>JUJX01000058.1:180731-196906 GCA_000800745.1 Diaporthe longicolla
CCCCCCACGAGGTCTCTTCCCACTCCACGGGGCCCCACAGACGCCTCCAGTCTTTCCCACCTTTCCCCGAGTCAGTCTCTGCCAATCTGAGATGCTTGCAATTCCGCCCCCTTCCGCCCCAACGCCCCCTCCTGCTGTGTACGCACCAAGCTTCACGCCTGACCTCAGCTGCGAATACCTCAACCGGGCACCCAGACTGCGAGAGCCCTGTTTGCCAAGCAGCAAATCAGCGGGCCGCAGTGCGGATCCGTTGCTCTTTCGGACAGCTGGAATCGCCCTGGCCTGCCTCTGGCTGATGCGGCTCGCTCACCACCAACCACTGGAGGACCGAGGTTAAGCTTCTGCTACTTCCTTGTGCCCGACGACCACCGCGGCCCTGCCATTTCATCCATTTCATCCCGACCCATATGTGCACTTGTGACCTGTGGACTACTTGGTGGACAAGCTCATCCGACCCTGCATAGGCAACCTGGTCTGGAACGCGGTCCTTTTCTCAGGTTTCCTGCCTGATCTGAGAGCCGATTGATTGCTTGGCTGGCTGGCTGGCCCTCCTTGGCCTGCATTTGGCACCCTGGCTATCACCTACCCCGGACTCGCTAGTCCTGTCACTGCATGTGTTCCGTGTCGCATGCGCTCGAGACAGCTGCACGCCCGGTCATGACAACAACCCTCTGCGAGTCGCATAGGTAGGGCTGAATATTCGAACCGTTGCTTCCACTGGCTAACCCGGCTCGCGCCATCACCTGCTTGTGGTGGTCCGATCTGCCGGGAAGAAACATGTCACTGTATACAGCCTCCTTCCAACCACACACATAGGAACAAGACGGGGAGACCCAAGGCGGGCACGGGCAAGCTACTGCGGACATTGAGCCATCAACCATCTCCGTCCGTACGCATTCCTCAACGTTCACTACAACTGGGTGAGGTAAGGATGCTGAGGCTGCAAGTAATCAATGATTGCACACATCTATGTCTATAGGCGGGAGATATCCCCAGAATAGTCTTCCCGGAGAATGTCACTCCATCCATGTTTATGCATCGCACATGACATTACAACCCCCGCCTGCCTTTTCTTGAACACCCATCGCCTCCACTTGGCAATGTGGCCCTGTTCCAAGCAGTCGGGTCCAGGAACCTCGACTCTCACTAGTCTGTACCTGGGTCCGCGCCGGGCTCCGCAGCTCCTCGAATTAGGTTGTCAAACAGAGCCATATCCACCCCTTGCAATGCCCAATCATCCACGTCTGCGGTTGGTCCTGGCGCGAACGAGGCTGTCGTATCGACTCCAGCAAGTCCCAGGTCGAAAATATCTCGTTCCAGAGCTGCTCTTCCCGACTGTTCTCCTGCCGTGAGCAGCTCAGGTACGGACTGCCACTCAGCATTGGCAGATTCCCCGCACCCAACCGGGTCTGACGTGAAGGGAAATGATTCTCGCACTCCTGGGTCCTCTTTGCCATGCTTTTGCGAAAGGCTTCTGGGACAGTAGTCCCTGTGTTGGGCCAACAAGTCCAGGGCCGAGTAGGCTCGAGACCCCCCACCTAGCGATGCCGGCTCAACGCCAATTGATCTCGACATGCTGCTGTGCTCTATCTTGATTGTTCCGAAATAAGGAATGTGGATCCGTAGCATGTGGTCCACCTCAAATGTGTTGTCATCATGTTGAGATTCGGGCTCGTCCGGCTCCGAGGAGATTGTGGTGGCGTACGATTTGCCCTTGATGGCGTTATCTTCGATGTCGAGCAGGCGCTCGAGGATATTGTAAACCTTGCAGGCCACGACGTCTTCGCCGCTGTCTGCCATCTTCGAGATACACTGAAGTGTATGCTCAAGCAGAGCCCGGTCGCTTAGCCGCTGGTGTGCGAACATGGGCAGAGCATCGCCGCAGTCACTCACCTTGAAGTGCTGCGGGAGGCGAGCCCCGATGTGTGCAAGGCTTATTACTGTACTTGCAATGAAGGCCAGAAGGTCAATCCCTCTGCAATATGCGGCGGCCGAGACTGAACCACGGAAAGACACGAATCGTGTCAGGATTTCCCGACTAGCCATCACGGCTGTGGCTTTGCTATATTCGTATTTTCTCCCGTCTGAGGATCGGAGCAGGTATGGAAGATGCAGCTGTGCCAGCAAGTGATAATGCGTAAACTGGTTCATCAGGCGGATAGTCTGTTGAAGCGCCTCGCCGTTGTTACCGACGAGAGCTGCGACGCACGGGGCTAGCCACCATTGAGGCGGCATAAGGGCTGCAGTCTCCTGGAGCAGCTTGTCAATGTCTTGGGTTTTGGTAACGTCATGTAGACCAGACATATTGCGCTGCAGGATGAGTCCACCTGCTACAGACTCCATCCGCTCCAACCTCTCCAGGGCAGTGCAACTCTCGAGGGCTTGTGGAGATGCGAAGGGGTTCTCAGGTGACCCCTGTGGCAGGCCCAGAATCAGTGACAGGTAACGATCGGTGATGATGAGACGATACCACATGTGTTCCGGCTCAATACGGCCTCGATCGCGGGCGTCAAGCAACACAGGAGGGGCCGCGCCGCGATGAAGACCCAGCATCTGCGCTATGGTCATTGCTCGTCGGTGAGTTACCCACGACCGGCGAAGATTTCCCGCGTTATTGTGATACATTGCTTCGATCATGATGCATTCGATCCCCTCGAGCGAGCTGACCAGCTCATCGTCGCTTGTGACCGACTTGCTTGATACCTCTGCCAGGCGGGACATTGTGGATTTGTGACTTATGCTGTGAGCTTCGAGGCCTTGGATGGCATCTGCCGTGATGCCCTGCATGAAAGTCGCCAGGAGCAAAAGCTTCCGAGCCATCAAGACCGGGTGGGACCCAGGTGAGTGGTTGAAGCATCTCCCGCGATGACGGCATAGACTGGCTCAGAAGATTGGAGTAAGGCACGCACACTGTACCGTGAAACAGTATTGAGGTATTGACTGGGGCATCGAGAATTATTTGCAGATCTCCCTGTTTAGGCCACACTTCGAGGAGCGCTCGGCACAGGCCACTATATCTGTATTTCACCTGGGATGCGCCTAGGCCAGGATCCGCAAGGGAGGAGGAGCTCTAGATGGAGCGTCAAAAGGCGGCGCCATATATCAAGGCCATAGAGTGCACTCACTAGTGTCTTCCTATTCGTGCCCTTGCCGGCGTGGAGCTCCGAGTTTCTCGGACCATTTCCGTTTGACGGGGACAGTCTCTCAGGCCCATTCTCCGTCCGGCCCCAACCTCTCGCCTCTTCGTCCTTATCCACAGTTTCCAGGCCATTTTCAAACTGCTGGCTGATGCAGTTGACCTTGCGGCTCCTGCAGCCGTCGCACACGGATGCATTGGGCGAAGCAAAGGTACAGCGAGTCTTCCGCCGCTTGCACTCCCAGCAGCTTTGGGTGCCTCTGCGGATTTTCCGCCGCTTGAGGCGAGATGACTTCTCTGTCGTACTCTTTCCGGGGCAGGGCTCCGCCATTCTCCCTCAATTGAGCAGATCACATTGAGATTAAAGCAATCTGTTGCCCAGCCCTGGCAGATGGAAGCAAGTTGAGAAAGCCTCAGAGAACCGCAGTGGAATTGTAGTGCTAGGGCAGAGGCTTAGTTTCGCCTATGGCTCTTCTCTGCAGTCAACTGGTGTTTATTAGTCATTCCGCCGCGGAGCTTGGCTTGTACGCCGCGGCGGAAATAAACATGGAATGCCCAGGTGAACACCATTCCCGCCGCGGTGGCACAATATATGTTGTATAGCGACTACATATAATCATCCTGAAGTTTTCAATTTTCGTAGCATTGAAAGATCTCCTGTGGGACATCAGAAAAGCACAAAGCATACTGTCATTCTACTCAATTGCACCATCATGGTAAAGGTCGCCGTTGCCGGTGGCTCCGGGCGTGAGTGTATACGATTCCGAGACGTTGATTTGGAATATTCTAACTGATATACTTAACCAACAGAGGTTGCTAGAGAGGCGATAGACGCTCTGTTAGCTTCAGGCAAGCATGAAATCACTGTTTTAAGCAGGGCTGTTAGTAATTAGCCAAACTTACTGCTTCCTCTCCATGCCTAACATTCCCACCCCTGATTTCAACCACCCCCTAATTCCGACCGCCCTACACCCACGTACACGTATAAACGTATCTTCCCTACCTATTTTAAAAATAGCTATAACTTTAAAAGAGAATTGTTTCTAATTACTAAACTTCTTTTAAATATTATCCTAGTTATTATAAAGATATATTTTAAAGCTAAAATATATAATACCCTTATATTAATTAAAAATAAATACCTTTATAAAAAGTTTTTAAAATATAATATATTCTTTATAGTATACTTTAGAACTATATTTTTAATATATAAAGTAGGTTTACTTTCTATAAACCCTATTATCGTTTTTTAAAAGATTAAAAGGATTAATTAACTCTATTTCTAATTAATTAAAGTAGTTTAAAATATATATTAACTTATTAAGAAATAAAGACTTTTATAGCTTAGATATTCTCCTTTTTTACTAAGCTTACTTTATTAGAAAAGAAGTAGCTAAATACTTTCCTACTCTATTACTTTATTTTTAAAAGCTATAAATATTAATAAGTTAAAGTAAAATAGTTTAAAATAGTAATAAAAAAGAATATTACTTTATAGTTTAACTTTATATAATTTTTAATTATAAAGTTAATTAAGTTAGTTAACTATTAAAATATTAATAAAGAAAAGTTAATAGAAAAAAGTTAGAAAAAGTACTTATAATTAACTATTTAAATAATAATAACTTATTTTAAAAGAACTTTAATTTATAAGTATAGACTTTCTTTATAAAGTATATCTTTACTATAAATAAATCCCTAATCCTTTTAATTATTTTTAAAGAATTAAATATTTAGTAATAATAGTTTTTTATTACTTTTAAAGATTATAATAGTTAGTAATTTATTATAATAAAGAAAAGATAGATAAAAGTATTTATTATAATTTACTAGTTAAAAAAATCTTTCTTCCCTTAATAACTTTATTAAACTTAGAAAAATAATAACTTTTTATAATTAATAAGTATTATATATATATAGTATTTAATTTTATATAAAAATACTTTTTAAATAGTTAAAGTTTATATTATTTTTTTATTAATAGCTACTTTCTATATACTTTAACTATTTAATATAATAATCTTTAGTTTATTTAAAATTACTTTTAAAAAGTATCTTAATTATTAAAAAGAATATAATTCTTTTATATTTATAGTAAAGTAAAAGTTTCTTTATAAACTTTATAAATTATTTTAATTCCTTTATTAAGCTAGAATCTATAATAAAAGAAGATATAATAAAAGAAAATATAGTAAAAAAAGATATAGTAAAAAAAGATATAGTAACTTTATAATTCTCTATAACTTATCTATAGCTAGAAGTTACTATTTCACATTAGTAGCTATAGTATTAGGCTATACCTAGTCTATTCGCGCTAGTACCGTTAAGGTTAAAGCTATTATAGGCTATAAGTAATCTAGTCTAATACTATTAAGTACTATATAAAAGTACTATTACCGTGCAACTTAAGGCTTTAAGTTAGTTAAAATAGGTAATAATAAAAGCTACTATTACCCTAACTAAGGTTCTAGCTCTACTTAAACACACACTTATCTAGCTAAACTAAGTAATATAACCTTCTTATATAAGACTACTTAAAAGTAATCTTTTAGCCTACTATATAAAGCTAAGATAACTACTAGGTAAAGTAACTATAATCTATTACTATATATAGTTCTAGATACGTAGAGTTAACAGCCTATAAATAGCTATAGAATAGTAATTAATAACTAGGTATACCTCTATATAGAAGGAGCCTTTAAATTTAAAGCTATAGATACTATATTTATATTAGTAAAGCTTAGTTTATTTATTAATAAACTAAGAGTATATAATATAAACTCTAATACTATTAAAACTTATATATCCTTTAAAGTAAAGCTATAAAGGGGTATAAAGTTATTACTAGTAGAGAAGAAGGTATTTAAAAACTTTAAAAAAAGGTTTAATAAAGGCTAGAGACTAGACTAGGTTATAGATTTAAAATAATTAAATAAAATTATTTAAAAAAAATAACTATAGGTTTTTTAACCTTATACCTAGGAGAGGAAAGTTTCTTTATTATTACTATAAAGTTTAAAAAAAGTTTTTAATAAGTTAAATATTTATTGTAATTAATAAATAATTAATCTTTAGCTAATATTTAAATATAAAGTATTTAATACTTATTTTATTAAAAATTATTAAATTAGTAATATAAAATTAATAAAAAAGTTTATTATTAGTAAAAATAGTAGTTATTTCTATATTAAATAATATTTTTACTAGCTTTATAAAACTATTTTTATAACTTTAAAGTAATTATAAGATTTATATAAAAAAGTAGCTAAATATATTTATTAGAAATACTTAAGCTTTATATAATAACTTTTTTTATAAAATTTTAAAGAGTTAGAATTAAAAAGATATTAATTTAATAATATTTATATAAAAAACTTAGAAGTTAGAATATTAGTTAAAAACTAATAAGATAATTTAAAGAAAAAAAGTTTAATTTAACCTAAATAAGTTTTTTATAGATATTAAAGTAATTAGAAAGGCTTAAGTTAAGGTTAGGTAGGTATTTAAGGAAAGCGATAATAATAACTAATTAGAAATACTAATAGAAGAAGTAGAAGAAATTGTAATTATAGTATAGATAGGGTTAAGGTAAAGGTGTGGCTAAAGGAGGAGGGCGGTTGGAATCAGGGGGTGGTTGGAATCAGGGGCGGGAACGTTAAGTCTACAGGTCGTGATGCCGAACACTGGGGTACTCAGCTGACAGGTATTTACAGCCTCGCCCAGCAAATTGCATTCCATCGGGTGTCCACTGGCGCGTGGTCAACTACGATAACAAGACAGACTTGTTGGCGTCTTTGAAAGGAATACACACTCTACTATCCTTTGTCCAGCTACTCGCAGATCCGGCCAGTCAGTCCCAGAAGAATTTAATTGATGCTGCAACCGCTGCAGGTGTCAAACGTTTCGCTCCGAGCGAGTACGGAAGGTAGGGGACCCTTATACATTTTGTTTTGTCTTTGTTGACGATGTGTTGATCAGTGCCGGTACAATTCATATGCCCTGGTGGGCAGGAAAGGAAGAAGTCCGGGACTACCTAAGAAAGGTCAATAAAGACAAGAAAGTTAGAGGCTCCATTTACACAACCCCTACGTGTATGCTCACTTTTATCAAAGATTCTCGAGTATGCCCTCTTCCAAGCAGGCCTATTCTTGGACTATCTTGCGTCTCCCTATAAGACCGCGAGGCACGTCGACCCGCTGGACACCGTCTTTGACTTACAGAACTGTCGAGCAATTGCGGTTGATGGCCATGAAGACGCGGCGATAATCTTCACCACGGCCGCTGACCTTGCCTCGATGGTCGCGAGAGCCGTTGACTATGATGGCGAGTGGCCAGGAATCGGTGGAATTCGAGGCAATCGTGTAACTTTCTTGCAAGTAATCCAACTTGGTGAGAAGATCCGAGGTACGCTGTTTCCATACTCTCCTCAGCAGCGGTCTTGATAGACAAAGCTCAGAAAAACACAGGCTGCCATTTTGTTGTCGACAAAGTGAAACTCGAAGATCTGGAGGCTGGTGTTTTGAAGACGTCGTGGACCTTGAATAAAAAACATCAGGCCGTCCCTAATGAATAGTTTGATGATTTTTTGACAAAGGTACCCATATGATTCCTCTTGAGCACTGTCAAGGGGGCCTGGAATATTTCGGACGAGCTCAACCAACTGTTCCCGGAATGTGAACTTGACGGGATGGAAGAATTCCTCACCAAGGTCTGGGCGGGAAAGGCATAAGCAAAATCTCCAGAGATGCTCAAGCAGGTATACCATGGACTTACCAATGATTTTCACCTGTACGCCCTTGGGCTACTCGTGTCGACGATCAACGGCGCCGTCAGGAGCGATGCTTCTTAGCCTCGTCTGTGCGGTATAAGGCTGAGGCCATGTGCCTGTGTACTGTATTGACATTTTATTATTATTAGCACTGTTTTTTCTTAAGCGCTGGGTCTCGAGCGCTCACTATTATATAAAGGCACTATATACATTTTATATATATATAGGATTAGGAACGTAACCGCACACAACCGCTTTTTTAAGCACTAGGTCTAGAGCGCTTATTACTATATAAAAGTGCTATATATATTTTATATATAAAGTAAATTAGAAATATAATTATTTAAATATAAGCTTTTTAAATTAATTTTCTTATAGTAGATATATAGGGGACTATAGATTAGTTAGCTATATTATATACTTAAACCTTATCTATAGACCTCTATAGCTTAATAAACTATATAACTATACTACTACTTAACTACACCCTAGAGTAACCTCTATAAGTAGTAGCTATAACACTATACTATAAAGAGAGTATTATAATTAATATATAATTACTTTATAAGGATAATTTTAACTTAGCTAATATTTTTAAAGCTTTAAGAATATACTTTATTAGGAGAAGCTTTATTATAATACCTTTATTACTTTATAACTACTATACTAACTACCTATAATCGCTATTAATAGCTTAACCTCTATACTATAAAGGAGATATACCTACTTAGAACTTCTCTAATAATAGCTTAACTAACTATTATATCTACTTAGGAAAGTATAATATTATAGTACTACTAATTATTATACCTAGCTAGGAAGATATAAAGTATAACTAACTATTACTACCTTATACTTCTAACTTATTAGATAAATAGCTTTATAGATAAATAACTTTAAGCTAAATAACTTTAAGCTAAGCTAAGTATAAATTTTTCTCTATAGATAAGTAACCTTAGTAGTTATTTCCTATACTACTACTTTAATCCTAAGTAATTTATTACTATAGATACTATAAGTTTCCTTAGCTACTTTATACCTACCTAAGAAGTTAAAGCTATTTCCTTCCCTTACTTTACTATATTCTATATTTATTAGCTATAATTTATAGTTTATTTATTTAATTTCCTTATATTACTATATATAAAGATTAGGAATATTCTAGCTTAAACCTAGCTTATTAATAAGATTAACCTACTAATTAAAGGATAATATTAATATCTTTACTAAATTTTTAATAGAGAGTCTTAACTAACTAATAGGTAATCTAACTAGTTAAAACTCTAGAAATATTTCTAATAGCTTTAGTAATAATAATCTTTAATTACCTATCTTTAGTAATAAAAATACCTTCTAGTCTATATATTTACCTACTAATAATATATTAAGAGTAAATTTAGAAAACCTATATATTAGTATAATTATTAAGCTTAAGCTACCTTATAGCCTACTAAAGCTAGCCTATTTCTCTAATAATAATATCTTTAAAGATTATATTTATTATATTAAGACTATAGCTAATTAATTATAAGCTAATAGTATTAAAGCCTTATATATTATATAAGATACTAACTTAAAAGTAAATAATATAACTAGTATAATAAAGATACTAATTAATAACTTAAGTATAGATAATACTACTATTAAGAACCCTACTAATTTATATTTTTAGCTTAGTAAGAAGGGGTTTTATAATAAGCTCTTAAAGTACCCTTTAAAACTACCTTTAGTAGATCTATTTACTATTAGCTAGGGTAGCTTAGATAGAGATAGCTTTAAGTTTCTTAATAGTAATAGAGATTTTTATTTACCTTCTTATAACCCTAAGGATAATATTAATTCTACTAGTTATAGGCCTCTTAGAGACCTATTAACTAGATATTATACTACTTTTTTCTTAACCTATACTAGTATAACTTTCTTCTTTTAAGGTAAACTTTAAAGGGAGGAAGTAGGTATCTTTAATTCTAAGTATAAGGATCTAAATAATATTAATATAGTTACTATTAGTAAAGACCTTATTTTTATAAATATTTAAAGCTTCCTTAATTAACTAGATTCCTTTTAAGATAGGGATAATACTAGTAATATTAAAGCTAAAATTATAAGAATATTCTTAACCCTACTATAGGGAGTAGTAGTATATTAGTAGAATAATAAGTTTACTAACTAAGCTTACTAAAAGCTTTAAAGTAAGGGTTATATTAAGGTTACTAGTACTTTAACTAAATACTTTATAATAAAACTAAGTTATATAACTTATAAGTTTAATAAGTCTTACCTTACCTTATATAATATTACTAAAGATAAATTTATTCTTTATAAGTTTATTTAGAAGAACCTTTAATATACTTAAGTAATAGGTATTATTAATTATAAGAATATTAACTAAAAAGGAGTGATTAATAAGATTTAGAATAAGATAGATAAGTAAATTTAGACTTATCTTAAGCTACTTTATAAGTATAAATTACTTAATAAATATATAGAAGATATAAAATTAGCTAAGAGTATTTTAGTTAATATAGCTAATAAATACTATCTATCCTACTTTTATTAAAGTAATAACTAATAAACTAATTACTTATTAGTATATAAGTATAATTTATAAGGATCTACCTATAATAAGTAATCTTATTACCGCTATAATAATTAGGAGGATTAAAGTTATTATAATAACTACTATAATTAAGACTACTACTTATTTTATTATAACTTTTCTTACCTTTTATACTATAACTCTTTTTAACCTATCTTCCACTCTAATAATTATAATAGATTATAAGATAACTATAATTATTATTTTAATAACTATAATTATAATAACTAGAACTATTATCCCTATAAACTATATAAGAATAATAAGAAGGAGGAATATAAAAGCTTTAAGTATAAGTAAAATTACTTACTAAACTTTAATAATAAGAAGTATACTTATTATATAACTTTTAATACTAAGGTATTTAATATTAATAAGTATTATACTCCTTTACTACCTAAATCTCTTAAATAAGTATATTAGATTAACTCTTTTATTAATTATTCTAAGTTCTTTTAGTTACTATACTTTAATTTTAATAATAGCTATATTTATATTATCTTTAATAAGCTTAATATTTAATACTATATCTATAAGTATATATTTACCTTCTATAATAAGTTATTCTAGTATTTTAAAAATTACTTATACTATTTTAAATATAAAATAGAAGAGAAGCCTATACTATAATTTAAAGCTATCTACTATACTTTACCTATTTAAATAAAGTACTTTAAGAATAGTATTATAAATAAGGTTTTACCTAAAAATATAGACTCTACTATAATAGGTAGATATACTTACTTATAAGTTACTATATAAGCTAGTAAAGATAGCCTAGATATAAAACTATACTTTAATTTTAAAGCTTTATATAAACTAGTAAACTATAAGTTCTTTAAGAACTTTAATAATATTATAATTACTAAGTTTAAGTTTTATACTATTAAAGGTATTAGCTTAAACTTTATTATTATTTTAAAACTTACTAAGTAGTCTTTTCTAGCCTATAGTAAGTAAGCTAATAAAACTCTTAATATACTATAGTAAACTATTAAAGTATAGGTAGTAGATAACCTCTCTACTAATATACTACTTAGTAATACTTAGATTTATCTCTATTAAACTTTAATTAACTATAGTAATTATATAGTTACTTACCTAGTAAGCTATAACTTTAAAGTCCTTTTTATAGTTATTAAAAAGGTACTTAACCTAATTATATATAAGGTTATAATAGATTATAAATATACTCTAGCCCTTAGTAAGACTATATATATTACTATACACTATTTAGATCTACCTAAAGGTGATTCCTTTATATTTACCTTTACTTACCCTTTAACTATAAATACTTTAGTAAACTCTAAAAGCTATATATTATAGTCCTTTATAATATAACTAACTAGCCTATTAAGGTTAACTACTACTTTTATATTAGTATTATTTATAAATATAAAGATTATACCTATTTTACTATATCCTTTTTAAAAGCTATTAAGGTACTAGAAATAGTAATAGTAATTAGTACTACTATACTTATAGCTCTACTAATAACTAATCTAGCTATTAATAATATTAAACCTAACCTAACTCTATAAGTAGCTTTACTAAAGGACTAGATAGTAATAAACTATAAGTTTAAGCTAATACTAGATTTAATTAAGGTTTTTAAAAGTAAGAACTTTAATACTTAACTATTAAATACCTACTTTAATTTAGATTCTTCTAATATACCCTTTATAGATACTATTTACTATACTATTAATAGTAAGGTAATAATAATAGACCTTAACCTAGGTTAGCTTCTACTTAAGTTAAACTAAGTTAATACTAGTTATATAATACCTCTTTATAGATTAATAAGCTTTAAAGCTCTAGGTAATATCCCTAGTATTATTATAAAGAATAGGATTTATATTTATACTATTAACTTTAAGAAGGTATATTACTTATAGGAAGTAGTATTTAAGTTTCCTAATATATAGGAATATAAGGCCCTTATTAATATACTTAAAGACTAAATAATAAAGATTCCTTTACTAGATAGCTAGTAATATACTAAGTTAAATTAACCTTACTATTTAATAGCCTATAAGGATAAAAAGTTTATTAACTAAATTTATAATAGCTTTTAAATAAAGGGATAGATAGACTTTACTAATAATATATACTCTTTTATAATTCTAATCTTTATAGTATAGTAAAATATCTATAAAGTAGAAAAGGGATATATAGTAGTAGATTTTTAGCTATTAAATAAGTAGGTAGTCTTTAATAACTACTTACTACTATTATAGAAGAATATTATTAATTCTCTTTATAGTAAGTAGTATATTATAGTTATTAATACTACTATATTCTTCTTTTAATTCTTAGTTTACCTTACTTATTAAGATTAATTTATAATTATAAGTTATTATAACCTTAAGTAATCTTAAATTATACTAATAAGTTTTTAGAATTTACTAGTATATATATAATACTTTATAGATTAGTTATTATATAAATTCTATAACTTTTACTAAGCTTTTATTAATAATTTAGTTATTTTCTCTAATACTTTTAAGGAGTATATTTAGTACCTTAAGTAGATACTAGCCCTATTTAACTAGTATAAAGTTTCCCTTTCCCTAACTAAGTTTTATATTAGATACCCCTTTATAGAGTTACTTAGATTCTATATTAATACCCTTAGTTAAACTATAACTAAGGAGTATACTAAGGTTTTTTATAAGATAAAGTTTTCTACCCTACTTAAGAACCTTAAGACTTATTTTAGTATTATAGGTTTCCTTTATATAATAATTTTATACTATACCTAACTATCTAAAGTATTATAATACTATAAGGTTATATTATTAGTTAAAGAGTATAAGACTAGCTAGCTTATTAATAGTAATAAGGGTAAGTACTAAGCTTTTATATACTATATATACTATAACCTTATACTAGAAAAGATTAAAAGCTTTAAGGATCTTTAAAAGTATATTTATAAGAAGCTATAGATCTACTATATAGATCCTTATAAATAGCTTTTCCTATAGGTAGATAGCTACCTTTAATATAGATTTAGTATAATAATATTCTAGCTTAAACCTAACTTTACTTAGAAACCTAGTAAGTATATTCCTTTCTATACTATTCTACCTATTATATTTCTTAGCTAGTACCTTACTAAGATTAAAGCTAACTATAGTCCTTCTAAGTAAGAAGTTACCTACTTTATCTAAGTAATAAAGTACTTATAGGTACTTATCCTTTCTAACTATTATAAGCCTATAGTTATCCTTACTAATTATAATATTATATAAGGTATTTTAAATAATATATACTTTAGTACTTTATTTATAGACTATACTAATTAATAGCTAATTAATATATTAATATATCTTATAGAGTATTAATTTAATATTTATTATCTTATTAATTACCTTAACTTTATATTAAATACTTTATTTTAATTAGCTACTATTAGTAATAACACTACTTACTAGTAAGAGAGTCTTAGTACTTTAAATATAACTTTAAATAATCTTTAAAAGTATCCTTATAAGAATACTAATAATAATAATCTAGTCTTATACCTTTCTAAAGTAATTATATTAAGTACTATATATACCTACTTTACTTAAAGATATAAGAAGGATATTATCTATACTAAGATTATTAAATCTCTAGTTATACTTAATTTAGCTAGCTATAAACCTACTACTTATTAGTATAATAAGGATATTATCTCTACTTTTAAGCTTAGCTACTCTTTTATTTTATATAACTAACTTCTATATAATATTAATTAGGAAGGTACTAAGTAATTAGTTATACCGCGCCCGCTAATAATAGAATTTCTATATAATACTTATAATAATAAACACTACTTTAATAAAGATTAAATAATATATACTCTAGATAGAGTATATTAATAAAAGAAGTATTACTTAGTAATTACCTACTTATACTATTATTATAAGTATAGTACTTAAAAGAAGGATAATTAGTAACTAATTAGTAGCCTTTAACTAATTTAAGCTTTAAAGGAACTAATATATATAATATTACTAAACTTTATTATAAAGCTTTCTAAAATACTATTAGTTAATATACTATAGTAGTTAAAGAGCTTTAATACCTTTAACTCCCTTATACTAGTTATATATAAAACTTTTAAGTATATACTACTAATCTCTAGTTATATAACCTACTTAGCTAAGTAATAAAGTACTATACTAGGTTAATAGCTATTACTAAATAACTAGTCCTACCCTAAATTAATTATCTTAAATTAAAATATTAAGTTTACTTTTTACTTCTAAATAAATATATAAAAGAGCTTTAGAACTTAATTACTTATAACTACTATTTATTACTTATAATCTAATAATACTTCTAAATAAAAGAATTAAGATATAGAGATAGTAATTTACTATTATACTACTAAATACCCTAATAAACTATAGGTAGATATTCTACCTATTTTATAGTAAAACTTAAATAAAGCTTATTAACACTTAATTAATACTAGTTCTTATAAGTTTCTATTTAGGTTTAAAATCCCTTCCCTATCTAAGTACCTAATTAATATTACTTAAAAGCTATTAGAGATCTAATTTACATAAGAATATATTTAGTAAGATATATAACTAACTATAGATATTATAGCTTTAGAATCTAAGAAACTTTATAATACTAGATACTAATAGAAGGAATTTAAAGTTAGTAATAAGGTTTAGCTTTATATAAGTAAAGCTTATAAGCTTCTATTTTACTAAAATACTAAGACCTAGCCTTTATATAAAGAACCCTTTATAGTAGTATAGAAGGTCTCTATACTAGCTTATAAGCTAAATTTTAAAACTAATAATTATAATACTAATATATAGGTTTATCCTATAGTTAGTATTTAGTACCTAAGTAGGTATACTACTTATAATAACTTATTTAAGTAAACCTTACTTAAACCTAGTCTAGTATACTATAAGGAGTTAGATAATTCTATTAAAGGTAACTTATATAAGGTAGAATATATTTTTAATAAGAAGATTAAATACTATAGTAGAAGTAACTCCTTATAATACCTAGTCTATTAAAAGAGTTAGTTTACTTAATATAATTAGTAGAAGATATTAGTTAAGCTAGCTAACTATATAGAATTAGTAGAAGTATATAAGATAGCTTATCCTGAGCTAGCTATAGGAACTACTAATAAGATAGTTCTAATCCCTAGGAAGTAAGGTAGGCTATAGAAGGATTCCTTATCTAAACTATTACTACTTTAGCTATTACTAGGAACTTATTAATTATAATAACTTAGTAATAGGTAGTAATAAGAATATTATAATACTTTTTATACCCTAGTACTTATAGTAGATATATAGGGGACTATAGATTAGTTAGCTATATTATATACTTAGACTTTATTTATAAACCTTTATAGTTTAATAAACTATATAACTATACTATTACTTAACTATACTTTAAAGTAACCCCTATATTTCTTTTCTTTCTTCTTTTATATTTTAAATATTTTTTATTTTAATATAATATTAAATATTATTTTATAAAACTTTAAAAATATTTTAAATAATAATATATTAAAATTAAATATTTAATTTACTTATTATTATTAATAAACTAAATATTATTTAAATATTTATAATTTAATAAATATTAATATTTAATTAATAAATTATATTAAAAATAAGATAATATAATATTAAATATATAAAACT
>JUJX01000058.1:198668-267842 GCA_000800745.1 Diaporthe longicolla
TAATAAACCTTTAATAAAAATCCTTAACTTAATAAATATAATATTTATAATATAAAATTATAAGAAAATAGAAGAAGAAATTAATTAAAAGTAAAGTAATATAATATAATAATAATAAATTAATATTTATTTAAATATTTTTAACTTATTTTAAATCTATTTTTATTATAAATAATATTATAAGAAAAAGATTATAATATTTACTATTATAGTTTATAATTAGTTTAAAAACTATTTACTTATAAATAATAGTTTTTAATAAATAAAAATAATTAATATATAAGTTAATAAATAAAGTTTTCTTTTTATAATTATTATTATTAAAGAAATTAATAGTAGTTATATAGTAATAGTATATTTAATAATATTAAATTTAATAAGTATTTAAAAAGCTATTTAAAAACTTATTTAAAAGTATTTCTAATTATTATAATATATATTATTACTTATTTATTAGGAAAATTAATTAAATAAAGTTTTTTTAATAAAAATAATTAATTTTATATATTTTAATATATATCTATACATTAAAAAAGTAGAAATTATATTAATTTTACTAACTAATAATATAGATATATTAGTTATTAATTCTCTCTACTATAATTATAAAGCGCCCTATAAGTAAGTAGATTAAGTGTCTATTATAATAGTAAGTATAACTACTAGCTATATACTCTACTACTTAGCTAAAAGACCTTAATAACTAATCTATATATTAGTTATTCCTAGTAGTATATAAGTACTATACTATTACTACCCCCTTTAAAGCCTTTTAAAGCTCTAGATATAAAGGAGAGTTAGTAGTTTCTATTAACTTATACACTTATAAGAGACCTAAAAATCTTAAATAGTATAGTATAGTTTTTAGTTATAGTTTCCTAATAATTTACTTAAGCTACCTTATTTAAAGTAGGTACTACTCTCTTAGTAGTATAATTATAGATAATTAAGATCCTAAATAAGATTTTTTAAATAGGGGGGCTTAAACCCCTACCCTTAGTTAGATTAGTTATTATAATAGTAAGTATAACTACTAACTATATACTCTACTACCTAGCTAAAAAACCTTAATAACTAATCTATATATTAGTTATTCCTAGTAGTATATAAGTACTATACTATTACTACCCCCTTTAAAGCCTTTTAAAGCTCTAGATATAAAGAAGAGTTAGTAGTTTCTATTAGCTTATATACTTATAGAAAGCCTAAAAATCTTAAATAGTATAGTATAGTTTTTAATTATAGTTTCCTAGTAATTTACTTAAGCTACCTTATCTAAAGTAGGTACTACTCTCTTAATAGTATAATTATAGATAGTTAGGATTCTAAATAAGATTTTTTAAATAGGGAGGCTTAAACCCCTACCCTTAGTTAGATTAGTTATTATAATAGTAGGTGTAACTACTAGCTGCACACTCTACTACCTAGCTAAAAGACCTTAATAACTAATCTATATATTAGTTATTCCTAGCAGTATATAAGTGCCGTACCGTCACTCCTATAGGGGGCTTGCTTATGTAACAGAACCTATGGATCCACACCAGTGCCCATTTCGAGGCTAGGAAGTGAGGAACCAATCTGGAGCTACTGCGTCTAGTCTGGGAAGGTGGTGAGAGAATTTGTGGGCACCTGTACCTCCCCCGTCGCATTTCTGGGCAGATTGAATGTTTTCTGCCGTTGACCAGCCATTCATCGATCTTCGCGACGGATTGCGCAACCACCACGCCCAGGCTCTCAACGCTCACGGCTGCCCTCTTTCTCCCGCAGTAGTCTCCTGGATGATTTACGAGGTGGTCAAGAGATGGCGGACGCTGCAGGGAGTGCGTCGCCGGCGCCAGCCTTAGCCACGCAGCCCGGGAGCGGTGAGTTGGCCGCAGCCCATCCCCTCCGTTGTTTGTGGCCATTCGGACATGCGATTGCCATCACCATACCTGTCGGATACCACTGTGTGCATGATGTCTAACCTGTTGTGGTTTCAGAGACTCCCAAGAATGAACATAACCCCGCCACCAAAGCGACAACACCCACCATTAAAACCGAGGAAGGCCCTCAGCAAACCGAGGCGGTCGCTAGGACGGGCCCGAACAGCCATCCGCAAGAAGCCCCACGAAGCCCGACCTCGAGTAAGACCATCAAGTCGGAAACCAATGGCTCCTCTGATACACCATCAACCGCCCAAGAGTCCGCCCCTGCAATACCAACTACGGCGGCCGTTGTCAACACCTCCTCGGCGATCCCCGCTGTCGCACCCCCTCCCGCCCCGGCCCCAGCTGCTCCAACGGCTCCTCTCGCCACGCCCGCTGCTGTCCCTGCTGCCGCCCCTGCTACCGAATCTGTGGCTCCTGCGAAAAGATCAAGAACACCTGAACCCAACGAGGAACAGAGTGCCGACAAGAAGCAGAAGACCGAACATATCCCAGAGCGCGACATCCCAAAGGTCGACCCAAAGACGGAGGTAGAAGCGAGCCCAGACATGGGGGCAGAGGCGGGGGCAAATGGCGATGGGGTCTCTAGTTGGGACCTCGAGTCGATGCTGGCAAACGCCTTGGGTGCTGTTAATGACACTAAGGGTACGGCGGTAGCAGACTATTCCATGGATATTGACAATGTCACCTCATCCCCGCCCCTGCCGCCACCCCGCCGGCGGCTGGAGAAGATGAAGTTCATCGAAACCCCGACGTACTTCTCGCGTTCCATGGGCCTGCCAATTTTAGGGAGTCTTGTAAGTGCCCGCGGCAACAGCAGAAAATTGCCCATCCAGTTCTAACCCTCCTTCAAGGCCGTCCAAATACTATTGGCACTCTTCCAACAGCCATCTGAAGTCACGGACAAGATCATCCGTGATGCCAGGACTGAGGGCGGCAAAGTCTACGTGGCCCTGAGAGCCACGTTCATGGCGACGCTGAAGCTATTCACGGATTCCACTGCTTTCCTCAATGCCGACGACCTCGACATTCACGACCCTGGCGACCGGGAGACAATCCAGATGGCTAATCTTGCCAACATGTGCGCAAGTTTCTACGGCCCAGGCGGGCCGACCATGGCTACTGCTCATGACTATTTTCTAAACATTATGATCCCTGAAAATGGAATGATCACAGAGGATATATCAGCCCTTTACCTCGACCAAAAGACACAGAGCTTCCTCGCTTACGCGAACGTGATGGAGGACAAAGAATCGACGAGGAATAGTCTGATGGACAAGTTCTTTCCAAAAGAGCTGGAGGGGAAACTGAGGGCATACTACAGAGAGTCAGATCTCAACATATCGGGCATCAACGAGGACGAGTTTGTACGTCCATTTACAGATAGGCGAAACCTCCTTAAAGCGGTAGGACATGATAAGGAGAAGAGACGTGAGTCTGATGCTCTCTGTGGCGCTCTCGACTGGAAAGACTAATGTGAGACAGGGCAACTCGAGGCCAAGTACCAGTTCGCGACCTTCCTAGATAACCTGAGTGCGTTTATTCGATCGAACTTCGAGTCCATTGTGGACTACGCCGAGGGACACGGCTTTGAGATACCGAATGAGCCCGGAGAGGAAGAGGCCTTGCTCTTGGAAGGTGTCCAGCCGCCATCCACCTATACTGGGGCATTCCCAGGCCAGAGACGGCCGAATGGAACGGACTTGGACTCTGGCTACGAAGCGACCGGTCTTGCGTCGCTGATCGCCGAGAAGCTGGCGCCTATTGATGTCAATAGCTATGGGCAAGCCTCAGCCGGAACAGGAGACGGGTCGAGCCTGCCGCCCACACAATCGCTGCCAACTGCGGTCCTCTACGAGCGAGCGCGACAGGCAGCTGTTGCCAAGACCACAACAGCACATACTCGCAAGGAAGGCTTACACTCCACCAGGAGACCTTGGACGCCCGAAGAGGAGAAGGCACTAATGCAAGGCCTTGACATGGTCAAAGGGCCACACTGGAGCCAGATCCTACAGCTGTTTGGGCTGAACGGGACGCTCTCCGACATCTTGAAGGACCGCACCCAGGTGCAGCTGAAGGACAAGGCTCGCAACCTGAAGTTGTTCTTCCTCAAAACCAACTCCGAGATGCCGTACTACCTGCAGTGTGTGACTGGGGAGCTCAAGACCCGGGCTCCAGGCCAGGCAGCGAGGAAGGAAGCAGAGGAGCAGGCACGCCAGGGCTCCGTAAACCCGAGCGGCGGGACGCAGGGCAGTTATGCTCCTTCTTATCCGAACGGCACCACCGTATCCCAAGGCCAGACCGCAGCCGGACCAGCTAAGTTGAACCAGGCCACGCCGGGCTCGCATTCCTCAACAGTAGGTGTGCCGGGCGGACAGCATTACCAGCAACAACAAGCGAGTTACCAACAGCAGCATCAACCATATCAACAGAACCATCAGCAACAGCATCGACCCCAACAGCTACAGCACGCTGCTCCTGCGCCATCGCATGCGACCTTCTCGCACCAGAAACAAGAGAACTCTGTACCTCGACCTGCGACTCAAGCGCCTTCTCATCACCAGAGCATCGCCCCCGCTCCAATGCACCAGCAGAGACCTCCGCAGCAAGCAGGCGCGCCCACAAATCCTCAGTATAATGCCATCCAAAGAAGACCAGCGCAACCAAACGCGCAGCCCATGCCTCACCAGCAACCTCAGCAGTATGCATCACCACAACCACAAAGGCCAGTCGCAATGGCATTGCCTCCCAGGCCCGGTTCAGCTTCCGTGCCGCAAGTCCAAACACGGTCACCTGCTCCTGTAGCCTCAGTCGCAGCAGTCTCGCGACCTGCCCCCCCAAGCACAGCAGGACCACCGACGAGCGCTTCCGTTCCAGTTCCAATCCCTACTGCGGCATCGGGCCAACACCGGCCTCAAAGCCAGCCCCAGAATGAGCCGCAGAGCCAACCTCAAACTCAGAGTCCAGCGCCCAAGGCCGTACCGCCCACTATGCCCGCACCTCCCACCCCCACCCCATCGCCGTTGACGCCTACTGTGGCATCATTGGCTGCATCTCCTTCACTAGCAGCCCAAAAACTGCCAGGACAGCTGGTCACGCCCTCTCAACCCGCAGCCCCAACAGAAGCATCCAAACAAACACAGCCGGGCGTCCCGCCCCAAGCAGAGACGGCACAAACGACAGGGACAACAGATGCATTGCCAAGTGCCGGAGGTGGGGGAGCCACAGAGGATGACGAACATTTGAAGAACTCTCTGCTTGCGGCGTTGAAAAACGCCTAACGATCGGGGCCGATAGCACGGTCTCACCGGAAGACAAGCGCGCACCGAAATGGGGCGTTGCAAGGGCAAGCGATCATCGGGCGGGAGAAAGACGAGGTGAAGGCGAGATGGGTACCAACTAGAAGCAGCCCCTGGCAAACAGGCCGGGCGATCCCATGACACCGTCTGTGATCTGTACTGGTACCACAGGCCCTCAGCACGTTGTTTGCTCCCAATGATACCATGAAACCCTGTTCAGGACGTTTGATAGGCCTGGTCTGTATGGAAAATCATTTTGAATCGAGTGAGGATCTCGGGTTCCACCAGGATACAAATTGTGCACGAGGCTATGGGCGCCCGGCGCCCGGATTCTGTGCCGACTGATTGTATGTAATATTTGACATAGCCTTCCACCTGTATCCGAGTCGAACCGCATTTTGTGAGAAACTTGAACCAATACTACTTTCAGAAACGGCGTGTACGCAGGCTGATAATCCGGTATGATAGATGGGTTGAAATTGTGCATGGCGGCCCGTCCAAGGACTTGATCATCGACTACTAAGTACCATTTGGGCCTTCAGTGATATTGATTGAGGGCCATGAGACGAAAATGCCCTCGAAGGCTCCTCGCAACCGTCCCCACCACCGTGAAACACTCTCCCTCTGCCCGCCCGGGTGGAAGGTTCAGTCGGAGTGCGTGAGCGGAGATCTGGAACAGGTGTTAAGTTGACGAGGCGGAAATCCACTCGTAGCCAGGTGCGACCCGGGGAAGTTTTCCTTTGCCGCCAGACCAAAACCATCAGCGGCGACTGTTTGGCATCTTGCCCTATCACTATGGGCTGGCCTGTTCTGTCACAGCGGCACAGCCTGAGAGGTTTTCATTGTCTATGTTGACTGTGGGTCAACCATCGTTTCCGTGATCGCGGTTTGGGCTGGATTCCTAGCAAATATTCTCGGGCGGGTCTCAGGATAGCTTTGTTGCAATCTGGTCCCTTGGGCCTTGATGAATGGTCCACGTACATACAAAAGGTGGGATCCCAGCTCGTGGCTCACGGGCCGTCAAGATCGCAAGGGGTCGCCACCAGCGGCAGATCAGCTCATAGGCCGAAAGAAAGCGACCGTCAGTGCAAGGTAGGAAGGACAAGACAAGGATGTGGGACATGATGCTCGTGGGCGGGGGTCCTTACGGGGGTCGACACAAGGGAGCAGGACACTTGCGTGGCAAGAGGCATGGTAAATGCCGGGCATGCCGAGAGCCCATCGGCAAGGTGACGCTGTACGGGAAGAGAGTGGACCTCGCGTACTGCCAGAGGCACCACTGTCAGAAAGTCACGGGGTCGACGATCTGCCAGGAGCAGAGGAACGGGAGAAACCCGGACTGGCAGTACTGCGACAAGCGTGAGTGTGCTGGGCATGTTGACTGGGCATGTTTGCTGACGTCTACGGCGCAGATCTCCGGTGCCAGGCCATGAGCCCCGATGGGTTCAACTGCATGAGGAGCGTCAAGGACGGGGACCCGGAGAGGTTCAAGTACTGCAGTGAGCACGGGTGTAGGTACGCGCACTGCGAACAGGGCAGGCACGAGGGCAGCAAGGGGTACTGCCGGGAGCACTGCTGCTCGGCGGCGCCGCACAACTCGTGCGACAGGGCGCGGGTGGTGGAGGAGGGGTCGCCGTTCTGCGAGACGCACACGTGCGAGGCGCAGACGTGCAGGGCCGAGGTGGCGGGCAGGGGCGAGAGGGGGGATGCGAGCCGCAGCTGCGAGAGCCACCGGCGGTGCGGGCGCGAGGGCTGCTCGGAGCGGTGCCATAGGCGCGACACGGGCGTGACGGTCAGGTGGTGTGGCCTTCACTACTGCCACGAGCCGTCGTGCCAGAGCGACCGGGCGCGGGGCAACCTGAACAGCCACTACTGCAGCGAGCACACGTGCCTGGAGCCGCTGTGCGGCAATGGCAGGCTCGACATGGGCCATGGCCGCTACTGCCCGGACCACCAGTGCAGGACCGACAGGTGTCTGGAGCGGCGAGACCAGAGGTGCCCCGGCACCGACCACTGCGCCCTGCACGTCTGCTGGGTCGAGCACTGTGCCAGGCCCGCCACCGTCGGCACCAACACGTGTGATGACCACCGCCACTGCCGCGAGCAGGGCTGCAGGGAATACATCTTGGTCGAGAAGGGCCCCGAGGGGGACGACATCAGGTATCCCACCTGTGACCACCGTGAGTCTCACCCACCACACATCACACACATCACACACAGACCAGACAAGGCTGACAGGCATGGCCCACGCCGCCGCCGCCGCCGCCGCCAGACCACAAGACACAGTGCCCCGCCACCAGCCTGGCACCAAACAGCCGCTGCGCCAACCGTCTCGAAAGGGGCCAGGCCTACTGCAACGACCACTCGTGCGAGCTGGCCAGCTGCCGCAACCAGCGCGGCCTCGCCTCCCTGCAGTACTGCGACGCCCACAAGTGCACCCTCGTGTCTTGTCAGCACCTGCGCAAGATCCCCGGAGCCGCCCTGGACATGGCCTCCGCCGCCGCCCTGCGCCCCGGCCTGCTGCTCAGCCGAGGGGCCGCCTTCCTCATGTCCAGCTACTGCGCCGCCCACGCCTGTTCCGCCCCCGCCGGCTGTGGTGATCGCGTTGCCGAGCTGGGCACGAGCTCCTTCTGCCCTCGCCACGAGTGCTGCCGCCGAGGCTGCTCCCGCGAGGCCACCCGGCACCCACGGGGAACGAGCTCCGCCGCGGGCTACTGTGATCGTCACTATCGGAGGCGGAGGGCTGCCGCCCGTGCCGGAGGCTTCCCCGCCGGTCCCTTTGGGCCCCTGTCCATGCCGATGGGAATGCCTGTGGGATATCCCCCTTACTTCGGAGGTCAAGGGCACTATAGTAGTGCTTCCGACAGCGAATCCGATTCCGGCATGAGGCCAAGGGGTCTGCCCTTCGGGGGGCTGGCATTCTAACATGATTTGCTGGCCACTTGCTGAAGCTGCGGGATCAAGGTCTTTGGACTCTTGGTTTGCATGGTGGAACCATGTGTGTGTGGTTCCATTGTCGGGAACCTGAGGACTTGGAGGTAGCTCAATTCAGTCTCCTGGGAACAGAGGATTGTGTGTCAGTATGATGCGAGAAATGCCGTCAGAATGCTCCACACACATTTGTACGCAGGGTGTCCATGCTGCCGTATCATTTGCCTCCGACGAACCCCTGTGCTACTTTTGGCCGCCTTTGTCACGTCCGCCTTCACCTGATTCGCAGCTTTGACTCCAGAGCTGCCAAAAGCTGCTCATCCTCGTCCGTCCGTGCACTAGCGGTGCGTTTGGCCTCTTCTCCCAGAGCCCTCAGAGCCTTGCGCCGTTCTTGGCCATCTTTTCTGCGTGACTCTAGTCTGTCTAGATGTTGCATCATACGTTGTCTCTCTTCTGGGCTTATTTTCGGTGCTTGTACACAAGGCCAGACCTCAGTGGTAGAGCAAGCGTCAGATTCAAAGACGTTTGGGTATTGATCCTGCAGACACCGCACGATCCACTCTGCAATTGGCGGAGCAACGGCATTACCGATCTGTCGCTGTCTTTGAAATGCCGAGAGCATGAAGTCCTCAGGAAAGCCCTGGATCCTGAGCCCCTCTCCATCACTCAAGCGACGGATGATTTCCCTACCACCTGTGTGGGGAACCTGGTACCAGTTGCGCATCTCGGTGGTGATGGTGCCAGCTAGTCCCGTGTGATGGTATACTACATCATTAGATTCATAACCAGCCTGTCCTTCAATTCTCAGATAGCCGAGTCTCAGAAGGCCCTTTCCTCTCCCGCGCGTGCTTGGTTCCGAGACAAATTTGGCCTCTTTGCCACTCCTAGTCGTTGGCGTCCACACTTGTTTTGGAATTTTGTCGCATGCGCTTCCGGATATGTACGGATTGAGAATGAAACCACCTTGGAGCTTGAATTGACCTCGATCCCAAAGCTGGTCTGGGGGGTCCAGAAAGTCCGTCAAGGCAGGACGTGGACGGCGGCGTGGTGGTTCTCGGACTATGATGATGGGTCAAAGTCAATCATCGAGGGGTGCAATGCGCAGAAGTCGACCTGTGTGTGCTATCACAGGCCTGCCCTCAGCTGGTTCAAACAGCAATCGGTAACCAACACCATCTGATCAAACAATATTAAATGGAGATGTGGCACGGGTTGGACTCACATTTGAAGCGTGTCGTGGCAACATCTTTGCGCACCGCCACTATGAACAAACGCTCTCTATTTTGTGGCAAGTTGAAATCTACTGCCTTGTAAACATGATGGGACACATGATACCCAAGCTCTTCAAGTTCCCTATCCACCACTGCCATCGCCCCAAAGCCTTTGTTCTCGGCAAATGGCTTCACGTTTTCGAGGACCACAATGGGGTTTCGTTGGTAGGTGAGCAACTTCAGGATCTCGTACAAGTGGTGGCCATACTTTTCGCAGTCCAGACCTTGTCTTTTTCCCTGGTTACTGAAAGGCTGGCAGGGGAAACCTGCGAAAAGCACGGTAGCTCTTGGGGGTGGGGACGACAAAGGGCTCCCTGTGCATGTGACCTCCTCGACGACCTGCTTGATGGCATCCTCGACAACCTGCTCAAATCTGCGGGTGTCGACTTTTGAGATTCCCGGGGCACGTCCGCAGTGGTTCATCTCGTAGGTTTCGGCGCTGTGGCGGTTGTTCTCATTTGTGTATACACAGATGAGGCCTCGCTCGCGCGCCCCCAGGCCGAAACCACCGATGCCCCCGAAAAGTTCCATGAAGGTAGGGCCCCTGATAGGGCCGATCTCAGCTGAGGTGGAGAAGCAGCATTTGGAAGAGCAGCCGTAGTATGCTCCGTGCAGGGGGCTCTTCGTTGGGAGGGAGGAACGCATGAATGAGGCCCATCGACTCCCAAAGACCGATGCGTGCCGAGACCGCCCATCACTCTCTAGGCATGACGGTCGGGGCGTGCCAGAGGGGAATTGGCTTGAAGGGCGATGCCGAAGTGTGCAGGAACCGGGACATAACGACGCAGCTTGAGGGTTCAGCGCATAGGCTTGGTGTCTTTCGGTTGTTGTGAAAACCGTGAGCTGCGGGTGGACCGTGGCACGCCCACCGTAACGAGACCAGCTCATTGTCTTCGCGTCTGGCTTGTGGTTCCTGGAAACTGCGTGAAGCCCTGAAAGCACTTGTGATGCTATGTGCAAGACATCTGGTGTTGGATGAGTTCGTGGCGTCGCGTATGTTTATTATTCAGACAGGTCCACGGGTTGGCCCGCAGCAGGGCCAGGTGGGGCGTCATCATGCAGCGGCAGCTAACCGTTCTGGGCGCCCTCTTGCAAGGGAATTGAGTGACGAGGAAATCAGTATATGATGCGCAGGGGCCCAATGGATATATGTGTATATGGTATGTAATGTATGGATAATTCAGGTCGAAAGAGTTGCAGGTGACTAGAATAAGAAAAGAAAAAAAGGCCCTCACAGGCTTGGCGGCGGCTCCTGACCGACCTCCTTGCGCGACCGCATGCCATCTTTAACATGTTCGAGTGCCCTCCTTACAGACCCATGTGCTCCGTTCAGCTTCCTCGAGCCTGTCGACAGCGACTGCTACTCCCTTGCCCTTATCCGGGTGGCCACAACGCTCGACCGCCCTCGAGCTCGCTTCACTGCTCTCCGACATGTTGTTCCATTCTGCAACCATCGCCTGGGCCTGCTCGCTGTCAATGGCGTCCTCTGCTGCGGACCTGGAAGCCGAACCGCCTCCTACCACCGGCCGGCCTGCTCCCAGAGGACCTCCTTTGCTAGAGCGCCTCTCGATCTCTAGCAGGCTGCGGTGGTGGGCAAAGCGCAGCTCCTTGTCATCGTCCTCGCTAAGCATTCCTATCAGGGATTGGCCACTGGCTGGAGCTTGGAGACTAGATGGTCGTAACCACTCGGGTGGTGCCGTAGCCGACATGGTGTTTCTGCGAGATCTCGCGCTAGGGTGGCTGTTGTCGACGGCGTATTCTATGTTGGATATCACGAGTGGTGGCGGCCCCGCCTCAGTCTGGTCGTGTAGGCTCATCCAGTGGATCACTGCCGATGCATACATGACTGCGACAATCGTACATCAACCACAGGTCTTTTGATCCTGACCCTACCGCCGGCTTGTGGGAACATGGAAAGACTCACTGTCGCAAGTACAGGCCAACATACAGATCCACATAGGCTCGCCATGGATCATAGCCAGGACAGATGCGTTCCTAGATATGAATTTCTTTTTTAGTTATGTCCCAATTTCAAAATTTGACGCTGAACGCGGGGGGGGGGTAGCGATATTCGTCACTGACACTATAGCAGCTGCGAGGAGGCAGGCCAGCCCAATCAAGAACCGTATCGTCGTTCGGCGGGCCACCGGGCTTGGTGAAGAACGTCGGAGAAAGAACCAGTCTGAGGAACTGTCAGCACTCCCGTGTGCTAGAACATGTTCTAGTTTCACTGCAAAGGGATCCTTACTCCAGAGAGGCTTCAAGAACAATGATGAAAGGTAGACCTTTGATGTAAATTAGCCCCTGAACCGAAGTTGTCATTGGGCGAGACGTCTCTGTTGGTCATCTCACTTTGGCGCCGATGTCCCATAATATGATGCCAATAAGCGCTTCCAACTTCCCGTTCACAATGCAAACACCGGACTCGACGGTCGTAAAGCGACTGGTGGGCCACGGCTTGGTAAGCGGGTCATCGGCGGAAACTTGAAACTCCAAAAGACTCATACATACTACAAGAACTCAAATATGAGAATGAGGATGTAAAACACTAGCATTGTAAGCGATATGAAACGCTTCCCGAGGTCTTGCAGAGGACGAACCAGACATTGCCATCATGTTGAGAAGCCACGACTTGGAGTCTAGGCGCGGCTTGGAGCGTCCATTCAGCATACACTGGTTGAGACAGCATGAAGTCAGTGTCCTAAAATGAAGCCATCTTGCAGGGTCCGAATGCTTACCGCTTTCTCGATCAGGAAGAAGTTTATAATCTGTGAATAGAGTCAGCATCTACGAAGGGATTTGCAGCATAGCAATACAACCGACCAACTAATGACACAGCATGTCAGCAGATCATAACGTTTTGAGGCGAGTGGGCTTTCGAGGAATGACAAGAACCACATACTTTTGTGCTAAGGTATACTGTGAGACAGACTATGTCGGTGATTTTGCACCGAGAAGCAGTCATCTGCACGTTGGCGAGGCCAAACCTCAAAACTGAAGAAACAACGATGAAGAAGAATGAGTCCAAATAGACCAAGGTGACCACTACGGCGGCGTCAGCTTCATGAGACCTCCTCTGACACCTCGTGCCCCCGAGGCAATTTCGATAGGAACTTTGCTTACGCCATGTTGCCAGCGGCTGTGGCCTCCATGAATATGTTGCTGACCAAAGCTGTGCTGTGTGGCAAGTCCTATCAGCATGTTGATGTCTGGCGCTCATTATCGCTAATCTCCGACGGACTGACTTAGAAATGATGAGAAGAGGCAGACGGATGTCATGGCCAACCCCACGCCGACGATTGTTGCCGCTTGCGGCTCCTCATGCTGCACTCTCATTGTTGCGTCTTGATCGGGACGTCCAACGGAAGTCCAAGGGTGGCGGAGGGGGGAACGACAGCTGTGTTAGGCCATTTTTGCTGGCGCATCTGAGATATCGACTCCTCAGAGAAAACCTGAGGAACTTGCGGGCGGCGGATGTGTTCTGTCGGGAGAGAAAAACGGCAAACCCCATCCAACCTGCCGGTGAACAAGAAAATTGACTTGGGCTTTGGAGAGGCTTGGAGCCTAATGTGTACCGGCCGGGCTGTGCGCTGCTTGGTCAAACACTCCGGATCTGCGCTTCGGAGAGCTCGCCGAAGCTGGGCAGGAGGGCGTCATCAAGCTCGGGAACGCTGCCGCTTGACTCGTGCAGCGCGGCCAAGCATACACCGCATAACCTGCGGCCTGCCATTGTTGCCACGATCACCCCGTGCTTGGTGCATTAGCCCAAAACTCTACTGGCCAGAGATGCGGGATCGTGTTTTCTGCTGATCCCTCGGGTTTTACAATGCTTATTCGACAAATCACGATCCTCCAGTACCCAAATCCCATAATCTGATTTTGCATCTACCCCAGGCTGCTCTAGATGGCACCAATTCACCATCCGGGCGGCAACTATTGGCAAATATATTTGCCCGGCTTCAACTTGACGCTCACTGTAGCCGGCACAAGGCCAACGGCAACTTTTGGTCCGGAGCACTAGTATGTGAGATGACGTTGCAATATTTCCAGGCGCTCATCCCTATATATATAGATAGATCCTAGACACACAAAAGAGCCAGAAATGCCATTGGCTGGCTGTGAAGATGGAGAGGTGCTGGGTTCTGGCAATACTTAGTGACACTTGTCTTTTTCCCCTCGAACCCTTACTAGGCCCCAGCATCGAGTGAGAAAGAGGGAAAGCTCACTTCTCATTCGATAGGGCCGGTCTGCAGGGGAAGCGGCTGATTGGACGGGTCAATTGTGTTTGCCGGCAGCAGTAAGGAATGTGGCTTTCACGGGAAGCTGGCCTCCAGATCCCCGAAGAGCCTAAGTCTGAGCCCAGAGCAGATCATGCGGTTTCATTTCTTGCTGGTTGCTCCCTTGCTTTCCACAAAGAAGGAGTCGCTTGATCTGCAGACGGGTGAATTCACCCTTACGAGAAGCACCCTGAAGCTTCCAATCGCGCCATCTCTGCCAGGTCGCTGTAGGACGTGGGATGAACGAAATTGTTTTGGGTGCTTGCGGACATGATGAAAGTACGTTGGCCAGTCACGCCTTTCCGGAAGGCTTTGATGGATGTACCTGAGGTGACATGCCTAGATATTCGACATTGAAAATACTTTTGTTTACATTCAACTCTTCGTGCAAGAGGCCTGTTGACGGCATCCGGTTTGAATCTGTCTTTGAAGCTGTGCGCAAAATCATTTCTGGTCTTCGTTGGACCCAGCCTTTTGCATATTATCGGATCTCTGGCCCGTGGAGCCAATTCAGAAATTCAGTTGAATCCCATTTTTCGATTCTCTCTGTATATCGGCTTCTCATCGATGACCCGGATGAGAACTTCAATGTTCTTCGTCTACAGGGCTCTTTGAACTTTGCCTGGTCACTTTTAGCGAGCATGTCAAGATGGTCTGTTCTTTTGTCTAGACGAAGTTGGTGCAAGAGTGCGCAGGGTCATTGTTGCTCCAGCCGTTCTTATTTATGCGCTTGCCCGATTCGCTGGCGGTTGAGAAGGCCTGTCTTCGTCTTGTCAAGGGTTTGGTGAGAAAGGTGCGCAGATGGCCTTATCAAATTACAGAAAGTTTGTCGAGAATTCAGAAACGTCTGTATTGCATACGGTATGGATCCGGCTATATTAAAGCACTTCACTATCTCCAGGCGCCGACAAAGGGGGGGATTACTCACAGCGTTTACGACTGTATGAAGGCGCTGCGTATGGCTACGGCTGTATACGGAATAGAAACGGAACTAGTTACTCACAGAGTGTGCTTTTCAACTGGCCTGATGAGAAGCTTAACAAGTATCTAGGCAAGCCATGCGAAGATTACCCTGGGTGCCATCGTCAGGAAACTCTGAAACATTGTTGAACCGAGTAGGCCAAGGGCGCATGAAATGCACCATTTTTGTATTGCTCCTGTATCTGTGCCTTTTCTTGTTTTTTTTTTTGGGGCGGGGGAGGGGGGGTGGTGGTTGTTTCGGGAACGCGCAATTAAGCGTCCCGTTTGAAGGGAATGCACATGCCAGTACATAGCTCTCCGCCTCGCTTGCCCATTGCTGTTTCTTGCGCATGACTGAGGGTTATGTGACGTCGGGTAAATGATTAAGCGCAGCATGATTACGTACATACCTATCTAGGTACTTGAGTGCATATGCAGGCAAGTAGGTAGACCGCATAAATAGTCTGGCCTTTACTTATAGATATTAATATATCAATTGAGAGACCAAGGACTGTGCAACCAGTCTACTCTGCTGGCTCTGAGATTGCACTATTGCATTTTGAGAACAATGTTGAGACTAGTTTCAGAAGTTCGGATCTGGTTCTAACCTTGGAACTTTCATACACTGTGGGCACCCTACATCTGCAGTCTGCACAACCCGTGCAGAACAGAGAGCATGTGTTCATGTCACAAGAAAATACATCTTGCTCGCGAGAAGGACCATGAGCTTTGTGTGGAATTTTAGAAGACACCAACCTAATCGAAGTTGCCCGACTCCGCTAAACAACAACCTACCAAGGTACCGACCGGTATGGTCGGAATCTGGCAATTTCTCCATGCGTTATTCCCGTCGGCATTACTGTGTAGCAAATCAAGCATCTCACCCTAAACGACTGCAAGGCTGGAGACGACGCAGCCGGTTTTAAGAGGCGCCCAGTGGTGATTTGACGACCCTTGAAAAATTAGTCAAGCGGGTCCCTTGGCGCGGCTCAAAAACATGACATCCCAGGCGTCTTTTACGACATCAAAACCTGGTGATTCGCCCTACGCGGGCGAGCCCCGTACGCACAGCCCGCAGAAGGGTCATTCAGGGCCCTCTCAAAGCGAAGACGATGGAATCGATTTTTCATAATGACAGCAAACAATTAGATCTTATCAAATCCAAGGGCACTCCACGTGCTGGAGGGGAAACCCGCTCTATCGGGCGAGATCATTTTGTGGAGGAGACCCGCTTAACGCCGGCCGAGGGAGGCAAGACTGATGACAACCTCGACCTTGTTGCTTCTCCAGGATGAATCCAGCTCGCCTTGGACCATGTGGACCTCGATCCATCTGACTCGCGGCTTCGGCGTCGTCTTTTAAAAGTCAGCAGTGCCAGACGCGTCGCGCACTTTTGCCACGGCGAGTCCTCAAGTGCTCGCTGGCTTCTTCCTCCCGCCATTCTTCCTCCCGGTCTTGTGCCAGGCCGTCCTCACCTCATCCACTGTCCATCCTCTCCTCGAAGCGCGCACACATCTCCCCGCCATGACGGACGACATCTCCAGCTCGGCCAGCCATGGTCAAAACAAGAACAAGAACGGTCCGGACGCTGAGCAGGTCCAGGATCGCAGCCCTTGGCCGGTCCACGAGAGCAGCATGCTTGGGGAGACGAGCGACGAGATGAACGACCGCCAGCTGAAGCAGATCGCCGCCCAGGGCAGCGCTCACTTCCACCGCCTGGGATGGAAGCGGCTGGCCATTGTCACTATCGTCGAGGCCGTGGCGCTCGGTGCCCTCAGCTTGCCTTCGGCCTACCACACTCTCGGCATGTTCCCCGGCGTCTTTCTGACCATCACTGTTGGGCTGGTTTCCATCTTCACAAGTTACCTCGTCGGTCAGGTCAAGCTGGCCTTCCCCCACGTCGCCAACTACGCAGAGGCCGGCCGGCTGCTGTTCGGCCGCTACGGGCGCATTGGGTACGAGCTGTTTGGAGCTGCCCTCGTCCTCGAGCTGGTCATGGTCGTGGGATCCCATGCTCTCACCGGAAGCATCGCGCTGGTCGACATTAATGGCGGACACGTGTGCTCCATTGTCTTCTCCGCGGTCTCGGCCATCATCCTCCTCATTCTCGCCATCCCGCCCTCCTTCACCGAGGTGGCCATCCTCGGTTACATCGACTTCGTTTCCATCCTGGTCGCTATCGGTATCACCATCATTGCCACGGGTATCCAGGCCAACAAGTCCGAGGGTGGCCTTTCTGGCGTCGGATGGTCTGCCTGGCCCAGAGAAGGCGTCACATTCTCCGAAGCTTTCGTGGCCGTTAGCAACATCATCTTTGCATTTAGTTTTGCCATCGGTCAATTCTCGTTCATGGACGAGATGCACACACCTACGGATTACATGAAGTCTATATGGGCGTCTGGATTTATCCAGATCTGCATCTACACAATCACCGGCGCTCTCTGCTACGCCTTCGTCGGGCCATCAGTGCAGTCTCCAGCCCTTTTGTCTGCTGGGCCTCTTATCTCCAAGATCGCCTTTGGAGTTGCTATCCCAGTGATTTTCATATCTGGCTCAATCAACTCCACCGTGGCTCTTCGTTATATTCACGGCCGGATGTACAAGAACTCGCACCTCAAATATATCAACACGCCTACGGGCTGGGCCAGCTGGATCGTCCTTGTGATCATCTTTACCCTGGTTGCTTGGGTTATTGCCGAGGCGATCCCGATCTTTTCTGACCTCCTGTCACTGGCATCAGCTCTCTTCGTGTCGGGTTTCTCGTTCTATGTACCTGCTGTTATGTGGTTCGCCCTGCTATGCAAGGGCAAGTGGTACTCCAAGCAGAACATACTCATCAGCCTTGGAAGTATCCTCGCGTTTATCATTGGTGCCGTGACCTTGGTTGCCGGTACTTACTCGACGATTGTCGATATCGTAAGTCGATCAAGAAGCCATCGAGTTCCTCGTGTCCCATCGTACTGACAACTTGCAGATCAACGAGACAACCTCTGGGAGTGCTCACAAGCCTTTTGCCTGCAGGTCATCCTAACAGTCGAGACCTGATACTGCTGCATATATTTAATATTAATTTTCCCCGTCACTTTCTACAAAAAGCTTTTTTCTAAAGCCCCTCGTAGTTCACCTGAGCACCTGGCATGTTGTGACATTGATTACCAGATTTATTTCCAGGGGCCGAATGGGGAATGAATGACAACGGATTTGTTGCCTATCGATGTGATTTACCACGGAATTTGTAGCACCCTCGTGCTTCGTCGATCTGCCATATATGGCGAACAAGTACATTTCGAAGTCGGGATCAGCTTCTTAGTGTCTCGACGGCCTGGCGCCGCATGGAACGACGAGCATTGAGGGACCATGCTGGGCGCAAAGGTCATCTTCGACGATTGTCAATATCATCAAGCGAGCCGCCTCAGCCATTGTCAACGCTCTTCTGTGCTATACCCGTCCTGCTGTCATTCATTGGCAACAGGAACAGAGACTCGGGCGAAACGTCAGTAAGACAACGTCATTGACCGGTCAGGCGACGTCGACGGAGCCCGGCGCCTGGAGTATCGAGGTCAATTACCCACCAAGGATGGCGCTGTGAGGATATGTACATGAAGGAAAGTCAGTTGAGCGGCGGAAATTGGGGTCTCTGTCCGAGTTCACCTCTAATCTGGCCCCGTAACTGTGGCAGAAGCTGCAGAAATTGATTCATAGCCACTAATGTCGAGAAAATCCGTGCGCTATATGTCATCCTAGTAGCGTGCGAGCGTTCGAGGGGCCCGCAGCCAAGATGTCTGTCTGCATGAGTCTTGAGCCTTGGGCAAGTTTCAACGTCCAAGATGATTCCCTTGGTTCTTTTTCTGTCGTAAATTCTTGGCTGGAAAAGAACGCATTACGAATCGAGCAGAAAACAATCTTTTGCTGAGCTGGAAGCCACCATGAGGCGCATCGCCCCGCCAGAGAGATTGAAACTTGCAATTAAGAGGATAAACTGTGTACGCTGATAGGGAGGATTCCTGTGAGTGTGACACGAGAGAAATCCATTGATGTTAAAATAGTTTGTGGGATTTCTAGCTCAGAGTTTATCGTGTATCTTGAAGAGAATATAGATCTAGACCACCCAAAACGTCTTTCAATCTTGCAAGACCCATTTCTTTAACTTGATGGTCCTCTAAGCCACATTTTTAGACGTTTTGTAAGGCTGACACAACATGGTAACTATGCCCTTCATAACGGACGTGACTCGAGCACTACGAACATTTGAAGACAATGTGGGCAACAGGAGTTGGATATGATTGCATAGCATGACGGCAGGAAGGCTGGTCGAAACAATGTATAGCTTCATGGTACCTGAGCGGCTCAAAACATACAATGCACCTTTACTTTGGACTGGCTGGACGGTGGTTCCAGAACTCACCAAGACCATTTATACTTCCTCCTTGTGTCCCAACTACTGACCTTGGCAATGTGTACAGGACTTGGTTAGCCATAAGCGCCGTCTCACCCAAGCGTCCAACGGGGCTCAGAAGGTGATGACATGTCAGGGACTATCTTTCAGTTTTTGCTCATAGCCATGAAATCCTCCTAGGAGCCCCCAGATGCCACTCTGCTGGCGCATAATGCTGTCAAGAGATTGACGTTGGAGAATCGGACTAGCGCAAGTGATACCAGATCCGATATACCAGCGCCACCTTGTCGAGTTAGTTTGGACAACTCACTAGGCCGAACAACTCGGGTGCTGACCCCACCATCATCCCTGATAATAGGCATTGAAATGCCTGTTCTAGACCTCGTGACAGAGGGGCGCAACGTGAGGCGCCTTGGACAGGCGTAAGTGCCAGAGCCTCAAGAAACCGCCTTGGCCACGAGGCAACAGGGGCCCGGATTCCATATTTGACCGGAACAAACAGCCTCTCCAAGAGACGACACTGCAACGAGGCGACTATCTGTTAAGAAATGTGGTCCTGGACGGCGATTTTATGGCCACACAACCAAGTGAGACATGTGCTTGAGTTGACCACCGTTGAGAACATGTTTTGGTCCGTCGGCCAGTCTGTTCTCAAGGCTCAGGTAGACAACCGAGCCCTGGGGGCAAATTGTGGCAGGCTCAAGCCGAGTGATACAGCAGTACTACCCCATGCCCCTTTGCCCTGGGTTTATCCCCCTCTTTGCAACAAAGATCCAACAGGGAGGTATCGACGCAGCCGAGAATGTTGGTAGTGAGGCGTTGCGTGTGTGTGTATGTGTGTGCTATATAATGCACGGCGGTCGTGATGCTGGTGATTGATTGAGCAGGCTTGTACGAGATGCTACGACCGATCCGATCCTACGTGGGGCGGCCGCTCAGAAGGCGGGATTGCGGCCTGTGCGGCTGATAGACTGCATGGTCCCTGGTGCAGCCATCACATGCAAGATGATGCAGCAGAGCAATTTGGGTGAAAAAGCAGCATCGGGCGGCGCGGGGTCATATGGCCCAGCTGCTATACCATGTCCTGGGGTTGAGGGCGAGGGGCTTGAGGGGGTTTTGTGTGAATCCAGGCGCAGTCAGCGAGAGAGAAATAGCTTTCTTGGCCAGCTGCAAACGTGCGCGCGCCTGCTGCCGCGGGGGGNNNNGAGAGAGAGAGAGAGAGAGAGAGAGAGAGAGACAGAGACAGAGACAGCGACGCCCATTGCGACACCGCCCGATCGCATTCTATACCAAGCCTTTTCCAAGACCAACGTTCCTCCCACGGACTGTTAGTGACTGCCCATTGACTGCCACTGGAGGGCCATGTTAGGCCAGGGATATCTGGCCCAAGGTCGCATTGTCCTTCCCGGCAAGTTGGGGGCGCCAAGCTGGTGGACAAGGCTGCCCGGTGATCTTGGGATGGCTTGGATGTGATGATCCCAAGAGAAAAAAAGGGGCCCCCTGCCCGGTGGCATGTTTTCTCAATTTGGGCACTTAATGAGCAGGCAAAGCAGGCAAAGCAGGCAAAGCAGGCAAAGCAGGCAAAGCAGGCGTTGGCACACTGGCACACTGGCACACTTGACGCGCATACAAGTACGAGGCGTGGCCCCAGCCCAGCCCAGCCCAGCCCAGCGCAGACTTACTACTCAGGCCCGGCTGCTTTTAGAGTTGGTCGTGTGTCGACGTCTTTTTGCAGGCCTGACACACGGAATAGTTGCCTGTTTTGCCCTTTTGAGAAGCCTCCGGCCCACTGCACTCCAAGATCAACCTCCCCTACATCCTTCAAATTTTCGCCCAGATTCTCCGCGCCCATACTCCCCTTCTCTCCCGTCGCCGTCTCTCTCCTCCTCACCCTCTCTCGCATCTCGTCTTTTGCATGAGAATCATGGGCCTCAAGGCATACGACTCCTCCAGACCCGTCCACTGCACCCCGCCCCCGGCCATGAGCGACAGACTAGGCAATTACACGGGGCCATGCCCCTTTCAGGACATCCTGCCCGTGGAGATCCGGATCCACATCTACGAGTACATCCTCTTCGAGAACGGCAACTTCTTCAGCCTCGACTACGAGGAGGGCAGGTCCATCCCCACCCTCTTCCCCAAGCTGAGGTCCCCCCCGAAGAAGAAATGCGGCCTGCACGACGCCGAGAGGCCACACGCCGCCGGGAGCCAGCATAACGGCACTGGCAATATCATGCCCCTGCTGCTGACGAGCCAGAAGATGTTAGTCATACACATCACGAGCATGCACACCGTGATCTACATGGGATATGGACCGCTAATCACCCGCCGCCCCCCTCGTACAGCTACCACGAGGCCGCCAGCCTGCTGTACTCGTCGTCCTTCTTCCGCCTGCGCGGGATCCACCCCACGATCCAGTTCATCAACACCGTGTCGCCCGCACACCTGGCGCTGGTGCGGTCGCTCAAGCTCGTGTGGGACGACCAGGGGTGGACCGACGCCCCCGAGTTCGACACGCCGACCCTGCGGTCGGCATGGCCCTCGCTGTGCGACGCGCTGGCCACCCAGTTCCCGTCCCTGCGCAACCTGTACGTGGCGCTGGGCATGCCCAGCAACGAGGAGCACGTCGAGGAGCTCTACCTGAGGCCGCTGCGGCGCGTGCGGCACGTTGTGAACTTCAAGGTGTGCATCCCCGTGGGGCTCCTCGAGAGGTTCGAGGGCCTGGACCGGCGGCTGGAGGAGAGGCACAGGGGCCATGGCGACGACCCGTTCACGCTGTGCAGACACACGGCGGGCGAGGTGTGCCCCAGCCGCAAGGAGGTGGTGCAGGCCGAGTGGCTGGGCTCCAGCAGGCCGGCAACGCCAGGGCTCAAGGTGCAATACCCCAACGTGCCAGGGCTGGAGCCGTGGGCCGACGGCGAGTGGGTGACCGACAAGGACGACGTGCTGGGAGATGCCATGCTGGCGGGCGACGGGCTGGGCGGCTCACAGTGGTCCCCAGGTGGCCAAGCTTTTGCCCAGACGTCATGATCAGGCGATCAGGCCACTCGACGATCTGAAGTTTGATGTCGCCGTCTCCTGCGTGTCCATGGGGTAACACGGGATGGGACGGGAGGTGGTGCTGCGTCTCCTGTGCTGCCCGTTTTGGGCCGGCCATGCGTGTACCCCGGCTGGTGCGCAGGGTCGGTCCTGGGCACAATCGGGAAACGCGGGTCGTGGGTTCTGGCCCCCGTATAATTCACGTCCATAGGACACCTAATGTCGGGTTCAGCCGGGTGGCTGTATAAATCTGAAGTCTAATTTGTAACTCGGTAAAGGAGTGGTGTGTTTCGGGTTCTGCGAGTCATCAGAAGAGGTCGAGAGGCGACGCGGCAGCGGGTGATGCAACGGCAGAGCATCTGAGCTCCAGGCCATCTCAGCGGTGCAAGGTGGTCCAGGCACCGCTGGCGGGTCGAGCAGCTACCTACGTACCTACGTACCTACCAACCTACCTAGGTAGGTTGGTAGGTACGTAGGTTTCAGGTACGTAGGTAGGCATACCAGTTGACCATTGTTGGCGGGCGCAAGTGCAGCGGGTACAATAACGCAGGTACCCAGGTAGGTGATCATTCAGGTAATCAAGTACCTAGGTAGCTATTGTGGTACACAGCGGTACTTACGGCAAGCCATCAATTAGCCGCCAGCCGCGTTCAGACCAGACCCCTGCCGCCAAATTTTAAGCTGTTCCATGTTAGCAGAGCTCCTTGCCTGCCCCGGTCCGCGCGCGACACACCAGGCAACTCGCAGAATATTGGCGTACAGAGCTCACAGGACGACGACGTCTTGCGGCAGCATCACCCTCGAGTAAACAGCACATTGCCCATCATGAGTGTCAGTCGGTCCGCTTTCCAACCCCCTTTTCTGAAAACAGACCAGCTAACGCCGTAGTCGCAGTTCATGCCAGTGAACCCCCGGCCCTTTCTCCAGGACCTGTACGTGTTTTCGCTCAAGGCCTAACCCGCGCCGGCCCCCTCTTGCACGCGACGATATTCAACCGAGTTGAAGAGACTGACAGCTGTGTGACAGGGTAAATAAAGAGATCTGGGTGCGTCTCAAGTGGGGAGAGACCGAGTACAAGGGTAGACTGTGAGATCCCACCATCTCCATCACACATATACACGGTTGCTGCCTTGCGCGCGCGAATGTGCACACACGCGTGCGTCGCGGCGGCGTAGAGGAGACAAGAAAGCTGATTGTCCTCGCAGGGTTTCCATCGACAGCTACATGAACATTCAGCTGGCCAACGCGGAGGAGTATATCAAGAACAACTTCTCTGGCTCCCTGGGCCAGGTCCTCATCCGCTGCAACAACGTTCTCTGGATCCGGGCTGTAGGCGAGGGTGAGAACGGAGATGTCAAGATGGACGGTTGATTGGAAACGGTGATGACGGGCGACTGGCAACTGAAGAGAAGGTAAGGGCCGGGCTATATCAGCGCTCGGGAGGCGACCTGAGAGCAACCCAGTGCGTCGCGGAGCCATACGGTACCCGATGCCCATTCTCACCGCCCTACGAGGCAGTCACGGAAGGAAGGAAGCAGGCAAGTAACGTGGAATCAGAGCCATGGTTGGCATGGCGGCGTTTGGGGGAACAGGAGCTCTGACGGCCGCGGAAACGACTACTTCGTTGGCAACAAACTGCGGTCTGGTTGCTATGCATACATATGACTAGGTACGGCAAAATCACACAAATATGCTTGTCTAGAAGAATGTACCCAGCTTAGCCATATTCCCAATTAGCAGCAGCAGCAGCAGCAGCACCACCACCAGCAGCAGCAGCACCACCAGCAGCAATACCAGCGGTATCGGCAGCCCTCTGTCTCGCCCCGGTAACGCCAGCCTTTTGCATGTGCCCTGCCCGCTACTGCATGAGACATGCCACCTTGCGGCTGCTGTGCATCTCCGAGGACGCAACCTTGACCCTCGTCTTGGGCCCGATCCAGACATACGCCTCGACGATCCACTCGTACCAGACCTTGGTGTCGTCCGTCTGGCGCCACATGCTGACCTCGATATCTGAGTCCTGGGGAAAGTAGAGGGGTTCCTGTTGATTGGGTATGTCAGCATGCGAACCGGACCAACATCCGGAGGTACACCTTCCAAGGTATCTTGTAGATCGTGCTCACCTTGAGGGGGAAGAAGATGGGGAACCACGAGACCATGTCCTTGCTCTTCGTGTCGATCTGGTCCGGCAGGATGCTCAGCTCCACAAGCTTCTTGCCCTCGCCCGTCTGCGGCCGGTAGAGTGTGCTCTCGAAGTAGCCCGCCAGGCCGTGGCAGACGCCGCGCGGGCGGCAGTAGAAGGTCAGGTGCGTGTGTCGGGCGTTGTGCTCGTTGGTGCCTCCCGAGTTGTTCATGGCACCGCCGCCCGCGGTCCGCAGCCTCGGTGCGTGTGACACGGGTCCGTTCTCGGCCTCCCACTTCTCGATGAGCGAGCCTGCGACGGGGTGCACAAACTCCCACGCCTGCTGGAATCGCGGCTTTCCTGGCACCTTCTGCGAGATGAGGTCCATCTGGTATAGCCGCACGACCCAGGGCGTCTCAAAGGCATTAGCATCAGTCGGAGCGATGGTCCGCAGGTGTGCGTGGATCTTGGGCGTCGCGATGGGCGACAGCCACGCCGTGTATGATTCAGGGATCGATATGCCATGCGGCCGCGCGATGTGCTTCTGGATGCCGTCGATGCACTCGGGGGACAGCTCGTTGTCCCCGAACGAGCCCAGCAGTTCCGTCACCAGGATGTCCACCTTGGGCGGCGGGCTGCCCGTATAGCCCTGGGGTCGCGGACCAGTCCAGTCCCGCATGTCCGTCTTGATCACCGTCACACGCCCGCCCCATACGGTCTCGTTCTGCCGCAGCAGGTACACATAGGCGTTCTGGTTCTTCTCCACCGCCCACATCTGGATGGGCATCCCACTGCGCTCGCTGGCCCTTAGCGCCCGTGTCACCAGCGGGCCCCGGCCGGCGCCGGCGACGGTCACTACCAGCTCAGCGTTGTCACCCTTGAGGGACGACGTGGGCTTTCCCAGTTTCTTCCACTCGCTCATGGCCTGGAACATGGCCTCTTCGTACAGGTTGTACTTGACGGGGTCGCCCTCGAACATCTCGTACGTTGCCGACTCGAGGTTGTCTGACAGCGGCTGCAGAGGACTTTGCAGCCAGTCCTGGAAGCTCGTCAGAGTATCCGTCTCGAGCGGCCCGAGCGGCTCCTGCTGGCGCTCCAAGTGGCTCATGTACAGGACATGGGAATTCATGCCGGTGAGGCTCTTGGCCAATGCGTCGCTGTGGGCTGCCTCACCTATGGTAGGAAACTCGACCTGGATGGCCGCGGCCGCCTCGATGGCTGTGTTGAGCTCGGCCTGGGAAGGCCCGACGTCGTAGAGAAGGAACCAAGGCGCATTCTTCAAGCGCATGTAGCTAAAGATCATTTCCTGATGGTACCGGGTGAGAGATGGGTTCCCGGTTTTGTTAGGCTGGAAGGTGTTGGGCCCAAGGGTCAGGTAATGCAGTGGCTCCGCAAACCAACGGGTCTGGAGCTCCCTCTCGGGGAGACGTCGCGGAACCCTCAGGGCTTGGGTAGGCAGGAATGTTAGCAAAAGACCGGCACAGCAGTGGTGGTGTGCAACTGGGCTACGCGAGCAGGGCCTTACCAACAAACAGCCTCGTCGAGTACCGGCAGACGGACCGGATGGTGTGCCAAGTATCCCAGGCTCCGAACAGATCAACTTCCTCCTCATTCCTTGAACCTGCCTTGGTCACAGCCTTGTGGGCGTGAAGTTCCTCGGATAGCAGCTTGACCTTCTCGTCCAACCCGGGCTCACGGTACATTGGCATGTGGATGATAATATTGACCCTGGTGGCCACCTCAAAGGCCTCCTGCACCGCCCTCACATACTGAGCGATAGCCCTCCCGTCGCCATCCTGACGTGGCCCCGGGATGACAAGACTGCGCACCCCACAGAAGTTGGCATAGGCCACCTCGAGATTGAGCGCCTGGCGGGAGATGCTGGCGATGACCGGGTCAGCGGAGCAGAGGTCGATCCAGGGGCTCGAGTAAGCCAGTACGTTGAGGACATATGAGCTGGGGACGAGGCTGGTGTCCTTGTTTGTGAGAGTTGGGACGGTGGGGCCAGGCAGGGACGGGTTGGCCTTTTCTGCAGCGGACAGGCTCGACGCCTCGAGGCCGCTCACGTGGGACCTGTAGAGCTCCTTGACGCGCTGGTGGAAGTGCTCATTGGTGACTGGGGCGGTGGCGAATCCGAACTGAGAAGAGTCTTAGTGCTGCTCGTCCCATGACGTGGATCGTGACAAGAGAGAGGACCTACGCCGGCGTTGAGGACCTGCGTGTACTGGCCATCAGTGAGAGCCTCAGTCCTGGAGGAGTCATGCTGGCCGATCCAAAAAGTTGGGCGGATCTGGGCAAAAGCCTCCGACTCCGGGTTCAGAGACCCGCTGGAAGGCATTTTCAATGCACTCTCCGCGTGGGTCGCTCGAGGTTGGAGATGTTGGAATGTGTTGGAGGGCAAAGAAACCCGAGTTGGAAAATTACTGGGATGGAAGAGTTTGGCACTGTAGAGAATGAGGGGACGGGGCGTATGTACGTCGCCAGAGGGTCACATCAAACTGTCAGATGGCACAGTTCACAACACAACAACTTGGGACAAGACATATGTTTCTCGGTAGTAGCACATGAAGCCGGAGTCTACATCACCGTGATATGTACTTTGCTGTGCACCGTCTGCGGACCAGTGCTGCAGAACACAAGGACGCCTAGCTGGGACAACAAGTGAACATCTGTGTGCAGACCGCGCGTGCAGTGCAAGACCGGGCTCCTGGGCCATGGGGACCATCTACACCAATCCAATTGCTGTCTGTGCATGATTCGAGAGAACCGTATCTAACTGTCTATCTAGGCAATTGTGAGACCACAGCCTGTGGCAAGATGCGGTCTTGGGGTGAGTTATTCTTGAGGGTACCTTGGACAGGTACCCTCACCCAGGTATCATGGTCCTAGCTGCGGTTGGCCAGTGCCCACTGCTACTCCGTACTGCAGCAACGGCCAAAAAATTATCGGTTCCGACTCGGCAGGCAAGAATGCCGTCGGCCTGCCTGCCGATTGGACTATCTGCATGGTTTCCCAAGGAAAATTTACAGGTCGGGTTCCTGAACTGCAACCCCAAGAACCCTTCCGAGCGTGCTGCCTCGCAAAAGACTCTCCTGCATAGGCACTGCGACGGGGCCATCAGCACGCCTGTTTCTCGAACCTCTTGCAACAGTTTGCTTGGTCAGTATGGCTGACAAGCTCAAGGGCACCAAGAGGCCCAGCGCCGACGCCGACACCGACACTCCAGGCTCCCCCAAGCGAGCCAGGCAGGCAGGTGCCATGGACGGGTACAACCCCTACCTCGCCCACCAGTACGGTGACCAGAACGGCTCCGCCAGGTCGTCTTCTTGGCCTGCATTCAACGGCATCAAGCGCCACGAGACCAACGCGAAACAGATCTCCGGGCTGGAGGACGCCGATGACAACCCCTGGACCGGCGAGCCGCACACCCAGAAGTACTTCAGGATCCTCGAGGGGAGGAGGAACCTGCCTGTCCACAAGCACCGCCAGGAGTTCCTCGACATCTACCACAACACCCAGATCATGGTCTTTGTCGGAGAGACCGGTTCCGGAAAGACCACCCAGATCCCGCAGTATGTCCTCTACGACGAGCTGCCCCAGTTTACCGGCAAGCTCATCGCCTGTACCCAGCCCCGCCGGGTCGCCGCCACCAGCGTCGCCCAGCGTGTCGCCGACGAGCTCGACGTTACCCTCGGCAACGAGGTCGGTTACAGCGTCCGTTTCGACAACTGCACCTCCGACAAGACCCTGCTCAAGTACATGACAGACGGTCAGCTGCTGCGAGAGTGTATGCACGACAACGACATGTCCCGCTACTCCTGCATCATCATCGACGAGGCTCACGAGCGCACACTCGCCACCGATATCCTCATGGCCCTGCTGAAGGAGATCTCCCAGCGGCGCAAGGACCTCAAGATCATCATCATGTCTGCCACTCTCGACGCCCAAAAATTTCAGAAATACTACTTTGACGCGCCGCTGTTGGCCGTCCCCGGAAGAACACATCCAGTGCAGCTCTTTTATACCCCAGAGGCCGAGAGAGACTATATCGAGGCTTCCATCAGGACGGTGCTCCAGATCCACGCCACCGAGGAGGAGGGCGATATCCTATTATTCTTGACCGGAGAGGAGGAGATCGAGGACGCTTGTAGGAGAATCCGTCTCGAGGTTGACGAGATGCTGCGCGAATCCGACGTTGGCCAGATGTCAATCTACCCCTTGTACGGTACCCTGCCACCACACCAGCAGCAGCGCATCTTCGATAAGGCACCCGGCCCTATCAAGCCTGGCGGGCGTCCTGGAAGAAAATGCATCGTGGCTACAAATATTGCAGAAACGTCCCTCACGATTGATGGTATGTGTACTGACTCTCTGCATTCTGATGCTCTGATGCTGACACTGTTTACTACCTAGGCATTGTTTACGTGGTCGATCCGGGCTTTAGCAAGCAAAAGATTTACAACCCCCGAATTCGTGTCGAGTCGCTTCTGGTCAGTCCTATCAGCAAGGCATCTGCACAGCAACGAGCTGGTCGTGCCGGTCGTACACGACCAGGAAAATGCTTCAGGCTGTACACAGAGCCTGCGTTCAAAAAGGAACTCATCGAGCAGACCTATCCCGAGATCCTGCGGTCCAACCTGTCGAACACTATCCTGCAGCTCAAGCGGCTCGGTGTACAAGATCTGGTCCATTTCGACCTCCTGGACCCGCCGGCGCCCGAGACGATGATGCGTGCTCTCGAGGAACTTAATTTTCTGGCATGCCTGGACGACGAGGGCGAGCTCACTCCACTGGGCAGCCTGGCGTCTGAGTTCCCGCTCGACCCACAGCTGGCAGTCATGCTCATTAGCAGTCCCGAGTTCTACGCTAGCAACGAAATCCTTTCGATCGTCTCTCTGCTTTCAGTGCCGTCACCGTGGATTCGTCCCAACACAGCACGGAAACGTGCCGACGAGATGAAGGCACAATTTGCCCATCCAGACGGCGACCACCTCACGCTGCTGAACCTGTATCACGCCTTCAAGGGCGAGATGAACAAGGGTACGGATATGAAGACATGGTGCCATGAGCACTTCTGCAGCATACGACATCTGAGCTCGGCCGACAATGTTCGTGCCCAGCTCAAGCGTATTATGGAGACGCATGGCATCGAGCTGCTTTCCACGGACTTTAACGACAAGAACTACTACAACAACATCCGCCGAGCACTTGTCGCGGGTTTCTTTATGCAGGTGGCTATGAAGGATACGAGCAAGAGTTACACCACGATCAAGGACAACCAGCCCGTCCTTATCCACCCGTCCAGCGTAATAAAGGCTGACTACGAGTGGGTTATTTATCACGAGTTTGTCCTGACCAGCAAGGTAAATTCCCTTTCCCCGGCCTTCTCGATCATTCTCTCTTTTTTCCATTTCCCCCATCACTCAGAACAAGACGGAAAACAATGTGCTGACCCAGTCTTCCTAGCAATACATTCGTACTGTAACTGGTGTCCGTCCCGAGTGGCTTCTGGAGATTGCACCCGTCTACTACGACCTAGACACGTTCGAGAAGGGTGAGGTCAAGACGGCTCTGCAACGAGTGACGGAGAGGATCCGTCGGAAACAGGCCATGAAGGGAGGCAGGGCCTAAGAGACGTATCCCTTTCCCCGGCCCGGCTAGGTAGCGCCACTTTCATAGGTAATGAGTGCGAAGCCGGCAATGGTAATCACTGAATTTGCAAGCTCGATGTTTCACCACGATAGAGTCAAGCATGTCGTTTCCCACTTCACGGTGGAAAGGTTCGGAAGGGGAGCAAAGACGGATACACCCACAGGCTCAGGTGTATGGTTCCGGTCCTGATTTTGCTCCTGTTATTTTTTCGATTTTTTTCATGGGTCCTCAAGGAAGGCCGCAAACTGGGCCGGCGTTCGAGTTTCCCGAGTCTTGGATCAGGGAACACATGACTTCAAGATTAGAACAGACAGACGAGGGCGGACGAATAGAGCATGCCATTCGCGGCCATCCCACATGTCCTCGCTCCCACCGACATTGTGGCACCACCGATTGCTTAAGCACTGTGACCTCGTGCTGAAACTGCGCCGCCCTCCCCTTGTCTCATTAATTATCCCCTCGGCCGCAAGTCCAGCGAGACCGCCCGCCCTCGCGTGAGAGAACCCGCACCTGCTTCAAGAAGAGGGGAATGGAGCTGTTGTGCCACGGGCTCCGGCGCCGTGCTACAATAGCCATTGCCACGTACGAAGAACAAAAAGAAAGAGAGGACCAGGCCGCCAGCCGATCGACATGGACCATTCGAGATCAGGGGCAAGGCAAGGAGGGGAGGCGGGACGGGCTGGTGCTATTGTAACCATAGGGCCAAGACCAGACCTAGGCAAACGCGGGACAAGCCGAGCATCTGGTGATGGGCTCATCGTCCGGTGTGCAACTCCAGGCGGGAGACGGGTGAAGTGAAGCTGCATGAGCCCAGGCGAGAGAGGGCGGGGTGGGCGTTTGCCTGACTAACTGACGTGCCACCTGGGCAACCCGAGCACCCCCGTCAACAGATTTATATCTGACTGCACTGCCTTGACGAACAAGAGCACCTGTTTCAAGAGACGGACATGACTACTCCGACAACAAACCGGGGGTCGGAGGGGATCACGATCTCGCAGGCGGTGTTGTTAATGCCCATCGGTCCCGTACGCAGGTAAGGATGTGGTGGGGAAATCTGTGGCTGACGAACATCTCTGCGGGCTGGCCGACTGCCTTGCCTACCTAGCTTTCCTCCCCTCCCCCCTCATTCCCACCTTGGATACCCTCCTTCATCCTCTCGTGGCAGGTGAGCACGACATGGGATTGGTGGCAGCTCGTCGGCAGCCGGACGAACACAGTGATGGAACTAGGTCGTGGTGGTTTTTATCGAGTTCTGCGGGAGAATGGAGGCGAGATCTCCCATGCAATATCGATTCCTTGTAACACACCAATCTATAATTGCACACGCCCACACAGTATACAGTACACACGCCTTTGCCCTCGAAAACACCCACGCCCACCCGCACGCACGCACGCACGCACGCACGCACAGGGCTAGGCACTACCGCAATCATGCACATGGGCACCCTGATATGGACACAATATGACAAGTGTGACATCGCATACATTTAGGAGGGAGGATTCAGCCCGCAGATAACATCAGACGTAAATAACGTTCCCCACGCGCGGCCTCTCTGTGCATATGCCTGTAGTGATCTGCTCATCTTCCCGCTCACCCTCGAAAGCAGGGGTGTGATTCAAGGGTATAAGCCGAGCCGGGGTGGTGTGAAGCCTTGTGGGCGAACAGGGGGGTGGCCGACGGGAAACGTGGGGCTCTGCATGTGCCTGTCTTTCGTCTCTCTGCTTGTTCTGCCCCTTTCCATTTTCCTCCTCGCCTTGCTTCCGCACATGCCAAGCCGAAACGACGACCAGAGGCGTAAGCTACTGTGTAGCTGCCCGGGTGTAATTTTTGCTGTTCTGCTTCTGTTTGCTTGCCGTCGTCCATGCACAGCACACGCCACCGACCACGGTTGCTGTTAGACTACGATGACGCTCGGCCTCATCTCGCAGCTGTGAGAGTTAACCCAAGACGGTTGGCAGAATGCGCAAGAACGTGCGAAATGTAGCAGTGCATTCGCTCTAGCGGGCTGCGCATTGCAGGCAGCCCCTGCGAGGATATCAACCGCAAAAGCAAAGACCATCCCAGGCACTTGGTGCGCAGCCGGTCTGCGATAAAGGTTGCTCAATTGGTTCTGCCTTGTTTCAGGGTCGGACTGCCTGGAACCGCATCGGACTCTTGTACCTCACCTGACCCTGCTTCTTTCTTTTTCGTGCCCGTCACACCGTATCAGATAGCCCTCAACTCACGACAAGGCGAATCTATCAGCAGGTGCTGGGACTGTTATATGTCGGATGTGCGCTACTCAACCTTCAGCTCGGCTAAGACGTTATGGGCCCTAATCAGGATGCCTCGCACACATGCTTGCTTCTTTTAGCAGTTCATGCAAGATCCTGGGGAAATTAAGACAAATATGGTCTGCTTCCTCGGAATAAGCCTAAAAAGACCACAATGGCACCATTCCTTCGCCTCGTTCTGCGGAGGGCTCGGGTCGTCAGGGCTGGCACGTGATAGCCGGGAAGAATTAAGTGAAGGTTTCGGCGAGATCTCTATGAATAGCATACGGCGAGACGGAAGCAAACTTGCCCCCCCCCCCCAAAGTGGAAGCAACGCTGTTGTTTCTTCCCATCTCGCGCCCGTCATGAAGCTGCCGATGGCGCGATGCTGTGTTCTCGCTGCTGCAGGCGAAGTGATGCCGGACAATGATGGCAAGACATAGCGAAATCGTGGTTCCACAATTCCCGACCCGGTGAAATTGGTCACGAACGCCATGCTACGTGACGCCTTGCGCGTGATAGATCAGTTCCGCACGGGATGGTAGTGGTTTCCGGTGGAGCAGCATCCTCGAGGACTCATGTGCAGTGCAACAAGCTGTGAAACTGAATACCTCTCAGGTCTTGTTGTATCTGCTATTACCATTCCCAAAGTTGGTTAGTCCCAAGACATGCATACGTATTCTGGAACAAGAGAACCGATAACATCTTGATGCCGCCGCCCACTGTCAACCGACATCCAGTACGAGCTGGCCAATATACCCGAGGCTCTGGTTCGGGTTGCGGCAACTTGTATATAGTCACCAAGTCCACAGCAGATCATGGGTCGTTAGCCAGGGGGTTTTCAGAGCTGAGAGAAAGTCTCGGAATCCTCGGCAAGGTTAGCCGTCAAAATAGGTATGGTTACTTGCACATGCGAGCAGCCGCTGATTCGAATGGCGGAGCACAAGATCCTCTGAGGGATCGGAGGCAACAGAAGAGACGCCGAAAATGAAGTAGGTCGTTGACTCCAAGAGGATCTGCAAGCATGTGACACTGCCAGTCACCGTTGGCATAGGAAAGGGAACCATAATCAGATCACTCGGCGGCCTTCGTCCTGCAACATGCGTTCGATGTTCACGTAATCTTTATCTGTCAGAACCGGTCCGGCTACTTCAACCCGGCCTGGCGATTCTTTTATCGTCGCAATTTCGAAGGCGTCCGGGTGCCGCTTAAACGTGAGTGGTTCGCTACCAAGGCCCCAGTGCTTCGTGGTGCGCGGAAAAGTTGGCCTCCTCAGTCCATTACCCAGGCTGGATTTTTGATATTGATATATGAGGCATGCTTGCTCGGTTAGCACTGATTTGATCACGCCTTCCAGTGCCGGGTCCTGAACAAGAAGATGGAAATCGACAGATACAGCATCTCGACAACAATGGTCTTCGGCTCTATCAAGGATGGCCCATCAGGGTCTCTGACCTGCTCTGTGAGATGGCGTGGAAGGCGCACGACATGCAGCCCGGGGGCTTGCAGCAGGCAGGAAGGGGTGGGAGATCTCAGCGGAAGACGAGAACTACCAAACCTTTGTGACCAATGGTCACACAGAATCAGGATTGAAGGTGTCGTTCTTGACGTTTAGAAGTGGCAACAGGATGCCGATAGTTGAGTGGTGAAGCATGTGTATATCTTATGCCGGCTGCAAGCCCTTGCTTCCGTTCCATTAAACTTCAATCCGACAACAGACGAGGACACGGCCTCAGGACATTAGACTTGGAGAGAGGGGGGCGCTGAGTACCATGCATAACAAGACGTATATGCCTCCATTTAGCGTTTGTAGGTGATGGGAGGCCAGCCGGTGGTAGAAGGCAGAGGGGCGGCACAGGAGGTCGTGTTAATTTGTTGGGGCATGAGGAGTCAGAGACGCACAAACAAGCGGCTCGAAGAGATGGTTGGCGAATAGCAGGTGGCTAGTTCCCCGGCGGTGCTGTTGACATTAACTGCTGCATGCAGTCTGCAAAGGCCTGGCAAGGCTGGCTTGTGTCACGATGTACCGTGGATTCCCCCAGCTGGTCCCGGCTGGAGATTGGTGCACGGCGGAGACGAGGGGTGAAATCTTGTATGTCGGAGGCCCGCACACACACACACACTATCTCCCTCTCATATGCATTTCATCCGCGTTTGCCACACCTGTCTGTCCCCGAGGCCAAGGTTGAGGAGAGGAGAGGAGAGGAGAGGAGAGGAGAGGAGAGGAGGCGGGAAGTGCCTGATGAGAGGGCTGCGTGGTGTCTCACCCGCCCCACCACGGCTGCAGGTCTGGACTGACGTGCGAATGGGAAGAGACCCGCCCGAAGCCGTCAAGCGAAGGTGTGGTGAAGGTGGGTCTGAATGGGCACGGCAGAGGATGTGGCACCATGCACGACATGAGCATCAATCTCCCCACAGAAGTACAAGGTCTGACGGCTCCGGTCGAGTCAAGCCGGGCGACGACGTTGGTGGTGGACACAGGCTGGCTGGGGTGGTGGAAAAGGTGGGAGGCGACGGGCGTGTTGACCTATCTGGTACTTAGTTCACAGCATCAGGTTGTGACAGATCACCAAGTCGCGTGTCGTCGAACCAGGCGCGTCACTGTTTGCAGCGAACAACCCTGGAGGCCCATGGTAGCAGGAGCTTGGAGCTTGGAGCTTGGAGCTCGAACAGGAACAGGAACTGGAACAGGAACAGGAACGGGAACGGGAGCAGCAGCGCGGCCGGGCAGGAACACCCTTGAAGAAACGGGCAGGGCACTAGCGACCCGGCCGCTACATATCCGGCTCCGGTGCTGTTGTGTACCCTCAGCCAACGTCCTCATAACGCCACAGCTGATGGCATATGGCCTGCATGTGCTTGTCGGTCCATGTTTTGCAGCGCCGGCCCAAGAAATGGAGCAGCACCGAGGGACGACTGCCGTGGGACCTAGGTACTGTGTAGGTAGGTAGGTAGCTAGGTACCTAGGCACCTAGGCAGGGTTGTCGAGTAGCTGGCTAGGCGCAGGTGTCAAAGGCTGGTAGGGGTCCGCCGCAGGGTCTTGTGGCCCCACCTGTTAATTGCCATATGGAGGAGAGTGTGGGCATCTGTTTGGTCAGTGCAACTGTGTGTACCTATCGTACCACACGGTGGACTCGATGCCCTGTACTATTACACAGTACTTGAACTTGGCCCATCCCTCGGACCTGTGGTGGGGACTCACTCGTCACGTCGATCGCCCTTGTTGAGCCTCACGCCCGTGTCCTCGATTGGGTACTAGCCAGCTGGCCTGGGGTGGTACGGCCTCTGTGCTGCTGGCGGCTGCGACCCATTTCTGGTCGTCCCAAATGTCTCCGCAGCAGTGGATCGCGGCCGTCCATCAACATACGAGAGCCAACCTTCTGCCTGTCCAGGTCAAGGTCAGTCAGGCTGCCCTGCCAGTGTGTCTGTCGGACTCGACACAAGCAGCAGCCCGCCGCTCTACGCATACAAAACCTCTCATCCAAACGCTTATCTTGTCACTTTTCACATTTGCCCTCGCTCTTTCTCTTCTTCTCTCCTCGCTCTTGTTCCTCCTCCTTCTCCCTCTCTCACCTGCCCCCCGCCCGCCTGGCCCTCCCCCCGCCCTCCAAGTGGGCAGGTCCCACCATAGTTCCTGGATCTCTCCTGCCTCTGTAACCCATACCCGTTTCTGTGCCGTGCCGTGCCGATGCCCATTCCCGATCTTTGCCTCCCCAACAACATCAACCACCACCACCACCACCACCACCACCACCGCCGCCGCCGCGGCCACGCTCGAGATGTCGCGATCGGGTATTTGCATCATTCTTCCAGATCGGGTGAGATCCACCACGACGTCTTGGGCTTCACTGGCCCCCACTGATTGGTCCAACTGCTGGCGTGCTGCGAGACTGGCTGCACCAAGAACCGGGGCACGGCAGCGGCAGCGGCAGCGGGCGAGGCACGTTGGTCCTCTGACGTGCAGGTGAGGCCATTCACATGCAGCAGCCGGGCCCCTTTTCCCCGTTTTTAGTCATGGCCCCGGATCCATAGCCCGGGGGCGGGCTGGCATGTCGGCATGTCGAGGGCCACACCTGCCCGCCGTGCCCTGTCTGCCCTGCCTGCGTGTACGCGGCAGAGTGCATACACATATTGCAAGGCGTCTCTGCGTCCCCACCGCATCCGCAGCGTGACAGCTACTGTGGGGAGGCCCCCATGTCAGAAGCCAAGACCACGCCCTCCTGGCCCTTGCCCTGCTCCAACAGCGGAGGAGGAGCCCATATCAAGTGGAAAAGAACCCACAACGGGAGAATGCGACGGCGCCCTTTGATCGGCGGCGGGACGGCTTGTTGACGTTTTGGCCCTCTCTGCTCCATCGGCGTCGGTGTCAGTGTCCACCAAACCCTGCTCGCGCAGCCACACGCCTGCCACGGTACGGTACTGCTCATCATCCCATCCAGCCATCCACCCATCAGACCCTGGCCGCCCCCTCGTAGGGACCCCTGACAGGAGAACAACCCACCCTCTCGAGCTTGACAGGTGTGGGACCCCGGTCTTCCGCCCTTCACACCCTTGTCCCTTGCACACCTTAAATGTCCTCCTTCGGGGGCCACATATAAAGTCTCATGTTCTTCTCAGATGTTTTTTGGCTGGTGTTGCCCTCTGCCTACCTGTGCCCGTGTTCAGACAAAATCCAACGTGAATCTCTCGGCATCTTGTTTCCAGACCTGCACCATTACCCCCAGGCCCTGCACCTCTGTCCCCCTCTCTGTGCTACTACAACTGCTTCTTGCGTTGCCTCCTCAAGTCCTCAAGCACGGACCGATCTTTGTCTTCCTCCCCTAGCTCTTCACCCACTCTTGATCCTCTGGAATCATCTCTTTGCCAGCGTCACCATGAGCGGAAGCGGTGGGTTCTACAAGTACAGGTGCAAGTACTTCTACACGCACAACTGCACAAACTGGGTATATGTCAACAACTCACCATGTGCCAATTGTCTCGTAAGTTCCCCAGCTGGATTTCTGGAAAAACACATCCCCTGCCCAGACGTGGAGCCAGCACCTAACACTTCCCTCTCCAGGCCGAGGGCAGAGACTCCATCGAGACCCCACCACAACAGCAATTCAGGGACATTTTGGTTCCTTATTATGACGACAATGGCATGCGGCAAGAGTGCCTCATGCAGTTCATCGCGACGGACCCCTTGGGCCTCTACTGGAGCCTTCGGTATAAGGCCCCGGTGCAGGTTGGTCCGACCGTTACCAGCGATACGCCGAGGCCGGTCTACCCATCGGCTTAGGCACGGGCTGAGGTCGCTGTCTCCGGCAGCATATAATGCTTGTTGTGCCTTGCGCTGTTCTGATAGAACGGCCGTAGGACCGCTCGTTCAATCTTGACGACAACCCGATATGGCAACGATTCCGGTCCGGTGCCACCACCTACCCCGGTGTGTCCGTGTGTCTCATGCCTCTTACACAATGCATTCTCCGCGCGCCCGACCCATTTTGAACGGCAGCGGTGAATGGCAACGACATTCGTCAAGGACTGGCGGGATGGGACGGTAGCCGCTGGTCAACATCTGAGGTGAAGCTCGTGTTCACCAGGGCGGCTACTCCCTATTGTGCGAGAGCCTTGGCATGGCAATTTCCTATGGGATGACCTCAGTGGGGACGAGTGTTGACACAACCTCCAGACCGAGTGGTTACTTATGCTCATGGAAGCATTGTCAGTTTGAGTGGAGGTTTTTCTCGTGTCTGTTCACGGGGAGGCGGGAGGGGAAAAGTTTACACGGGTCTGGTCTATTTTTTTCTTCTTGGGTTCTGCGTGGTCGTCATAGGACAATTTGTCTTACTAGTATTATTTTCGGAGTATGTGCCGACTCTGACGTTCCCGAGCACCTGGTGTGTTTGCACGGGGCTCGGTTTTGCTGGTCATGGGCAGGATGAATGGAGACCTTTGATGATGGAACAACGCTAGGGAGGAACTTGCCACATGGGGAAGTAGGAAGCTGCTTGAGCCTGCGGCATATGCCGACGGAAGGTCCCGAGATTGTCTGTAAAGCAAGGCGCTGGAGGCAAAAAGTACGAGTTTTGTTGCCTTGTGTCTTTCCAGGATTGGTGTGTTAAAAATTCAATCTTCTCCCCTTGGGGTGTCAAAGACTAGTGGCAGGTATATCGTGAATTGATATCTGGCAAAGCACGGTGTGGCAAGCTCTTGGAATCGGCTAGCTGGAGACAATTTTGGTACATTTTTGCTGTGACGAGACTTGTAATCTAAAAATGGGCTACTGGATGGACCCTCGCACCGGGGCCAACAGTGTGATGATAACCAAGGACAAGGCCGTTAGCACTTCCAGCCCTCCCGAAGGATAAGGTGAGGTGCGAATACCGCAGAGTCTCCCCATGTGCCGACATCGGTAAGTGTCAGGCCAGGACGCGGGCCATGCTCACGCCCAGATAATCTCGGGGAATCGGCCCTCAGCATCCAGACGGTTCGATGTTGTGCCTGCTCGGGCCAGGCACTCCTCCCACGGATCTATCTTGGGTTGCGAGCCGGGACCGTTGAGGATTAAAAAGCCCCTCCGACCAGGCCCCCCAAAAACTTGGCGCACAGGAACAGGGGCCGGGGCTGGCATGTCATGGACTGGGGTCCGCGGCCGAGCTTGTTCTGTCCCTGTTGGGGGTGGCGGGTTGCATTCCAGGAACAGGTGGAGACTGGATGTGGCCTATCTACCTGCCCACATAGTCTCTGCGTAGTAGAGGTAGGTGACAAGTGTGAGAGTGTGCTGTATCTCGGTGTGCGTGGCTTGCGTGTATGTGTGTGCACATGTACGGCTGTCCTTGTCCCCCCGCGGACGACATGTTACACCAACAAGCACCCAACAAGTCAGTCTAATAAGGCACAGTATACCGACAGACACGCCAGATAGCTTCCGCCAACCTGCGGGATTCATTGCCCGGGCCAGGCAATCCTCCACAGTAGCCCCAAATCCAATCTGATATACTTCAAATAGTCCAAGGCGCCCTGCTGTGCTCCGATGGGCCCACGTATTGCGTCGCGAAAGCGAACAGAACACAGGTCCGGAGGGGCAGGGTCGATTGTGATCTGGTGAGGCCTAGATGTGTCCTCTCTGGTTGATTGCAACCTGCCGAGCCTGGTAAGGCAGCATGAGGACCCGTGGCGGCCACGTTTCGCCCATTACGGCCTTGACTGCAACACCGGCAATATGGAGGGTTTGTGGGCCACTGTGAAGCACGGTGAAGAATTAAGCGTTGGACAGTCCATTCGGTTGCAGGTCAAGACGCAGGGCTCGGGCGCTGGCAGCAAGCCGCGAAGCCGTGCTCACGAGGCTCAGTCCGTCATGTAGGCAAGGCCTAGGGATCAACAACACAAGAAATACCGGTGTGAACATGTTTTTTCCCGCGCCCATGCAATTGTCGTACAGAGATCCCAGAGATCTCCCCCCCCCCCGGAGTCCCTACCACCCAATCCGAGCTTATTCACCAAGACACTCGGTAGCGAGCCGGGAAGGGGGAGGAGGAGGCTGTTTCCGCCCGACTCTTCCGCAAATTGGGAGGCTTCCCGGGTGTGAAACGCCCCACGACCCGAAAGTGTTCAAGATAAAGTAGATACCTAGGTAGGTACCTGGGCCGATGGTTGGGACTGCAGCGCGGGTAGGCACATGCTATATTCGCGTCCATTCTCTTGCTCGGGGATTTTTCCTTCATCTACCGGTGACGTCCACCAGCCAACAAGCAAGCCCGACATGGCGGTGAGGCGAGCTTCGCCGTAGCAGGCGAGATCGAGGCACAGGGAGGATTTCTCTCTTTCTCTCTCTTATTGTCATTTGAGTTTATTCCAAACTCAACCCCTTTTGGACACCCTGATGGGCATACCGGCACAGCGAAACAATACGAGCTCCAACCACGCCATGAGGAGCCTCGCGCGCGGCTAGATGGCACAGCGATGCTTTCCATGCAGTGGGGACTCTGTGACGGCGGCAAGTGGGCCGGCCGGGGCTGCGAGATGATGCTCTTGTCCCTGGGAACTGCCGCTCGGCTCGTGACACAACATGCGCGCCCTCAGCCGGGTGACCAGAAGGAAAGGGGGAAGGGGGGGTTGTGTTGAGAGAGGAAAAGAAGAGAAGAGAAAAAAGAAGCAGAAAAAAAAGAAGAAGAAGAAGAAAAGCTACATACAACGGGCGACGCATGTGCTTGCAGACTGCAGCGTTGGGGCGCCGATAGGCCGCGCTGCAATGACAAGTGTCCTCGCTCGGCTGGGGCTCCGGCTCCTCTGGCCTGCGAGCTGCGTCATGCGAGCTTGAATTGAGTTTACCAGGGCCCCGGAGGTCAAACACACGCAAACCATATGTACTGTGTATGCAGGCGTGGCTTGTCTGTGCAAGACGCTATAGGCTGGTACCATGCAGAGATACATGATACGCAACAAGGGGTGGGGGACAGCATGTCGCCCTTCTCGGAGGGCCTGGCCGAGCCACCGACCTGCCCGTCCCATCCCCACCAGATGCAGGTGAGAGAGGGTGAGAGGGTGAGAGGGTGAGGTTCCCTTCACCTGAAAATTCCACGCGCGCACGGACACAAGGGTACCCTTTTTGTGGAGTAGTATCTTTTTTTTTGGGGGGTTTTTTTTTTGCCCTCTCCAGCTCTCCAGAGCCCAGGCTCTCCCTCTCCCTCCCCCTCCCCCTCCCCTTTTTCTCTCTCTGCGTTGGTTGGGATGAGCTAGCCATCCCGAACGTGATAATGCCGTGCAGGCCGCCACGCAGGCCATGGCTGTCACATGAGCAACAGGCCGGCAATTGTTGAGCTTGGATACAACAACCACCCACCCTTGGCCGTCTGCCATGGTTCCTATTCCGGCATCGAAACGGAGCCGCGCTGGTAGTTGGGCGGGATTGAGTAGCATCCCGAGGCTATCATGGCAAACAGCCGACGAGAAGAAGCAAAGTTGACAACCACGGGACCCCACCCACACATGCAGCCAGGGCAGCAACGCTCTTGCGCACCAGAGTGGAGTCCACGAGTGGACAAGGGCCCGGGGGCGCGGTCCCACATTGCCCGTCACGCGGTCCGACAGCACGCCACGCTGGAAACAGCCGTGACAGCTGGCCCCCAAGATTCGAGGGCAAGGAGGGGATCCATCATCATCCTTCACTCTTCACCAAAGAGGTGCCAAGTCCGACCAGCTCGACTCGGCCCCGACGGGCGGGCCTTGACCAGCTCCCGGCACCTCGCTTACAGCTTTTCCACGCCGGCCGTATTCGGCTGTATGTCGTGCGTCCGCGGTTGGCCGAATCAGGCACCACCCGCCGACCGGACCGCACCACACCCCTCGGACCATGCCCATCAGCCAGGCTTGCCAGGGCACGGCGGCAGGCGGCAGGGTCGGCGGATGACATGCATGCCCAACCAGACTTGCAGCCGTTGAGCTCTGGCGCACGGTTGTGGGGTGCTCGCCACCAAACCCCCCTGGCTGTGGTCCACCTCTCTGTCAGACTTGCATGGAGATGCTATAAGGCTTAGACTCTTGACAGCCAACTCCAATTTGCCAATCATTGCTATCCCGTGCCCCCCCCCCTTTCCCCCTTCTTCTCCCGTGACCTAGAACGCCATTTCAGGCTGAGACTGGCCGGGGTGGGGGTTGCCCGAGTGCTTCGTGGGGTGGGGAGGGCCCAAGGGAGATCCCACATCTCCTCTCGTGTAGTCGATAAATGGTGAGTGGCTGAGTTAGTTGCTCGCCGAGTCGTCAAGGTAGCTATTCCAAGAGCGCTGGGAACCGAAGACGATGACGGCGGGTGATTGATTGAGCTGGTGCCGGCGCGATAAACCGATGGCATTTCGATCGTGGGCCCAGGGCCCAGGGTTTCCGGTCGTGAAGAACAGAGACGCCTATGGAGAATGGTCGAGTCGGGCAGAAAGCCTCAAGAGAAGATGGAATAGCAGGTATTGATCACTGCGAGCAGTTCTACCAAGGGCCATGAAACCGCCAAGAATCGATTATGCTAGTGGTCAACAGCCGGCGTTGATGACTTCAACCATACTACCAATGGTAACGGCGACCACATGAAGTGGATTAGATTCCAGCTCTGCCAGCCTTATCCGTTCCACAGCAAACCATATATACCACATGGGACACGCGCCCGTCTCCGATTAAACATGCCCGAAAACGCCATGCCCAAAAAACCTTTCCTTTCTTCCTACCTCTTCAGTCATCATGCCATCTGAGTAGCATCATGCCCAATTCATTAAGCCGACATCGCGGCCACCAAAAGTGTCAGACCAACCCCCCAACTCACACTCCTCCACCAACTCGGCGGGGTCAGTGCACCCGCCGCACTGCCTAGGCCGTAGGGGCCCTGCAGCTGGAACGTGACGTTCTGCACCACGCTCGCGTTGTAGCAATTCCCGTTGACGATATCCAAGTTGGTCAGGTCGTCTGGTACGTTGAAGAACATGTACTGGCTCTGGTTCAGGCCGTTGAACCCCTTGGTGTTGTATGGGAACAGGTCGCTGTCATCCGTGGAGCTCGTGTTGCGGAGGAAGATGCACTGCACCTGGCCGGGGTATGTGGACACCAGCTCAGGATAGTCGGACATGACATCCGAATTGGACGTATCCCCCACGAGGATAAACTTGCGCTGCGGGAAGGTCTGGAAGATCTTGTCGAGGAGGAACTTGCGGATCGATAGCGTCGCCGACACATCGCTGAAGTTAAGCGGGCGGGTGTCGAAGGAGCCCAACGGGTAGGTCTTGTAAATGAAGTCCATATAATTCTTGGTCACCTGCTCTGGGGTTGTAGTGAGGTAATGGAAGTGCAGGTTCTGGATGGACTTGGACCAGTTGGCATAGATCTCAGGCATGTTCTCCCAAGGCGTGAATGGGCGGGCGAATGAGTTGAGCAGACCCTCCTTCGGGTCGTAGATCTTGGTGACACGGAGGATGTCGTCAATGTCCTGATATATGTCTGTTAGCATGTTTGAACTGGCGCAATTACTGCGGGGATAGACACATACCGAAATGATGGTGATGCCAGTCGGTGGGACAAGGTAGGCTGTCGCGTTGCCTGTGGTCTCGGCCCCACGAACCCAGAGATCGAGCACCTGCAGCCGATCCGTCTCGTTGCCGGGCACTAGGTGGCCGCCATTTGGGCCGGTGGTGTTCTGCAGGATTACAAAACTGTCGAAATCACCCTGCTCGGTGGTGTTGTAGGGCATGGTGATGTTCTGTGCCCCACCAGCTGCGCTGATGGCACCACTGTCGGTGTCGGGGTCAACAGACGCGTCATTGACAATGTCGATAATGACCTGCTCGTTGTCCTGCTGGACGATGAAGATCTCGCTCGTGAGATTCCGGGCCTGGTTCTGCTGGTCTTGGGGAAGGTCCTCGATGTCGACGTCAATCAGGAAAACGTTGGCCAGGTCGTTGAGCTTCTCCCGCGAGATGTTGGGCTGCTTGAAGATGTTTCCGTGGACCCTCATGTTCCAGCCCTGGTCCGTCCAGTTGGCGTAGGGCGGCACGTTGAGGGCTTGTGTCGGTGAGGCGTCGAGGTCGCCCGAGGAGATGCCGAGACTGGACTCGACAGCTGTGCCTGTTGGTAGGTCGTTGAAGAACTGGGGCACGCCCGAGGCTACAAAGCTGGAGACACCTGAGCCGAGGGAGGAGAAGACCGAGTTGAGGTAGCCACCGAAGTCGATATCACGCCCCTGAAGGCGCTCAAGTGCTCGACGGTCGAGAGATGGCGGAGGGGTGATCATGGGGTGGGCTGCTGCCACAGGATTCGGGGCTGCTGCTGCCAATTGCGCGCACGCGAGGGTGGCCCCGAGGAGGGAGGCCCTTGAGAGCGCCATGTTGATGCCGAGGATGGCTGAGAGGGAGACAGAGAGAGGGAGAGTCGAGGAATGGTCTTCGGCTCTGTGTCGGTCGCGGTCAAATAAATATGCTGACAGCCGGCACGACGATCACGAAGCCGGATCACCGCACGATGGGAAGGGGGAGTCGGGAGGATGTGTGTCGTCAGGGCTGCAGGCAGAGGCAGAGGCAGAGGCTGGTTGGCCGTGGGTCCCGTCTCCCTTTTTCTCTGGGGCTGGGCCCCAGCTTTACCCAGCGTAGCCAGGTCGACTAGAGCGAGTGAACGGCTAGGCTGTTGTCATGGTGGTGTTGTGTTTCAAGCTTGGTTGAAGCTTAACTCCCCTGCGGGCGGCATGACGTCAACTGCCCCTTCTGGATCTCGGCAAGCCCAATCCCGCCTTCTCATTCGTCGGTGCCATCTCTAGCGGCACCTCCCCCGGCGGCCAAACCAGGGAAGCATGGTAGCGTCGCACCCAAGGGCTGGACCAAGGAATCGAGGCTGAATTCCCTCGTGCTTGTCCGGTTCACTAGGTCCCCTCGTAGCGTGTTTTGCATGCTGTGTGTGGTCTTTGTCTGTATTGTATTGTATTGTATTGTCTTGTCTTGAGTGTGTCTATGTATGTGGTTGTGTTCCTTCTTGCCTTCTGTGAGCTCATCTACTTGTCTACCCAGGATATTCCCTGGTTCAATTTCTCCCTTCAACCCCAACTTGGGGGGCCTACCGCCCTTTTGCGCTTTCTATTATGGCGCCTCTAAACACCTCCCTGGGCTGCCAAGTCCCTCACCCGTGACGGGCGAATCGAATTGTTGTAGTATCTGGGCCAACCATACCCCGGATCCTCAGCCGGTGGCTCCTCTACTGGAGCGGCGTAACCCAGGAAAGACCTCGGGTGAGGTGCGTGTGTCAGAAACAGCACAATCACAAATGTCAGGGTCATCATAGGCAGCGGCCACGGCGTGTCGAAGAAGCTGTGCAGGCTGGCCGTGTTGGTGGACAGCAGGGTGACGAACATGAGCGCCAGCCCGAGCACCCCAATAAATACAGAGCGGAGGATGTTGAACGGCGTCCAGCCCTCCCTCTTGGAGGCTGCGTGGAGTAGGACCAGCAGGATCACCAGCGTACCGGCCGCTAGGAATGCATAGACAAAGACGAGGTTGAACATGCGCGTCGTGGCCTCGAACGCCTCCCTCTGAGCACTCAAGGCGTTTGTCATCCCGCTCGGCTCCCTTTCGAAGGGTTCAAGCTCAAAATTGCTGAAGATCGTGTCTATGGTAGCTGAGAAGAGCTGCACTAGGTCGTCCTGGAACTCGCGAAGTGACCCTCTCAATGCTTCCCTGCCCGAAAACGACTCATTGGCGTAGCCGGCCTTGTTTGGAAGCTCGTCCCAGAGCTCTTGAGGCAGGGCCGACACATTCCGCAGGGTCTCCGCGAGGCCATCAGTAGCCAAGGTTCCATCTTCCTGCGCCGGGTATGTCTCAAAGAATTTCGTGACAGTCTCGTTCAGCTTGGATGAGACCTGTTGACTCGTCGGAACGGCCGGCAGGACTGAGAGTATGTTGAAAATGTCGGCCGCAGACTGCCTTATCAGCTCCAGTAGCCTCCACCAGATGATAAACTGATTCATGGCTTCCATGACCAGGAGTAGGGCGAAATGGAAGGGCAGATGAAGCAGAGCCCAGGCAGTCTGGGGCCAAGAGGTCATTCTGTTGGGATGCATCCAGTCGAAGTAGATCTGGAAAATCAGGTACACCATGGTGATGCCAGATATGAAAATGAACAACATCTGGGGGCCTGGACAGATTGGATGCGTCGCGGTTAGCACGATATTCGCTTTACCCGTGGGAAGATGACTTACTCCATGACATCCAACTGTTCTGGGAGTTACGCTCGATGCTCGTCAGATCACGGGCAAGATTGATGACGCCCTCTCCCAGCACGACGAGCGTCAGCTGGCTGAGCCTCTCGGGCAGGTGACTGCCCTCAAAGCTGACCACACGAGACATCATGGCGACGACCAGATTCGCCACAATCTCAAAAGTGGACACTACCATCCAGGCAACATAAGCCGGGCTGTTCTCGTTGACAAAGAAGGCCGCCGACACAATGGCGTACAGGCTTGCGGCAAGGATGTGCGTGGCGAGGACCACGACGAGTCCTGTGCGTCCCTGTACAAAATACCTAGTCTGCCAAAGCACAATCCCGTATTGGCCTGCCAGAACCAGTCTGGAAAAGGCGAGCACGAGGGAAAGTGAGGCGAAGACCCCGCGAGTCTGCTCGGAGGGGTTAAAAAAGGGTGCGGCCTGTACAAAGACAAGCAGGACACCAAGCTGGACCGCCCTGGTGAGCCGCTCGACGACGCTGTCCTCGAGAAATCGGACGTCGTAAATAACAACAAGGAACCATGTGGTCCACAGCAAGAAGATATACTGCAGGAACGAAGCCAGCTCGTCCCGGGTGGTGATCTCGTGCGCCGATGTGAAGACATTGAGGGTAGCAACCACCCAGAGGTCGTAGAATAGCTCGAGGATGGACGAGGTCTCGCGCTTCCTAAACCGGGGCTGCTCGTCCGCGAATGTCACACTACTCTCTGGGCGGATGCTCGATTTGTCGTCATCGTTGGCGGTGGCAGACTTGGGCGTGTCCTTCTCGTCTAGCCGGCTGCCCAGCCAGCTAATCTTGTTGGCACGGAACTGGATGACGCTCTGCCGAACGCTCTGGATACGGGTGCTTCCGGGGGTGCTGGGGACCTGAAGCCGCAGATCTCCCCTGGAGCCCTTGAGGTCCTCCATCATCTCTTCGCCGTGAAGTTAAAACTAACATGAGGGGGGCTTTCAAGAGGGGGAGGCAATGAATGTTGACCTGGGGGCTTGCTGCTGATGGGAATGGATCGGTCTTTAGGGGTTCTCTTTGAGGACGACAGGTCCCCCTTAAACCCGACTCATCGCTGATCAAGATCAACCGAGCATTGCAGTTACATCCAATCCGTCTCGACATCGATCGGCGCACAGCTGTAGCATGTGTATATATCTGCCGGTGGGGCCGGAGTGTAAGCCGAGCCACACAGTCGAATATGGAACACGCAAGCTAACTTACTTGTGTAAGCTTTCGCAAGCAGAGAGTCGTGTCCAGCCCAAAGTCAATACCTGTGCTTCTGTACAGGGCCTTGGAAAAGCTGCAGCCTTGGCTAAAGCAAGTTGATAAGGCTCGCAGAATAAAGTGCGTCGGCTAGGGGGCACGCCGTGAAGGTTGGATTGTGCCGCTGGGGGCTTTCACAGGCAAATTCATGGGCAAGATCAGCAGTACTGGGTGGGTCGCATCACCATTTGGGAGCCGTGGGCGACGGCCCGCAAAGTTGGGATGTTTCAACCCATAATTGGGATAAGGGCGAGAGTCGGCGTGGGGGTCCACACCAGCGGCGGCATGATGAGTTTGCATGAGCACACCCTCAGCGGTTTCAAGGTGAGATGCGCCGAAAGCTTGACCGCTGTAAGGCGGGAGATAGGGATGGGTCTCTGCGAATAGGATGCGCCCCCTTTTCATCCCATCTAGAAGCACGAAGCTTGTTTCCACGATACTCAGCCGGGCGTGCATGCTTCGGAGAATTGTTCCACTTTACAAGGACAGCGTAGCAATGGGCACACGGGAGCTAAAAAGGGTCTAGAAATTGTATATGTGTCCCCGTCTGCTTATGCCAGCACAACAGCTAATAAACAGCAGCAGGCCCACTTTCGTTTTACTCGCGGGCGACACTCAGCCCCTGACGAGATGAGTGCACTCATTCTTCAAGTGCTGGTCACATTTCCAGGCACTGGTCAGGATCTCCTCAAAGTTGCTTCGAGTTGGTTGCATACAAGGAAAGTTGATTGATTGTATCACCTCGAGTGAAAGTGATTGTCCGATGTTCGCTACACTATCTTGGCCACAGATCATAACACTTGGCGGACCAGTCTGCTACCGGTTTCAATGTGCTGGGTCAACCGCAAGCTTCCCTGAGCTGTAATGTTTGGTTGTGCATACTGTGTAGTAAGGACTCAGTCGCCCGGAACGGCCGTGCTCGAGTGCCGTTGGTCCGAGAGCAATTGAAATCAGGATCAGCCCGACTTTTACTTCGTTCGTTTTTTATGCAAGCCTTTTGTGGCTGGAACCAAGCAGAAACCTCGTGCGCCTGGTGCAGCGCTCTTCGCGCAGGCCAGCCTGCAGCAGTCTGCGATCAGTCCACATGGCTCGTATCCAGGGGAGGAAATATTTACACCAAGAGGATTCTAGGTATGTGCATTCAATCTGCCAACACATGTTGCGCAATTAGATCTCGTATTGTGCGCCGTCCACCCCTGTGCATAATTTCACATACGGCATCAATTGCGCGGCGAAGCCTTTTCCACGCCTACCCCAGAAGTGTAACTTTTATTTTGCTTTAGTGCGCATTCTCGAGTGACAGAGAATCGAAGCCTCAGAGAAAAGGCATTTCCTGCAGCCCTCCGTCCATGAATTGTATCGTACAGAAGTTGGCCCATCGCTGTGTTTTGAACCTGCAGACATATCGATCATCGTCCAGAGAGTCCTCATGGCGGTCCAGCTCAGAGATGAAACAGAACCGTGACTCAATGTACTCTCAGGCGCTAGGCCTGCTCTTGACACAAAAGTCAGGGGACCCGATCGACCTGTGCTGGGATCAGTGCTGCGGTCTCAAGTCGTGTTCCAGAGGTACATGTGAATGTCCACAAGCTTTGCGTCGAACCTTGTTCTGGAAACTTCTGTCCGGTGAACTGTAGCTCATAACTCGTAATGTTCAAGCCCACGTAGTCCATCTTGTAATCGAATTTCAACTGAGGGAAATACGCACGAAATAGCACAAGACACGTTTGCTCGCGTGGGAGGATTCCCCCTCCCCCCCAAAAAAAATTATATATAGCATCCAAGTCATAGGCGGTCTGTTCACCCGGGGCGGCCAAGTACAGGCACACTCCTGCGGTTCCATCAGGATTCTGATTCTTCTGAGACTCCCAAAACGGTCTCCATCAGTCACAATAATTGCAATTCGGCGATTGAAAGTTTGCAAGAAAAGCCTTCAGAGCGCCTAAAGCGGCCGCATCTCGCCGGTCCAGTGCTGGTTCCTGCAGACCTCTCCCAACCTGCCACTTCCGTTGATTCAAATCGCTGGACTTCCTTGTCCCAGGCTAAAATCAAATGTGTCCATTTATTTAATTATGCAATGGTCGTGCCGGCTTCCTTTTCGTCGCCGTGTGCACCTTAGGGCAAAAGCGGTGGAATATCCCAATTGCGGAGGCAACGCGCTGAGTGCCTCGTTACCGAGGTCTTGTGGCCACCGCAGATAGCATATAGCCAGCGATATTAGGCACCACATGCCTGACACACGTAGAGACAAGCACTCTACACACGACAAACCTATTGAGAGTGCGAGTGAATCCGGCCAACACAGCCCGTAAAGTCATTGTCTCGTTGTGGCCGGGAACGTGGTTTATTTATTCTCGGGCACATACTGTTCCATTGAACTTTTAATAATGAGGCTATTGGTCTTCCCACTTTGGACCAAAGTAAATAGTCAACCCTCGGCTCAGGAGCTACTTCTTTAGCGGCCCCAGAATGATAAAATCATTCAATGTTAAGGACAAAGATGGCAATTATTTGGTGATTAGCAAGACCAGAGAATTCCAATACGAAGATATAGTCAAGTGGGTTGCAGGACTGCCCTTGCGCTGTATTTATTGGTTACCCTCACTGCATCCGCGTCCAATTGCTTTCCCTCTTCTGGTATCATTTCCAAACAGGTCTTTCTCACCAGAAGAAAACTCGCAATAGAGCTCAGCCACATCTCATCCTCATTCCTTCCGAAACTTTTGGCTGTTAAACCTCAAATCAGCTCACCCATCTTCGGACTGATACACAATGGACGAGAAAAGGATCGGAGAGTGCTTTGCCAACTACAAGAAGGACACCAAGACTGTGACCAAGTTCCCCAAAAAAAGGCAGCTAGCACAGGATGCCCGGAAAAATGATTGGAGGCCCCCAGTTCTGATGGCAGGAGACATCCATCCACATGTATTGCAACACTCTAAACTTGAACGCGTTGCCAGGAATCTAGCAGAACATGACGGTTGTTCGGTCCCATCACACATCGTGGAAGCTTTGTACAGGGTAGTTGAGCCGAGAACCGAGTGCAATGGCATTATCGAGAGGGGAGGTGACAGAAGCCCCGCAACCAAGAAGAAAACGAAGAGTCACAAGCATTTCATCAAAGCTCTGCTGAATGTCGGCGTCATTCTACTTCATAAATCAGCATCAAAGCCAGCTCATAAGAATATTGCAAAGCAGGCAGTATCTGGTAAACACTGAACCAGTATATTCTTCTCCAGATCAGTTGTTGTCGCAACAGAGAAGATATTGTCGTGAGGATCTGACGATGATACTCCAAACACTAGAGGGCCAGGAGCTTCTATGTAATTTGGAAGCTTTTCTTTTTTGAGGGGGCTGGGGGCTGAATTTATCATCGCCGAAGACGGGAAGGGCATGCGGCATGCCAAAGAGCAATTTTAGTTCGGGCGGAAAGCTTGCTGTCAACGACGGCGTCGTCACTTGCAATTCACTCTATTCCTAATGACTTACTTAAGAATCGCAAGTCGTCGTCTCGCGGCATCTTGGGCGCCTAGGTATATCAGCATGCAACGGTTCGGTCTATTGTGCCCGGTAAGATGGCTAGAAGTGTGGCGTGAACTAGGCATATTTTCCTTTCTACTTTTCTTTTTCTTTCTAACCCTCCGCTGTCAGAAGTTGGAGGCAGATTGTTTTTGATTGACAGCAAGTAGGCTTCGTTTTATAACTGCTAGAATCAATTTCTCTTAGAGCTAGTTTCATTACTTCTTGCCTATTTGCACTAGCATTATCTTCTACGCATACCGCACTTATGTTATTACCTAGTGTGAAGTGGGAGAGAACCTGAGAATCAAGTTTGATGCGATGGACACGGAAGAGCACCGATGCACACCTTTCAATGCAATGGGGGTTTGCGGCAATGGACGTTTCTAGCTGTAATCAAATACAACTTCACTGAGTGTGTACACGCGTCATTTAGCAGCTCCAAGTGATGTTTGTCCTGTCTAAAAGTGATGGTTCTTGTCAGCTCACTGCGGGAATTGCGATGCTCAGCTTTGACTGTAGTTTACCACGAGGACTCTCTATTACTAAAGCGCATGAGCCGTGAGTGAAAAGGCTCACACGTAGAAATGTTAAGTTTTCACACACTAAATCATTGAGATCAAGCCTACAAATTCCTCACCATCCGCGAATTTGTAGCCCATAACCAACGATAGACGAATTGGTAGCGTCCCTCTCACACCTCAACGTAGCGAATGATAAACTCGGGAGACTCGTACCGATCCCAGCTCTCCGCAAGGGCCCGATCCGCAGATATCTTGAGCGCGAAGATACTTAGCCGGTACCGCCCTGCCGGCGCCCATGAGCCATCGGCCAGGCTGCCGTCCCAGGGACTCATCCAGCCGATAGGCCTGTGGTACGTGAGCGGATAGCCAGCAACATTTCCGAGGGTGACGACCCCGAGGTCGTTGTCCGCGGCGCCGGGCCCATTAGGATCGAGGGGTACTGCCTCGATGCGGACCTCGGCGCTGCCCATGACCAGCCACACGAATTGGTCGGGGAGGGCACCCACCGGCAGGACCGAGTCGGACGTGTTGGAAGGCGGCTGGGCCCAGTCCGGGTGGTCGGCCGGGGCGGGCAGCTGGAAGGTGGTGTTTGCAGGGACTTCGGGGTTGGTTGGGTCGTCACTGCGGCTGAAGGACAGGCGCTGGGAGGCGAGTACCGTCGCATTCCTCATTGAGCCCGCGACGCCAATGTACGGCAGTGAGAGGGCAATGTCACCGTCTCCGTTTGTGCCGTTGAGGACGACCCAACCAGAGTACACGGGCAGGGAGGCCGCGTCCAGTCCCTTTGGAGGCACGACGCTGACGCGGACCTCGGAGGTGTCGTTGGGCTCGAGTGTAAAAGAGGCTGGCTCGAAGGCCAGTTCCGCGTACACGGTGTCCAATTCCGGGGAGCTGCTGCGGTATATCTCGAAGAGCGTCGTGGCGGTGAGCGCAGGGACGTGGGATAGGTTGTACGTTGCCGGGGTGTCGCCGGTATTGGTGACGGCAAAAGAGGCCTCGGAAACGAGGTTGTCGGTGTCATTGAACGAGAGGCTGGCGACGTTGAGTACAGACGTCGCATAGGCCGCATCGAAGGCCTGGACCATACCGGCACCCTGCTGCGGAACCGGGCCAAGAGCTAGCTCGCTGTTTGGCTCGCCATAGTTCTGTGACTTGGCTGGCTTAGCCGTCGACGCGAGAAGCCTCTTGATCAGCTCAGGGTCCCTTGTCCCTCGAGCCTAATGCCGTCAGATTACAAGAAGACCAGACAGGTATGATGGGGCTCTCTCAGGTCAAGCTGACGCGGGATCACGTACCTGAGACACTAGAGAGACGATACTTGCCACCAAAGGCGTGGCCATGGATGTGCCCGAGGCGACGGCATATGAGCCGAGGGCCACCGGCCAGGTGCTGAGGATCCCACCCCCAGGGGAGCCGAAACTCGGAGCCAACTTCAATTCAAAAGTAGGGCCCCAGCTGGTGAAGGCAGACACGCGTCCGGCGCTATCCGCCCCGTCGTTCTGGTACGACGAGACAGACATGACGCCGTCGCCGGTGCTGGGAGTGCTGATGCCAAAGAGGCCTTCAGACCCACCCACCTCGTTGCCGGCAGCAAAAGTGCACGGCACACCGGCGTCCACAATCCTAGCGACAGCAACGGCAAAGGCATCTCCAGCCCAGCCGTTGGGCCCACCGACGGACCCCGTGATGATATCAGAGCCGTCCTCAAAAGCCTGGATGGCGGCTGCCAGGAGTATATCCCCTGTTGTGACCCCAGGACAGCCGAAGGTGCGGTACATGCCGAGCTTCACGCCAGGAGAGGCTCCTGTGAAGCCCATTGGGTTCTCGGCTGCTGCGATGATGCCGGCCACGTGCGTGCCATGGCCCTGGCAGTCGTCAAATGGGTCGCCGTCAGGAACGGGAGCACTAGTGCCATCAAAGGTGTCCCCGACGAGGTCTGCCCCGTACTCAACCAAACAGCCGGGTCCGAAACAACCTCCGAGGGCAGGGTGGGTATAATCGATCCCCGTGTCCACAATACCGATGCGGAAGCCCTCCCCAGTAAAACCCTTCGCGCGGAGCTTATCGACCTGGGTCAGGACATGAGGTGGCCAGGAGTCTGTGGAGTTGGCCTGGCGCTTATACTTGGATGGGGGGTTGTCCTTGCCGGTCCAGGTGAGGGCCAGCTCGGGGACGCGAATCAGGGGGACCGGCCACAGCTGCTTGACCTGGGGCAGGGCGGCAATCTTGTGGGCGGCTTCCTCAGGGCCATCTACCTGAAAGGACACACCTCTGAAGACCTTGGACTGGAGATTCACACGCCGAGAGACCCGAGAAACACCCGCCTCAGCCTCGATCTGGTTGAGGAGGGCTGTGGCGTCCTACCTTTGGTCAGTCTTGTATTGTACCCTAAGCGTGGCTATGGACTGTACCTGGCCGTCGGCGAGTTCGGCAATATATGCGCCGGGGACGTTTGTGGCCTCAAGATTGGGCGCAGTATCATCTCTTCCGGCAGCTGAGGTGCTGGCGATGGTGATGAGACCAGCCAAGGCGGCAAGAGAGGCCTTCCAAGCGAACATGATGCAGTGAGATATGTGCTTTCCCCGGGAACCAGAACCTCACAGTGCTGTGTCCTCGATCCGGCACGGGCCAGGGCTTGAGGAGGGCATTGTTGCTGGATACCAGGCCAACTTATATGTAGGCCGCAAGTTCATACGGTGTTTGAGGGGTCACTGGAGCAACCCCGGAAGAGATGACTATCCAGGTTGCATCGGATAACACCAGAAGGCCGCGGAGGGAGCATTGGGGCCCAGCAGGAAAGCCAGATGCGACATGGAAGATGGATGCGGGGCGATACGGGCGATACGAGGCCAACTGAAGGCATCTGAGCAAGTCTGGACGGGGTGCGGACAAGGGAGTCTTGGATGGGACGAGATAGGGAATTATCCATGCTGTGACGGGATCAGTTGAGGTTAGTAGTGCAACGGGCAGTTGTGTAGGTTTTGGAAGATCAACAACGGGCCGAGGTGTTGAGAAGGGAAGGTGGTATCAAGGCGGATATGGTGAGATGTCACCCAGTCTGGCACCCTCGGACTGTGTCGGGCTCAGCACCCATATGCTTGACGGACGGACAGACCGACAGACTGACTGCGTGCCTGCTGCTCAAGACGAGTGGAGCAGACGAGGTGACAAGACGAGGTGACAAGACGAGGTGACAAGAGACAGACGGTGGTTGTCGGTCCGGCTCCAACACTTGGCACCCACCATCATCACCCGAGACTTGCCAACCTCACAAGCCCACCTCTAGGCCACTTGGACGAGACTTGTAGCAGAATGGGCACAACGGGGGTCCAAACGGTCGGGTGATGAGGGACAAGAGGTGGGCTGTTGACAAAGCACCATGGGGCCCCAGACTCCATGTGGGACCCCAACCCCTGTCCAAGCATCCCGACCCAAGGGGGCGGGGGGAGCTCTGACCTGATTTTCTCGTCGTGTCCACCCGGCCGGCGCACGTGAACCCCATCTGCTGCGACAGCAAACCGCAATCATCACCAGACTTCGGGTCCCCTTCTCCGCGGAGGAGCCTGCTTCATAAATATCACGCCAGGCCCTTCTGGCCAACAGAAGAATATATAAAAAGAAAGAGGGGAGAAAAGAAGAAAAGAAAAAAAAAAGGAAAAAAAAGAGAGGGAGGGGAAAAGGGCGAAAGCACAAAACCCCAATGCCCACGACGACGTGTAGCAGCAGCAACTCATGCCACCATGAAGACTGCCCGGCGGGGATTCACATGCCTGCGGTGTCGCCTCTCGCAGTCGCAGTCGCAGTCACGGGCCCAGCTCAACTACACACACTCCCGCAGGCCACTGCACTCGTCGTCGCGCCTACGCTCTGCTGAACAGTCCCTCGCCGCCGGCAGGCCCACCATTGCGCCCAAGCCCACCGTCGACATCAAGCACATCCGCCAGAACCCGGCCCTGTACGAGCAGACATGCCTCGAGCGCAACTACAAGGCCCAGGCCTCCTACCCTGCCCGCATCGTCGCCCTGCATGGCCAGTGGCAGTCTCGCCAGCGCGACGCCCGCGCCCTGCGTGAGCGCTCCAACCTGCTGCGCCGCCAGATCGCCAACCCTTCGTCCGTGAGCCCCGACCAAGACCACGGCGCCGAGGCCCTGGCCACCGCCACCCGCGACGAGCTGCTGGACGAGGCCCGCCGCCTCAAGCAGCAGCTCGCCTCCATCGAGCACGACGAGGACCGCCTGCAGGCCGAGATCCACGCCCTCGCCCTCGCCCTGCCCAACATCACCGGCGACGAGGCCCCGCGCGGCGACCGGCCCGCCGTGCTGAGCTACATCAACGACCACCCGGAACCTCACCCCACCTCCTCCGACCGCGTCTGGCGCTCTCACGTCCACATCGGCTCCGAGCTGGGCATCCTCGACTTTGCCGGCGCCGCCACCAGCTCCGGCTGGGGCTGGTACTACCTGCTGGGCGACGGCGCCCAGCTCGAGCACGCCCTGGTCAGCTACGCCCTCGACACCGCCCGCCGCTACGGCTGGGCCCAGGTCAGCCCGCCCTCGGTCGTCTACAGCCACATCGCCTCCGCCTGTGGCTTCCAGCCCCGTGACCAGCACGGCGAGACCCAGGTCTACACCCTGAGCCAGACCCCCCGCGACAGGGACAAGGGCCGCCCCGAGCTCAGCCTCGCCGCCACCGCCGAGATCCCCCTGGCCGGCATGCGCGCCGATTCGGTCGTGGACGAGGCCGACCTCCCCAGCCGCCGTGCCGCCGTCAGCCGCTGCTACCGCGCCGAGGCCGGCGCCCGCGGCGCCGACACCAAGGGCCTGTACCGTGTGCACGAGTTCACAAAGGTCGAGCTGTTCGCCTGGACCCCGCCTGACCCGGGCGCCGCCGCCGAGGTCTTTGATGAGATGCTCGACATGCAGACCGAGATCCTCGGCTCCCTGGGCCTGCACTGCCGCATCCTCGAGATGCCCACCGCCGACTTGGGCGCCAGCGCCGCCCGCAAGAATGACATCGAGGCCTGGTTTCCCTCGCGCGCCCGCCGTGACACTTCGGCCACTGGCGGGAGGCAAGGCGCCACTGTTTCGGCCGGCGGCCCCCACGAGGAGGAGGAGGAGGGCTGGGGCGAGGTCACGTCCGCAAGCATCTGCACCGACTACCAGACACGCCGGCTGGCGACCAGGGTTCGCATCGGCGGCTCCAACGGCAAGATGACCTACCCCTGGACCGTCAACGGGACGGCGCTTGCCGTTCCAAGGGTCCTCGCCGCCATACTGGAGACCGGCTGGGACGAGGGTAGCATGACGGTCGCGATACCCGAGGTCTTGCGGCCATGGATGGACGGGAAGGAGACCATGAGCCCAAAGACTCGCACGCGCTAATTGAGCAGGCTCACGCACCCAGACTTTGGAATGTGGAGCGTGAGGGTCGGGAGTATCGGGAGTATATGCCCGCGGTGCAAGGCACGGCCAAAGCAGAAAGGGGGGCGAGTGTTCAACGCATGTACAAAGGAAGGATGTACCATGGCAAACCAGGCAGCCTGCCATATCGCACGCGTCATCTTCACTGCGCGAGCAAATCACATGGACCATTTCCACGTTATGGCAGCATACAGCACGAGTAACGCTATCTTATTGAAACCCCCAAAACTATCTATCTACCTAATAGCGAAGAGAGGGTATTAATGATACAAAATCCATGCCGTGTCTCCTTCGCTCCGTCGTCCAAGTTGGTGATCGGCGCGCTGTCGCTGTGGACGCCTCTCGAAGGAACAGAGAGGAAAACAAAACACCCTAACACCCAGCTTATGTTCGAAATCCAGACAATACTCGTGACGTCGTACAAGCACAAATGGGCTGGTCTGCCATAACATATTCCCCCAACTGTTGTTTCCCCCATCCTAGTCCAAAGCTTCCCTGTCCGGCTCTACCAGTCCGTCATTCCGTATCCTTCATACACCACGTCAATCATTCGTCTTATCAATTTACCTAGGCCTCCAACAGAGCAGCCTGACCCCCAACAGAAGATGCATCACCATCTACCGTGCTTGTCGCGCCGAGGCCATCCTCGCTCTCGGATCCGCTCACAGCACTGCCAGAGACGAGGGAGCTGCCCACCGCACTCTCCGTCCAGTCGCTACCCAAGTCAGAGTACGTATCATAAGGGTCCTGCTCCTCGGTGCGTGCATCCGTGTAATCGGAGCCTGTCATTGAGCCACTGCGTACACTCGACCGTCGTAATGTCTCCGCGTCACTCTGGTCGCCTCCCTGGCCGTCGGCCTCGCTACCACCAGAGACAAGGCTCCCAGTGCCGGCCTCACTAAAGTCCTCACTGAGAGCGCTGCCACCGTCGACGAGGCTTTCGGTACCGGGATCGCTCCAGTTGTCGCTCAGGGTGCTACCGCTGAGCTCCGATGCTCCGACACCGCTGCCACCGCCACCATTGCCCACAAGGACAATTTCCCCGCCGGGATGCTCGCTGGCAGGGGTCTCGTCAAACCCTTCCTCGTCGCTCTCCCTAAGCGCGACGACGTCCATGCCGACATTCTCCTTGTCACCCTCATCGCCGTGGAGGTCACCATAGCCTTTCTTGCCGGCATTTGTCCGCCCGTTCCAGCTGGACTTCCGCAGCGCCCCTGCGCCAGTGAGTGTCTTGACGCTCTGACTCCTCTTGAATCCAGCGCCACCTGTGATTGCGGCAGCATTCAGACCTGGCTGCTTGTTCAGTTGGCTGAGTGACAATATGCGGCGGGTCTGCTGTGGCGGTTGGAGGCTGCTGAGCTTTGAGTTTACTGCAGTCTTAAAGGCCGCCTGGTGGTGGCCACCTGACTTTGAGGGCGCCACTGGCTTCTCCTCAGGGACGCTGTCCTCGGCGGGCTTTTGCTTGGATGTGACACGCTTGCGACTCATGATGTCGCGGGTCTCGCGGGCCTTTTTGCTGGACTTGGCCATGAGCAGGATCCTGCTCTGGTCCATCACGCCCTCTAGGATGCGCCGCTCAAGTCCCTCGGCGCGTGACTCCATTTCATGGAGCTCCTCCCGGCGCAGCTTAAGTGCCGTCTCCAGGGAAGACACGTCGCCGGTGAGCCGGACCTTCTGTCTAACCAGGCTCTCCTGCTCGACCTTCAACCCAGCAATGCTTTCGCGTAGACGATCCTCCTCCATCTGGAGGTCCACGATGGTTACTTCCGCCTGGTCCTTCTGGGCGAGCCTTCGCTCCAGCGCAACATTTGTCTCGTGGAGGTTCTTGACCGTTTCCTGTAGTGTCTTTTCCATGTCCTCGTGGTCATCCTCGATCCGCTGGGTTTGGGATGCCAGGAAAGCCGAGAGCTCTGCAGCCGTCTTGACGACCTCGCTGTGCACCTTTTCGAGAGTACTCAGCTGTTCGAGAGACTTGTCGGTCGTTGCGGTGTGGTCAACGAGCCTGTCGAGCTTCTCGTGCACCCCGGAGTCGTCGTATTTCTCTGGGGGAGGTGGCAGCATAAGTGGTTCGGGCTTGGCTTCTTCGATCTTTTGGCTGATCTTCTCCTGCATCTCGTTGACTGACGTTTTCGAGTGCTCAAAGTGCTGATCAACCATAGTGAGGACGTCCCGAATTGCCTCCAGAATCTTGGGCTGGTACTCGCTGACCTCGCCCTTGAGCCCCTCGAACGCGCCCAAGGCTTCCTTGACCTGGTCGCGAGTCTGCGTGTGCTCCGCCTTATTTTCGTTGTGGTTGTCATCAGACTTCAGGTACATGTCTTCAACACGTGTGAAAACAGTCTTTGAAGCCTCTTCCATTTTCTCAAGGGAGTCCGTGACTGTGGAACCCAGGGTGTCGATAAGAGACTTTAGTTCCTCAGCAACGGCCTTGGTGCCAACCACAGACTCCTCGAGGTGCTCGTCTCTGGTTTCTGCGGCCTTGTTGCGCTCCTCGAGGGAAGCCTGGAACTCGTCGTACTTGGTGATGACCTCGTCAATGCGCTCGTCAATCTTGACCCGGAGAGTGTCAGTGGTTGAGTCGAGCTTTTCGTCCGTCTCGAGCTTGGCGCCGACGACACCCGCCTTGGAGTCTTCGAACTCTGTCTTCAGGGTCTCAAACATTTCCTTGAGATCTGCGTGGACATTCGCGTTCGCGCCTATGGTCTCTCCAAGGGTCTCGAGGGACTTGCTGAGGCCCTCAATACCAGTGGCACCTCCTTCGAGCTTCTCCTTGAATATGGTTTGCATTTCCTCCAGGAATGTCTTGACCTCCGTTACGCGGTCTGCCACGCCGACAGTCTCTGCCTGGCGTTCCTCAAACTGTTTCGCGTTGGTCTCGGCATGCTTGTCTGCCAGCTCTTTGAGTTCGGTGGCATGCTTCTCAGTCGCTTCCTTCATCTCCGCGGCATGTTTGTCCGTGGCTTCCTTTATCTCTGCATTCTGCTTACCTGAGAGGTCTTTGAGCTCCGCGACCAGATTTTCAAGGCTCTTCAGGTCGTCCTTCGAAGGAAGAGCAGCAATGTCTGACTTGACCATCTGCTCGACAACGGCTTTCACGTCGAGGCAGACGGCCTCGATGGCATCCGTGTCCGTCTTGGTGACCTTCTCCGGGTCCTCGAGCTGCTTCTCGTGACGCTCTTTCAGCTCATCAAAAGCACCGACGACCTGCGTGACTAGCGACTCCACGGCCTTGGTATCCTCGCGATGCGAGATATCCTCGAGTTTTGTTGTGAGACCACCGAGTCCGTCTTTTGTCTCTAGTATCAGGGCCTCGAGCGCGTCGACGTGATCCTTGCGGACTGCCTGCTCTCCATCCATGAGGTCGTCCAGGCGCGCCTTCGTGTTGCGGAGGATGGTTTCAACGGCCTCGATATCCTCCTTGGTTGCAGCATCGCCGGCAGCCGCTCCTTCTTTTGAAGCCGTTGCCTCCTTGCTGGCCAACTCATCCACTTGGATCTTGATGCTGTCCAGCATCTCCACCATGAGGTCGAGGTCTTCTTTTGTAAGAGATGGGCCAGGGTCAGCTGGTGTAGGAGCGGGTTGAGGAGGGCTCTCCATGGCCTCCAGCTTGATGCGGAGTTGAGAAATTAGCACTTCGAGGTTCTTGATATCATCGTGCTTCAGCATGTCCGCTGGGACAATAGCATCGGCACTGATCGGCGCCAAGGCCTTGTTGTTCTCACGTAGGCCGTCGATGTCAGACTTGACACTGTCGAGACCGGACTTGAGAGCGTCAAGAACTTCGTCGTTGGCGGTCATGTCAGCAGGCTTGTCGGCGATTTTCTCAATGCTAATCTTGAGGTCGTTGAGACCCTCCTGTAGAGCGTCAAGAACCTCGTTCGTTCCCGCGATCGGACGCTGGCTGATTTCTTGCCTGAGACTGCCGAGTCCTTCCTGAAGAGCATTGATGACTTCTTCGTGGCCACCCTGTTGGGTTCCCGAGGCCACAGGCACCAGCGTGCCGTTCACAGATTCCCGCAGAGCCTCTATCTCCCCTTTGATCAGGACCCTGGAACCATCCGCCTGCTTGGATACAATGTCACCGATCTCGTCGCGGAAGTCATCAAGGCTCCTCAAGAGCCCCTCCATGAATTCCTCCTGGCTGGCGACACCATTGGCTCTGTCAACGTAGCCCTCAATGTCGGCTCGCAGTTTTTCGAACCCGTCTTTGGTAGCATCGAGGACCTGCTCGGTGTCGCGGCCATTGGCAGCCACATTCTGTTTGGCTTCCAGCGAGACGGCTTTGAACTCCTCGTGCATGGCCTCCATGATTTCATGCAGACGCCCGATGACTTCTTCATTATTACCTTGCGATGGGACTAGCGGGCCTTTGTCCTTTGCGGGCAGCTCCAGGTCCTCGAGGCCTTGCTTAACGGCATCAATCATGTCCTGCTTGGAGAGGTCCGCCCCCAAAGCAGATGCGGCCACGGGGAATTCAAACTCCTCGAGACAGTCCCGGACGGCCTCGACAATCTCGTCGCGGGACAGTGCTGGTGGTATATCGATAGGCGGGGGCGAGAAGTGTTGCAGGCCTTCCACCACTGCTTTGAAGACCTCTTCTCGTGTCGCTGCTTCGGGCTGATTGTCTCGTGGTGCGTATTGCATGAAGCCTTCCTTGAGACACGCGAGCACCTCGTCCCGCTCAAGCCCGACCTGCTCCACGGTTATCTCTGGCTTATACCTTTCCCATGCGTCCCTGACGGCCTCGACAACGTCCTCTCTCCGCAGCTCAGGACTATCCTTCTGCAGTGCCTTAGCGTCCTTGAGTGCCGTCCTCAAGGCGTTGTAGATCTCCCGGTAGTCCACCGCAGGTGGCTTGTTGGCGGCCACGACAGCTTGCGACTGCCGCTGGTGTTCTTTGGTGAGATGGTCAATGTGCTGCCTCATCTCGAGCAGGCCTTCGCCAACGACCTTGTTGATCTCGGCCTTTGTTGCCGCGGCGGATTTGGCGTGGCTTGCCTCACCGACGTCGTCGAGTCTGCGGCCGATCTCTCTTCCCATGCCGAGAACCTCGCCGCGAAGCTCCCGAACAAGAGCCTTAACCTCGGCGGTGAGGCCTCCGCCTTGTGCGACGCTGTCCTTGACGGTGCGGATGATCTTGACAATATCATCGCTGATTAGATCAGCGGCAGCTCTTGCCATGGGCGCGGACGCCCGTCGGGCGTCCTTGTCCTGGACAAGCTGATCCACACGTGACTCCAAGGACCGGCCACCGTACAGATCTGATGCTTCATCGAAGCTCATGTTCCTAGGTAGCCCTGCCTTTCCCCTAACAGCTCCACTGCCAACGGGCTGGGCAAGCACAACAGACTGGTCCATGTTGTTCTTGATGAGACGCTGGAGATCCTCAACTTTCTTCTCGACAACAGAACCGTTGAGTTTGTCGGCCAGGTCGGACAGCCGAGTAAGGAGCTTCTCCTGGCCCTCTTTGGTCCCCATATCACGGATGATCTTTTCAAGGAGGCTAACCGAGGCAGATGCGTCACCGCCATACAGTGACGGTGTGCTAAGATTTTCTCGATCCAGTGAGGCCGAAAAGCTATTCGGTGAGGGTATACGAGGTAAGGCGAACGGACGAGAATTATTACTAATTTTTGAGGAAGGGGAAAGCGAATAGGGCTTATTATCGAGCAAGAGGGGGCCTCCATGCATATCCCGGGATGATGCCCGTGAGGAGACCTCCTCCATGTTGTGAAGCAGGTCACGCAGATGCTTTCTGATGTCTTCGTCGCGGGTGTGCGTAGCCTCCTTCAAGCTCAGTAAATCTGTAGCGTTATCCCTGCTTCGTCGGCTCAGCTGCGACATCTCCTTCTGCAGCGATGTCGCTATATTCGTCAGGGTCAGGATCTGGTTTGACAGTGTGTCAAGCTGTTGTGGCGACCTGGCGGTGGCGGCTGAGCCATTAGTGAGGTTGGCCAGGGGCTTGTCGGTGTCCCGCTCTCGGGGAGAGTCCTTCGGAGTGGACATTGTCTGCAGCGCCAGCATGGTGGCAGACTGTGGTGGTGTGTTCTCGCCGAGGATGCTCTGAGGACGCCTTGGGGTCGGTCTTAGCACTGGTGTTAGGCTCTGACCGATGGGGGTGAGGCTGATTTGCTTCTGGTCTTTCTCGTCGGGCTTTTGTTCGTCAAAAGGATCGGTGCCGGAGCGGGAGGGTGTCGTTGGTCCTTCCTTCTTCTCAGGTGATCTCGACGGCGAACCACCGCCCTCGAGCATTAGGCTCAAGTCGCGGACTGAAGACGGCTGCAGTGACTGCATGCGCCGATGTGCAGCGCCCCTGCCAGTTGCCCTCTCGGGGGAGACGTCGGGAGTCCGTTTTGTGAGGGGGTGAGGCACGAGCTGGTTCTCGCGTGCCTTTTCTGTGAGTGCGGCATGTGCAGACTGAATGGCAGACGAGGTGCCTGCGCGGGAAGTAGCCGTGACAGGCGACTGCGGGTTCAAGGGCAACGGAGGAGGAGCCCGCTCCGGGTCTGAGCTGTCCCACCTGACGACAGGACTTAGCTTGCGCCATAACGACGGCATGACATGGCGTGAGGGGCTCGTCCTCTGGTCCCTGGGATGGAGGGGCGAGGAGGAGGAGGAGGAAGCCACAGGCTGGAGGAGGAATGCTCACTTACATGGGTACTAATGCGCGGGTGTGGTCGAAGGAGAAAGATTGGGAATGGGAATGTCTCGAGGAGTGACTTGACCAAGGACGATCCCCATTGCTACTAAAGGAGTCCCTCTCGGCGGGAGGCATGGTGGAGTATGTCCCGGGCCACGGTCGTAGTGCCTTATGGTTGGGCTGGAATGGAGGTGTTTCGAGGCGGAAGCGGATTTGTTGACTCGAGTGAGGACGGGATCTACTGGCGGGTGGCAGGGTATCGCGGCAATGCGGCCGGGGTGGACGGTGCACTGTGTAATTAGGAAATGGGAAATAGAGCCAAATAGCTCGAAGAATGCCTGGGACAGACTTGAGGAGATGTCACGACGCGAGGAGAGAGGATCAAGGAATCGCTCTATAGCCGGCAGTGTTATTATGAGAGAGCATGAAGCCGCAATCTGGCAGTGTCATGTTGGGCAGTGACGGCTGGAGGATTCGACGCGGCATCGGGCGATGGCTGGATGAGGCGTAGCAGTAAAAAAAGCTGCGGGCCTGCAACTGCGCAAGCGCATCTGCAAGGTGCGACCGTCTCCAGCCATGTTGTTTATTCTGCCAAGGTGGTTTCCACAGCAGCCAGCCACTCAATTGGGCAGACGGCCAGGAAAGCGCGACTCGACACCGTGCCACCCCTGCCGCAAGCCATCGGTCCATCCCGGCATTGTCTGGGGTACCTTGCACCCTCTCATCGATAAGCGCGATGATGGCCTCAAAGTCCAGGGCGGTGAGATGGGCTGAAAAGACACTCTCTATTATTTGCTTTGCCTAATATTATGTGGTCTGTCCAGCCAACTCCCAAACAACAAATCCCCCGCCCTTAAAGTACTGTGCGTGTGCGTCCCACCTACGTAGGTAGGTACCTAGGTACCTACCTACTCACGTAGCATGGAAACAGAGATACAACTCCAATCACTACGTCACAACACACAGGACAGACCACTGCGGCGCTTCTGCTTGACTGTGGCCCAATAACAATGTCATCCGAGAGCCAAATCCGTGAGTTTCAGTTGAATATGTCCTGCTTTGATTCACTACTTGCTTGTCCTTATTCTAGTCCAACCATCTAACTGGTGCTGGTCGCGATCAGCTGTGACAGGCCGAGGACCTGCGCTGTGGTGATTGGTGTCGACGAGGTGTTGAAGCCCTCCTTGAACGGCAGGCGCTCCTCCTCGAACACGACTTTCATCCAATCCAGCGGCGCGGCAGGCTCGGTGAAGCTTCCCCCGAGTGTCCCCAGGATGACTGCGGACTCGCCCAGGGACACGGTGACCTGGCTTGAGGTCAGGTTGAACGTCGGGTTGGTGGCCTGGGCTGTGGCGAGACGCTGGCTTCGTGCCGAGGCCATGGTCTTATAGTCAACTGTCGAGTCCACCGCGCCGGCCTCGAGATATCCCCGTGTCTCCCCCCAGACCGTCTCGTTGAATGTCTTGGCGTCGCCGGTCACGGCAAAGTCCGCCCTCGAGAGGCTGCCGTCGTGCTCAATGACGTTGTGCTTCGCAATGTCGTCGAGGTTGAAGGTGCTAGAGTTGCCTGTCGTCGATGTTGCGAAAGCTGGGGTTCCGAGCGTTCGCACAAGTGCCTCGTCGAAGTTGATGGCCTGGCCAATGCCCGAGATCAGGTCTTGCATGCTGATCTCTCTCCCGTCGCGGGCGAGGTAGCCGTGGTTGGCGAGGGAGTTGAGCATGGGGCAGGGAGACCGCTTGGCCGAGGCGTCAGGGGCTTGCCAGCTGAAGTTGGGGTCTTCTTCGCGGCGGATGGCGACGGCGTGAGCTGACATGGCGCATGAGGCGACGGCAACTAGGGAGGCGCGCATTATGAAATGAATGTCTATATGAAAAGAGGGGCTGGGCTTTCTGCCGAAAAAGAGTGTGTGACGGGCGGTTGAGTGTGACAAGAGTTGTGGGATGGGTAGTCAAGTCAGTGATCTGGAGGCCGTGATCGAGCCATCTTATAATACAGCTTCTGCCTCGACACTGTAAGTGGACTTGTGTAGTCAAGACTGGCTGTATGCCTCGGCCGGCGATTGAAAAGTTTATTATTAGCTATGCTGTTAGTTTTTAATATATCGTCCCATCCCACATCACCTGTTCCCGGCTCACCAGCGGGCGCCCCGCGAGCCCCCAATCCGATAGAACCGTCCCATTGTTCCACAGGCAGCTTCGTCGAGGCGGCCCGGGCTCTCGCGCGCCATAGAAGCTTGGAAATAGGGGACCGGGCTGGGATTGCATATCCACCTCGATCTTTTATTTACCTTGGCCATGCCAAGCACGAAAAGGCCTTCATGGGTGCATCCTGATGGCATCAGCCTTGGCGGACTGTTGAAAGCCGCTTGCTCACAAATATCCACGTCGCAATTGGCCCGGGGGCGATTAATGCCATGGATGGTTTGAAAATAATGAATACGAATGGCATCTTGCCTAGCTAACTGCTGCGTAAGGGGCTCTCCCTACGTGTGCGAGTAATGTTGCGCTTGGCATCTAGTCCAAAAATCCACGAGGCCAGAGAGTTGGAAATTGACGCGGTAAAACCATACATTTTCTCAAGAGGGAACAAGGAATACCCGCCCGTGACCTCGCTACTATTTTTGAACTGCCCCTTACTGGTCCTTCAATTCGTGATCGTTGCTAGGTGGAAGCTGTGAAGTTGCCCCGTGGTTGCAGACATCGACATTGTTTAGTTAACATAGATTGTGAACCTCAGCCCTACGAAGTCGTTTCAACGACGGGAATGCCGTTCTTAAGAAGCTTAGGTATAACCCTAAAACGCCGAGGGTAAACTGAAGCTAGATCTAATCGAGCTTAGGGTAGTTTTAATAATGAGATCGGAGATTCGCACCGGAAAAAACGGAGAATACACTAGTAAATACTCTTTTTTTAAATTTCTTTATATTATATACTATAATATATATATATATTATTTAAATTATACTTTAATTCTATTTTTAAGTATTTAAATATATAAAAATTAAAGTTATAAACTTTATATATTATTTTAATTCTTTTATTAAGTTAAAATCTATAAGAACGAGGATTTGCAGGGTAGAAATCGGGGGGTATAGGGCAACAAGTACCCACCGACCAATCAGAGCGCCCTATTCAACATTAACTTACACACATGTGCACACACTACCCACACTAAGTACTTCTAATACAGCCCTACCAACACTCCCTTACTAACCACCTATAACTAGCGATACATACTAAACTCCTCTAAGAATTAATTGTCTTACTATTAGAATTAAATTTTCTAGTATTATAGTGATATCTCTAGTCCCTAATTATAGCTACCTTAAGGTATAGAGGCGGACTGTTATAAGAAGTAGTAAAACACTAGGGTAGAAGAAATAATAGGGGTAAGTAGAAGTGACGATAGTGGTATATATATAGTAATAGATATGTGTAGTTAATAACTGTGTATTGTTGTTTTATATAGCGAATGGGTAGTGTAAAAAAACGTTGGCGCACAGGGGGTACTTGTTGCCCTATACCCCCCGATTGCCGCCCTGCGAATCCTCGTTCTTAAATCTATAATAAAAAAGATATAATAAAAAAAATATAATAAAAGAAAATATAATAATTTTATAATTTTTTATAACTTATTTTTAGCTAAAAATTATTATATTACACTAGTAATTATAGTATTAAACTATATTTAATTTAGTTTATACTAATATTATTAATAAACTATTAATTTATTAAAATTAAAGTTATTATAGGCTATAAGTAATCTAATCTAATATTATTAAATATTATATAAAAATATTATTAATATATAATTTAAAACTTTAAATATAAATTAATTAAAATAGGTAATAATAAAAACTATTATTATTTTAAAAGTTTTAGTTTTATTTAAATATATATTTATTATAACTTTCTTATATTATATTATAAAATTATTTAAAAATAATTTTTTAACTTATTATATTATTAAAACTAAAATAATAAATAAAGTAACTATAATTTATTATTATATATAGTTTTTAATATATAAACTTTATATATTATTTTAATTCCTTTATTAAATTAAAATTTATAATAAAAGAAAATCTAATAGAAGAAAATATAATAGAAAAAGATATAGTAAAAAAAGATATAATAACTTTATAATTCTACTTTATAACTTATTTATAGTTAAAAGTCGTTATTTTATACTAGTAGCTATAATATTAAACTATACCTATTCGTGTTAATACTATTAAAATTAAAGCTATTATAAGCTATAAGTTAGTTTAATACTATTAAGTACTATATAAAAGTACTATTATTATATAACTTAAAGATAAGTTAGTAAAAATAGGTAATAATAAAAGCTACTATTACTTTAACGAAAGTTTTAGCTTTACTTTATAAATATATACTTATCTAGCTAAATTAAATAATATAAACTTTTTATATAAAACTATTTAAAAGTAATCTTTTAACTTATAAAAGCTAAAATAACTATTAAATAAAGTAACTATAATTTATTATTATATATTTAAATATATATAATTAATAGCCTATAAATAGTTATAAAATAGTAATTAATAATAAGGTATATTTTTATATAAAAGAAGCTTTTAAATTTAAAGTTATAAATATTATATTTATATTAATAAAGCTTAGTTTATTTATTAATAAATTAAAAATATATAATATAAACTTTAATATTATTAAAACCTATATATCTTTTAAAGTAAAGCTATAAAAGGGTATAAAGTTATTATTAATAGAGAAGAAGGTATTTAAAAACTTTAAAAAAAAGTTTAATAAAAGCTAGAAACTAGATTAAGCTATAGATTTAAAATAGTTAAATAAAATTAATTAAAAAAATAACTATAAGTTTTTTAACCTTATATTTAAAAAAGTAATTTTAAATATATAAAACTAATAGTTAAATAGTTATAAAATAAAAATTAATATATAAGTCTTTAATTATATAAAAAGATATTATAACCCTAATAGAAATAGGAATAATAGTTAGTTCTATTTAGAATAAAACCTTACTAAAGGCTAGTATACTAGCTAGCTAAGTAGTATAAGAAACCTAGCTATAGTTATATAAGTAGCTTACCTAAGTTAGATTACTAAGGATTACTAGGCCTTAGTAGTAAGCCTAGTAAGCTAATATTATAGATTACTTTAGATTACTAGAGAAGTATAGTAAGCTAAGTAAGCTAGTAGTAAGCTAGGCTAAAGAACTAGACTATATAGATATACTTATTACTAATAGATAATATTAGAATAGGATAGCTCTTTAATAGTTAATCTAAGTATTCTTCTTAAATAGCTTTTACTAGCTAGTAATTATTATACTATTTAGAATATTACTTAATACTACTTTATTATATATCTTAGATATAAACCCTTTAATCTCTTAGTTTATAAGACCTAGAAAGCTTTAATTATTATAAAAGAGCTTTTAAAAGAATTTTTAAAAATAACTTTTTTATATTAAAAATCTTTAATATTTTAATAGATTATTTAAAAGAATTTAATATAAATTTTAATATTATTAATTACTTTATAAACTTTAAAGTTAAGTAAGAAAATAATATAGTATTATTAAAGTAAGAGAAGAAAATAAAGATTAATATTTAAAAAGGGTTTTTTTTAAAATAAAAATAGTTTTTAACTTAAATTAAACTATAAATTTAAAATAGTTAAATAAAATTAATTAAAAAAAATAATTATAAGTTTTTTAACTTTATATTTAAAAAAGAAAAAATTAAAGTTATTAAAATTATATTTATATTTTTTTAAGTTTTTATTTAGTAAATAATATTTATTTTATAAAGTTATAACTTAAGTTTTAATAAAGTTATAATTATAAAAATAATATAGTTAAATACTTTATATTTTATAATATATTATAATATTAAATTTTATACTTAGAAGAAAGTTTAATTAAAAGTTAAAATTAAAAGTATAATATAAAGCTTTTTTAAAA
>JUJX01000059.1:0-10961 GCA_000800745.1 Diaporthe longicolla
ATTTATATATACTAAATATCCTTTAAAGTTCTATTTTATTTTTATATAGAACTTAACTTTATAATAATTATTATAAAACTAATATTTAACAAATAATATTATATTTTAATTTTTTTAAAAAAAGCTTTATATTTTACTTTTAATTTTAACTTTAAATTAGATTTTTTTCTAACTATAAAATTTGATACTATAATATACTATAAAATATAAGGTATTTAACTATATTTTTATTATAATTATACCTTTATTAATACCTAAGTTATAGCTTTATAAAGTAAATATTATCTAGTAAGTAGAAACTTAAATAAAAATATAATTATATTTTTAATAACTCTACTTTTTATATATTTAAATACTTAAAAAAGAAAACTAAGGTAAAATTAGAATAATATATATATATATATTAATATATAGCTTAAAGATTAAAAAAAGAGTATTTACAGGTGTACCATCCGTTTTTTCGGGTGCGAATATCCGTTCTCTCCTGCAATGGGCATACAATGCATTCATAAATTAACATTCAAACAAAATTAGGACATTGTGGGAATAGGGGCAAGCGCAATGCAATCACTTATAGGGTCACGTGACCAATCCATAGGCATATAGCGGAGGTCTAGCCTTCTGCCTTCTAGGCACAGGCTCTTCCTCCCGACACACCAATCAAGCAATACAACCACAACCCTTACATATACGTGAGACCCGTACCAACAGACATTATAGTAAAATACTAGTAAAATACTAACAAAATACTATCATAGGTAAAATCTATTAAGGGGTTAATATTATATTAGAATTAAGACTATATTAGGAATTAAGGGTATATTAGGGTTAGGGGGTATATTAGAATCTCTAAATCTACTAGTTTTAGCCCTTATAAGTTAGCTAGTAAATTAGAATTCTATATTTCTATATTTCTATAGCTTTTAATAGGTTAATAATAGTTAAGCTAATAAATAGCTAATAAGTAGCTAGGTTAGGGATAAATTAAAAAAAAAGAAAAAAACTTAATCTTAGTAGGGATTAAACCCCCCTTTTTTACCTATATATTAAAGCTTAATAGTATATTAAGGCTTAATAGTATATTAATAGTATATTAGGATTAAGAGTATATTAAAAATAAGTAGATTAATTAATAAATATAAAAAAAAGTATATTAGTACTATAAAACGCTTATAAAAGTATTTGAAGATTATATAGTTAATATACTCTAGTTATATTAAAAAAACCCCCTCCCCCTAGTAGGTGATACTATCTTCTCCATAGCGTGTCTCTACCCAGTACCCTAGGGTATGTTAGACACAAGGCCTGTATGTATAATTATGTAAGCAAAGATTTAATGCATCTCAGTTTCAATTGTTTGAAAAGGGGACAGGCTATACTCGGCCACATACCACCCTACTGAGGAGGGCATGCTATTTGAGGTGGCGTGCATAGTAGATGAAACAAGAGAAAAGAAGACGGGGCCGGGGGGGGGAATGAGGGTGAAACGGACTGTCACTTCATGACTACTAGTGGGGTAAGAATCCAGGTTTGTTTATGTCAAACCCCCCGTGCGCACCTCAAGTGCTAGTTGTGCAGTGTCCATATTCATTAGTAGCATATTCTCATTGTATACCTCTGCTGGCCTTGAAATGTACACTGCATGGAATACTATATTGACGTAACTGGTTCTGTTTCTATTCCGTATACAGCTATAGCTATATACAGCACCTTTATACAGTTGTAAACACTTAAGACCCAGCGTTTAAAAAAAGCATACATTGCTGATAATAGTGGTTAGATACAATAAGTAGGTACGTGGCCTCAGCCTTGTGATGTACAGATAAGGTATATTGATGTAAAGAAATGTATTCACAAGAGTACATCTGATTGGCTGGAATGTGACGCCAGTTCAATGCGAACCATTTGCATAACTCGTCTTTCCAAACTTCATTTATCCTAGCTTAGGTACGTGGCTTAGTATTTATTCGAGAAGTCTACTAAATAGCTACCAATTCTCTCATCCATCTTGGCATCAGGGCCTTCATCTACGGTTCGGCGTGTTCTTCGTTCACCCAACCGACTTAAAAGAAATATTCAATGCATGCTCATTCGCGAACAGAGGGACGTAGTCCGAAACCATAAACCACCGCGGCTTAGACATGTCCTCGTAAACCAGCTCCCCGCCAACCCTCAAATTCTCAAACGTGACATTCTGAACGTTCCTGGTTGAATTATAACCCAGAATCTGAGAAGGATTCACAACCTTCGAGTTCCCCATATCCAGCTCCAAATTCCTGAACGTGACGTTGCGGATACTGCTACCTGGCGCCGTGGTCCACATGCCATTCTGCATGACACGGAGATTGACAAGCTGGCCCTTTGTGATCTTCTCTACCCGGACGTCTTCAACGAGAACCTCCTGCACGTGGTTCGCGTCGCCAGCATTGATTGAGATGCAACCTTGATACCACATCTGGCCCTCGTTGTGGTCCAGGATGTCGATGTTACTGATATGAATGCCACTCAAAGTCTCGGGGTTCTCGGGGTTCCCGTGTGTCCCGATGTTGATCGGGTGTGCAATATCCGGCAATATGACCGAGTCTCTGAACGTGATGTTCTTGGTCTCCCCATAGTAATCCCAGCGGTGGCCATAGATGGCGAGATTGTCGTCTGAGTTGCGAAGGAAGCAGTTCTCGGCAAGGATATCCTGGGAACAGAAGAAATCGAGGCCATCACCGTTTCCGGTGGAGCTGAAAGAACGGTAACGGTTGATGTGAACATTACGTGCTTCACCTGTCGTGAGGGTGAAGCCACTGGCGTTCAGGGAGGTGACGCCCTCGACGAAGATGTTTGATGAACGTTCGATAAGGATGGCGCCGCCATTGGGCGAATTATACAGAAAGCCGTGCCCGCGGATACCAGAGTTGGACACGTTGTTGAAGAATATTCTAGCATTTAGAAATGCCCCGCTGTCGAGATACACGGTTGTGCCCGATGGAACTGTCAGGTTGCCCCCGTCGACTTTTGCGTAGGCTGAGCCATTGTTGAGACCTGGTCCAAAATACCACACATTTTCGGAATCCGTGGTTGGCGCGCTTTCGTCAATCTCATTGGTGAGTAGATGCAATGCTTGCCACTTGTCATTGTTGATTTCCAACAAGAGGTCCACGTGTTGTTCAAGAGTGAAGCTGACGATATCTCCCTGCACAAGAGTCTCGATTTCAAGAGATCTCGGTCTGATCGAGGCGGACCGAACTGTCCCAGCATTGTATTGCACTCGGACTTCCAGAGGGCCTTGAGCATAATCCAACGAGCTAATAGTGATGGGATGTATGTTGAACGCGTTGCGGGTTAGATTCTGCTCAGCACCGTTTGACGCGTATGAAGGTAACAACGACCAGGTGTCGGTGCCAGCTACGCGAGCTTGTACGGTGAAGTCCTTGCTGGCTGTGACACCTTCTGGAACTTCATGAACCCGAACGCTGCTTGAAACATTCATCATGGATTGAGAGACTTTCGTAAACAAAAGCAGAAAAAAGAATACGAAATTGTGCAAGCTTTTCTTCGAGTACATGCTGCGTGGATTTGGATTTTTGCCGTATAATATTTCAACTTGGGCCTTCGAGCGAGCGGCAGTCACTTGAGGAATGGATAGTGATAAGTTCACAATTACTAGACGAAGCAGTGGTATTTATAGAGACAACGAGCGGTAATGAGTAGAGCCACAATGTACAAATCCTCAACCACACGGGTGGTACCGAAAGCTGGCCGTATTGTCACAAGGGTGTTTGCGGGGTGACCTACGGTGTGCGGGCGCCGGTCCGCGATTTTGCCCGGCGAGCCGCCCCTCAAAGAGTTGTTCGACATCTGGGCATCCTTGTATCATGCAGCAACATCAGTTGGCAAGTTTCCCAGTAAATTTTCTCCGTCCGATAGGTAGCATACGAAGATACTGTCTTTTGCGGCCAAAGACTAGTATGCTGCGTATGTTTGATGCGCGTTGTCGACGGGACAGCCTCCCATGCGATAGTACCATGCGATGGAATAAAGCTCTGTAGAAGGAGTTTTGATAGAAATAACCATATCGACAGATTTTTAAGTCGATTGGCTCGGCAAAGACGTATTTTACTTTGAGTGTGTGCCAGTGGTACGGTAAAAGTCTGTGAATATACTGGTTGGGACAGACCTGTGCACTGCGTGAACCACAGGCGCCCCAGCGAAAAGACAAAAATTCCAAGGGCCTGTGTTGGAATGCAAGCAGTAAATAAGCTCAGTACTATCGTACTGTCACACTGGTCTAGACGGATAGCGCGACAGAAATTGCACCCGTACGACCGGGTCCACCGAGACGCGGAAGTTCCTGTAAAGAGTAGCTGCACGGCTTGTATGCTCAATTTAACCTTTGAGAACTGTCTTTTCCCTTTTTCCTTTCCTGACCAAAAACAGAAATCACTGGGAGGACAGACTTCATCTCTGACCAAACCTGTGCTTCCCCATCCTTCTCAGGCCCTCGAAATTTTGATCCCTCCAGGGCACAGCTTTTGGAAAACCTCTTCAGGGTCATACTTAGCTGCCACCGCTTTCAAGAAATTGACATTTTCGGGGCCATAGCTACCGAAAACGTTCTGATCGGGGTCCGCATAATTCATGTACAGCCATTCTTGGGTACCGCCAAGGGAAGACGCAAATGCCTGCACCTCTGCAACCAAAGCCTTGACCTTGGGATGCGCTGCCGCTCGCTGAGCAGCTGTCGGGACTTCAATCAAAAGCAGCAGGAGCACTCCGTCGTCTTCCTCTCTCTCTAGTCCGAGAACGTTGCCACCATTCTCGACGGACTTTTCCGCGTAGAGCTTTGGGAGAGGCTGGAAGATACATTGGGATAGCATGTTGCCATCTGGTACAATAGTCTTTAGATCTTCCACGAACGCATCATGAATCTCACATGCTTTGTCCAAGATGCGGATATCGTTTTTGAAGGTGAGCGTGAACCAAATGGCGCTAGGTGAGGGTTAGATCACGACAGGTTCTAGATGGGCATAATGAAGGTAAAGGAAAGGTTTTACTGGTAGTTTGCAGGTGTGCCGCTTGCCGCTATCATTTCTGATGCTGTTGTAATTTTGGCGTTGCTGGTGATCTCCGGTATGGCGAGCCACTTGCTGTAGGCTGGAGCTTCCTCTGTGCCGGTCATGCTCGCATCTGAAGCCGCCGTGGTACAACCTGTCAGCATTCTGGGCCGCCTGAGAGGGTTCGACGTGGGCACATGCGACAATAAAGATTGGACTTGATGTCAAGAGGAGCATTACTAACAGAGCGTGCAGATGACCGTTTCCTCAAAATTCGGGTTGCGGGAGATGAGCACGACCAGGTTCTCGTCGGGGTGTGTAGCGGCGTTCGCTGTGAAATCGTGCGTTGCTTCGATCGCCATTGAGAGATGATCTTTCGAGTAAATGCTTATTCCGCCCCAGATCCTCTCACTCTGGACCATGGCCATCTTGAAACCCGTCACAGTGCCAAAATTGTTGGCGCCGCCACCCTTAAGTGCGCGGAACAGATCCGCATGCTCGTTCTTGTTGGCTTTGACAATGCGGCCATCTGCCAGCACAACCTCGAACTCCAGCACATTGTCGCAGGCAAAGCCTCTTCGCGGTGTGAGGAAGGATTTACCGCCGCCAAGGATCAGACCAGCCACGCCGGCCTGGCCCTCGCGGCCGCCAGCGACAATCCGGTCATATGGAGCAAGAGCAGCATAAACGTGGGCCCAGTTGCCGCCCGGCCTGAACCAGACGGTCTCTGAGTCGATATCGACTGCGAGATCTGTCATCAAGCCCAGGTCGATCTGAGTTGGGCATTGTGAGTCCTAAGCCATCCATCTTCCCTACATTCTCCAAATGGCCAGATCCCACTCACTGTGACACCGTGGTTGACGTTATTGCCTAAGTTGGCGTGGCCCCCACCCCGTACTAGAATAGTCAGCTAAGCTTTTGACTCTATGACTGGTTCTCTGACTGGTTCTCTGACTGGTTCTCTGACTGAGTATTATGGCAAGATTCCCGTGATGGGTTGCGGCCAAATAAATTTAACCTTACTCGCGAATTCATGTCCTCCAGCTCTCAGTGCCAACATCGTTTTCGAAACTTCTTCTGCTGACCGAGGCGTAACAATGCATGCCGGCTGCAACCTTACGCTCTTGCTCCAGTATGATTCATTCCGTGAGGCGTACTCAGTGTCTGTTGGGAGGAGGATGCGATGAGCAAGCCCAGCTTGTGTCAATTGATCGGCCTGGGAACGAGAAGACTTGACAAATTCTCCTCCTGCCATGGTGAGCTTTCATTCACGAGAGAATAGTAAGATTACAGGGAAGAGGTGGAACGGCTGGCAGCTAGGAGCTGGGAAGGGAGTAATATTCACCAAATTTATTCGTTCTCTGACATACCTAGAGATCGACCTTTGAGGTGCTTACGCTAGAGCATTACCGTATGCAGCTCTTGAAGGGGTTGCGACCGGGAGACCAGTGCCGAGTGGCTGACTGACTTGGCGCAGGTATTATCAGCAAACGACGGGGGTCACCTGTAGGTCTTCATGAGCATGACTGGACAATCACGACTCGGCATGGTGGCACTGGTGGTCAGCATGGGGAGGATCAGCGGCTCAGATGCTGAAAGCTTCCTTTTTGGAGATTGCCTGCTTTGAGAGGACAAACATACTCTCATCTCCCACTTCCACTCAGCTCCATCTTGGCTGATAGCCAATCACAGGGAGTAGAAGGCCAGGGAGAGATGTGTTCATCCCCAGGAGGGTGTACATGGGGTTATCTGATCATTGCCCGATGAGAATGGAGTGGCAGGCAGCCACTGAGCAGATGGGAAAAAGCCCAGTTCACTTGTTCGATTCCTGCGTCGCAGCATCGTGGATTTCAATTTCCCTTTTCAACATCACGACACCTGCGCTTGCTACATACCGAGGAAGAAGTCCTAGTCGCGTTCTGAAGAGCACATCTCTTCAAGATGTCATACACCTACACAAAGCTCGCAACGCCAACGACTCTTCGACTGATACAGGTGATGCCCGAGAAGGTCGACAATACCATCGCGTGTATCATTTACACATACGATACGCAGCTAGTCCAGCGGGAGAGCCAGAGAGAGGATTACCGCGCCCTATCGTACCGTTGGGGCAAGGCAGATACTACATCTCGGAATGTCTGTCTGAAAGATCCCGCTGACAGTGAGTGGCAGCTACTAGTACATGCTGTTCATGAGAACTTGTGGCGTTTTGTCGAGTATGCGTGGCAGCAACATTTATACCAGGACTATTTTTGGACCGATTACTTCTGTTTGAACCAAGGTTCCGATGACGAGAAGAGACAGCAAATTCCTAGAATAAGTGTCATATATGCTGAAGCCACAGAAGTAATCATCTGGTTGGGGCTCTCAAAGATCGAAGAGCAGCACATCAAATTTTTCTTCGATTGGGACATAGGAGTGGAAAATTCAAAGTACGGCGTGAGCAGATACATACACCCATCGTCGACTGTGTCAAGGCTTTGTGGAGTAATGAATCATCGGCGCAAGCCTGGACTGTCCAGGAAGTCACGTTAGCCAGGAGCGCCATTTTCGTGACATGATATATTTCCATTGGTCTCAATGATCTATTGAAGTCGGTCATGGGAACTTTACCCGCACAGCGTGAGTTGGAGTATCCGTCCTTCCATGACCTTAGCAAGCTCGCGACCATGAACATGAGATATCGGCAGATGTGCATCTTGCTCAGAGATTACGTGTCAAGCGAATAACAATGCAAGAATCCAAACGACCGACTGTACGGTTTTCTAGGGCTCTTGAAGACCCAGAACGACTACATAATTATCAATTACGAGAGACCATACGGTCACGTTGTCCTTGATGCCGTTCTGGAAGCTGTTGCAGACTGTCCACCCACGATAAGTTCGCTGTGGGATAACTGGTTCCGTTTCTATTTCGTATACAGCCGTAGCCATACACAGCGCCTTTATACAGTTGTAAACGCTCAAGACCCAGCGTCAAAAAAAAGCACACATTACCGATAACAGTGGTTAGATACGATAAGTAGGCACGTGGCCTCAGCCTTGTGACGCAGCTGTAGGATAAATGCTACTTGGATTAACCAAATCTGCGAATAGACTCAAAGGATATCTGTGTGATGAACGGACACTGCCACGGCACAGGGATCTCGCAAGCCTGGCTCTAGAGGCCTTCGATGCAATGAGTCTTATTATGACTACCAGAGGTGCCCCTCAGCAATCCCTGGGTATGTCGAGGGCCCACGAAGCACTCTCACCTGCACGTGCTCTTTGCATACAGAATGAGGCTATTTTCTTGGTATCACCCTTGCTTTCGGGCCAAAAAATACCTGGGTATCCACGCTGCTCCATCATTGGGATACCTGCCGATTACCCCGACTCCAGGAGCGATCTTGGCATTCTCCTTGGCTGCCCCAGGTATAATGCACAGTGGCCCCCCAGTTGAGGAACGCGTGCAACGATACACCCAACGCTGTGATGACAGACCCTCTATGGAAGAGTACATGGAGGAGTACCTGAAACAGTATATTCGAAGATTTCAAGACACCTTCTAGGGATATCTATAGGAAATATTATAGGCAGGTTCTCAAGAGTTGGCAAGAGACCCTCTGTTTGGAACAGTACATGCGTCTCCACAGCCAGTGGCAAAGTAAGATATGTGACTACTCAGACTTCAGGCGAAATGCAGCATATATTAGAGAATCTAACCCTGAGTGTGGGCATTTATTTGGCGCCGGTATGAAAGAGGCTTGCGAATACGCTGGTGAGCACTGTGATGGGTCGAGGATGTTTTTTGAGATTCCACGCGCTTTCTTTCGCATGACGATTTCCAGTGCCACTGCAGTGGTATAAAACTTGAGCTTTTTGACGAGGAAAAGTGGGCCTAACAGAGCACATGTGGTTTTCAGTTAGACTTAGCAACATTGCACCCGTCCTTGGGTAGTCTAGTGGCTGCGCAAATGTAGTGGCGGAATTAAGAGAAACATCTGAACATGGCCACAAGCCCTTGCTCGATTCGTAATTGTGACAACACCCTCTTGAGTAGGATGGCAAGATTGAGTGTCGTGTGGTAGCCATCCCATTTATGAATTAGAATAGAGTGGTCGGGATCGTTTTTAACACATTCATGGCGTTAAATAAAAGATCCTGTGGCACGAATCTTCTTACCAGAAGCACTTCAACCAAGAAACCAATTATCTGAAATTTCGATGAGATGTAATTTTCCAGAGGATCTTTGGTGCTGATTGCAAATATTCAACGGATGGTTCTAAATTTTGCTAGCGACGTCTCCCAGCGAGTGCGTATGCTGACGAAACTTGAATATCGGACGTCGTTTTCGGGGACTTCGCCACGTTTTGCGTCAAATACAAAGGCTGGTTGACTAAAATTATTAATCAAACTTGTGTACTTGTTCGAAAAGGAAGACTGGATTACGGAAAGGTTAAGTAGCCGGTGTTGGTGGTATGACTGTAGGTCTTGGTTGTTGGGCTCCGGGGTTTGTCTTCAACCTTGACCGACCGCATATCAATGGTTCTACATTCATCATCTCATGAGAGCCCTGACACGCTGGAAGAACCAAAGGTCTCATGACCGCTACTTGGAGATACCGAGCTAATCAGGGGATCAATGCTAATCTGCTCCCCCATCTGGGTGATGACCTTCCCGACAGCAGTCGTCATCACACCCGGTCGCGATGCGGGGTCTCGACCATTGCCGCCCACATTCCCGGTGTCTTTTCTAGTCATCTACAACGACGCCGAATTGTCTACTTAAGCTGTAGCATTGTGTTGAATCTTTTCACATTCTCACGGTTGGTCTCATATCCAATCCTGCGTTGCAAGCTCTCAGGTCTTGTACCGAGTCGTTGTTTCGTCCGGTCAAGTCAAAATCACTCCAGGACTCCCGGATGCCAGGTGGCAATGGCATCTGTGTTAGTGGGGACAGCAAGCAGCGAGAAACCGGAGATTGGGAGACATGAAAATGTAGACAGAAGTGATCACAGCATTGAACAAGACCGGGATACTTTCCTCCCACATCCATCTGACGACCCTTGAGACCCACTGAACTGGGCTCTACCACTCAAAGTCAGCAATTCAAGATTTTCTGAAAGTCACATTTTGCTAACATTGAACAGATCCTAGTTCTTGTGCAAGTCTGCCTTCTCGCTGCCCTTGGCACCATCAACACAGCTATCATCAACCCAGCCTACAGCCAGCTCGCCCGCGACTTCGACATCAGCATCGTCGAGGCCTCGTACCAGACTACCGTCGTTATAGTCCTCAACGGCATCGGCCCATTTTTATGGGTGCCTTTGGCAAATGTCTACGGACGGAGACCCGTCTACCTCTTCACCACCCTGCTGGGATTCGTCTCCATCCTCGGTTCCGCATACGCTCGCACTTACGGTCAGCTCATCGGCGCCCGCGTCGTAAATGGCCTGTTCCCGGCGGCGATGGCCCTGGGCCCAAGCACAGTGGTCGACTACTTCTTTTTCCATGAGCGAGGACGAGCGATGGGGCTTTTTACGGTGATCCTGACGACCGGCGCGCACATCGCACCTATCCTGGGTGGGCTCGTTGGTCAATTCCTTGGCTGGAGATGGATCTCCATCATGGACGGGGTAATGTTCCTCGTCATCCTCGTCGGGCTACCTGAGACGCTGTACGTGCGTGACTTGCGTATCGCCGACGAACCGAACCAGACAGCCACGACCGACATGATGGAGACGGGAGCATCCTATTTAAGGTCCAAGGCATACCTCGCCCGCCTCAAACCATACGCAGGCCCCTTCCCAGGCCTCAAGCTGCACCTACGCGACTTCGTCTGGCCCGCCCTCCGCATGACGCAGTATCCCTCCGTGCTCTTCCCCGCAGCCTACTACGCCGCCCAGTACGGCTTCGGGAGTATCCTCCCCGCCGTG
>JUJX01000059.1:11021-265168 GCA_000800745.1 Diaporthe longicolla
GCGGGGCGCTGACGGTGGGAGGGGTCCTAGGCGAGAGTGTGGCCGGCGTGATCCTGGACGGCATCGTGAAGAGGGCACGGCGGCGCGCCGATGGGGTCAACCCGGAGCCCGAAGCACGGCTGCAGGCCATCTGGACCGGCGCGGTTTTGTTGCCTGCGGGGTTGCTGATCTATGGGTTTACTATCGAGTACCGGACGCACTGGTTTGTGCCGCTTTTTGGGATGGGGCTGAGCGTGTTTGCGTTGCAGCCTATTGCGACGACGTGTTATACGTATAGTATTGACTGTTACCGCGAACGGGGCGGGGATGTTGCTACATTTTTTAATTTCTGGAGGCAGGTGTTTGGTATGACATATGCGTTCTATGTCGTACTGCTTTGTCAGAGGATCGGGTATCAATTTGCGTTCTTGTTATTTGTTTTATGGGGTAGTGTGCTTGGTTTCGTGCCTATTCTGATATTGATGTGGAAGGGGAGGGAGATCAGGGTCTGGTTTGAAAGGCGAGAGGAGGGCCGTCGTAGTGGCCAGGGGAATCCGAGGGAGCAACCGATCTCATAGTCACGTTGGGTCCGGCAACAAATTTGAGAGAACAATTCATAAGTCATTGAGTTTCAGTGCACATATCTATGAAAACAAGAAATCAGAAAATGCAAGAACAAGAAGTAAAAAGAAAAGAAACAGAGCCAATGAAATCAAACTCCTCCGCTGACAAAACTACGCTGCTCTAATATGTACAGAAGAATTTCCACAGTTGTCGAATAAATCAGCAACTGTCCCGTCCAATTACAATTAAGCGAAGAAGGTGACCTCCCTCCTGTTCTCCTCAACACCCCGTGCAGCAACAGACGGGGCAGCGCTGGGGGTGACGATGGGAGTCTCGGCAGCATTGCCGACGGAGGCAGTAGCCAGCTCAGTCATGTTGAGGGGGCCCTGCTTGATGTACTCCTTCTCCTTGGGCAGGTTCTCCCAGAACCCCTCAGGAATGTCGAGATGGTCCTCGACGACCTGCTTGGGCGTGAGGGCGAGCCACTGCGCGGCGCTGACGTCGGAGAACTTGGGAGCCTGCAGAACCTCGAGGAAGATGACGTCCTCGGTGCCGGTGTTCTCGACGTAGTGGGATGCGGCCTGCGGGATGTAGCCGACACCACCGGCTGTGAAGTCGAAGGTGCGGGCGGACTCGGGCGCCTTGAAGACTGTGATACGTGCGGAGCCCTGCAGGAAGTAGTTCCACTCGGGCGAGGTGGTGTGCCAGTGGATCTCGCGCATGGCACCGGGCTGGACGACCACGAGGGCGGCGGCGAAGTTGGAGGCAATGGGGAAGGTGGTCGGGTCCAGGATCTTGACACTGCCGCCGGGGGTCTCGAAAGGCGCCTGCTCGGACCAGTGGTAGGTGTAGGAGCTGGATGTGCCGTCGAGCGAACCGCCGGATGAGGTCAGGTTTTGAGTTTCGTCAATCTGCTTTGGCTGAGGCCTGCCGTTGAAGATCTGATGCGGGAATTAGCGTCTGCTTGACCAAGTGAGGATATAACAGTATGGTGATAACTCACGTATTTCTGCCCCTGAGGAATGTTGTTGAAAGCACTGGGGTCAGCCTTGAAGTTCTTGGAGAGAACGCTGACAGGGGTGCGGAGCATCATCTCGGACAGTAGGAAGGTCTCGTCCTCAGAGAAGGCACCGTCGTCGAAGACGAGCAGGAACTCGCAACCCTCGTCAAAAGCCTGAATGCTGTGAGGAACGCCCGATGGGAAGAACCAGACATCACCAGCGCACACATCGTCGACGTCAGTCGCGCCGTTCTCGTTGACCGTGGAAACCCGGACGCAGCCCTTGAGCATGAGCGACCACTCGTTGGCGGTGTGCCAGTGGAGCTCACGGTAGGCATTAGGGCCCAGCCTCATATCGACGCCGGCCATGGCGGTGGCAGCGGGGAGGACGTCGACGTTCTGCTGGCGAGCCCAGCCGGCGCCGGGGTCTGTGCCAGCGCGGTTGTGAGACAAGCCCAATGGCCACATGGCGTTCTCAACATCGCCGGTGTCGGTGCCAGGGGGGGCGAAGATGTCTGGGTTGATCCTCTCGTAGTAGTAGGTACGTGGGCCAGGATCGGTGGCGCCCAATCCTCCCCTCACGGGCTGGGGCGCATCGACGGAGTTGAAGTCGAGGTAGAGCCCCAGCTGCCTGTCTGCATCCTGGCCGGGCACAAACTCGGGATTCTCGACGACGGCTGACTCGGATTCGACATCAGGAATTGGGGCGTTACCGCCGAGGAGGCTCGCATCACCGTACAGGGAGCCGGACTGGGCTGTGACGGTGGGGATAGGTGGGTCAACACCTCCAACCGAGCCCGAGTTCTCACCATAGTCACCCATTCTAGAAATGCGTGTTAGTCATGTATATATGAAGAGACCGTTATTGGAAGAGAGAAGCATCTGCTGGAGGACACTCACTGAGGTGCCGGTATGGCGTCGGAGAAGGGCAGAGCCTGGAGCAGGCCCAGGGTGAGGACATATCCGCGAGAGTACATCTTGAAAGACAGGAAGATAGAAGTTGTGAGAATGTGGCCGACGATGTCTCGATAGCACTAGATGTTTGGAAAAGCTCAAAAGAATGTGAGTGATGAGGATGGATGGGATGATGGGAAAATCAAACAATGGAAGGGACGGAGATGTTGGCCTTCTTATACACTTTTACAGCATCATACTCGATACTCATCAAAACGCAGAGTAGCTATGACAGTCATGAGGTACCCGTCGACATCAAGCTCTCCCACAGCCCCCTGCTGTGGATACTACGCTGCGTACCTGGGTATCTACCTGGATACCTGGTAGTTCTCCCCACCAAGAATTGTGGTGTGGACAGCCCGAAGAGGTGACCGCTGGGAATAGAGTCGTAATGGTGTGCCCCGGCCCATGAACACTGCATATTGATCCACATGAATTACGCCCCGCCCAGAAAGCTGGGCAGCTATGTTGGCTCCGTGGAGTTGATTAATTTAGCAAGGCGGGCGGTGAGGTTAGAGGTGCGTAGTATGCCCGTGCTCCTTTTTGCTTCTGGCATGGTCCTGAATCTCTTTAAGCAGAAGTGTACATGACATCATGTACATGTATTGGACGAAAAGGTTAGCGATGAGAGAAATAGTCGTTCTCCTCGGCGGCCACCAATAGGATCTCGCGGAAACACAGGCTCAAAGGACAGGTGCGTGTGTGATCCGATGGTCGTTGTGGGCCGTGGTAGTACTTGCTGCATGGGTGCCGGCACAGTCGTACCGTGGTGTTATTAGTGAGAGGTACGCTCGCTGGTAACTCGGCATTCGATCGTGCGCTAATGACGGTGAGATAGATCTGATGCAAGTACAAGTACCATGCTCACCCGAAGACATACCTTACTAGGTATGGTGGTGCATAGTGGGTGCTGCTTAACGATCGACGTTGCTTAAACAACAGCGCGTACGGAGTAGTTAGGCAATCCATGGGCAGTGCGGGAGAAGACTCTACCGTCGCATGGATTAGAGCTGTTCGTATATGACTTGCTGACTCGGTGCCCGCTGCCCGAATGCGAAAGAAACAGGTCTAAAATAGGCCGTTCGGAAATTATCTGGGCCTAACAAGCTTTAACCCCTCATGCATGCAAGATCCCGCCGCCTGCCTTCGTCCCATGGAATGGTCATGGCACGGACAAGAAGCCTGACAGAAGTCTGCCCGTCTTTTCCGGTGACTCTGTACAGTAGGTTTATGGAAAGTTTCTCAGCAGCAATTTGCTCGCGGTTTCCACAAGCAGACACCACCTGCCTGGCTCACCGGTTCGTCGCTCACTTACTCAGCATCAGGGGCGGATGCATAGCATGGGCGTAGGTTGGCTTGCCTGTTCGGACATCCGGGCGAGACCCGGCATCTCACACTGCCACAATAGAGACAAGGGCAGCGGCCGGGACAAACCGAGAGAAGGTTGTATTGTTGTTCACACCCCACCACATGGCTCTCAACTGTCGGTATTTCCGTCAGCGGAATTGCAAAAGCGGTATTACGTCTACAACCCTCTTGGCGGGTCATCCATGTCGAGTTATGACAGGCACACGGTCAACGTGCATGGCGTAGTAGCCCAAAGCATATTTGAGTGGATAGAAACGGTGTGTCATACACAAGCTCGAATTCCAGATGCGGAAGGGAAAAAGGGAAGAAGGGAAGAAATGGAATTAAACGTGGTGGCCTGGGGGGGCCCTGCAGTGGTGAGTGGGAGCGGGAATCGAAGCCGCCATGCCGCGTGCCACAAGATGGGACTAATTTAGCTGGACGCAATATGCGTGCATCTCAGTAATCTCAGCGGCCTTGCGGGGTCGTTGCAGATAGAGGGGATGTTCATCCAGCCGTGAGGTATACTCGGTGAGAGAGGCCCGTGTCACGAGGCCACAGGGTCGGTGTTGGCGATGGCGATGGTGGTGATGGGCAGGCGACGGCAGCGAGGTTGTTGAATAGCGCGCGCCTGTCATGGCTTGGCAGTGACAATGAGCAGTGCTGCCACGGGTCACCATGTGCACCTCACCCAACTCGTGATAGCATTACCACGCCGTCACAGCCAAGAAAAGGAACCATTCCAAAACAGACACCGGGACAAGCCAGACACCTTGTCGACGACGGGATGAAGGGGTTGGGAAGTTGGGATGAGGAGCCCAGCAGGCCAACAGGGGGAGGAGAAGGACGGTAGATGCTTCGACGGGGTGCCATTACTGGGTGGCATCGAGCTGTCAGCTCTGCGCCAACTGCCGAGAAGCTGAATCATCCCGGGCTATAACGGCCCCATATCGTGGGGATCCGTAAGTCTTGATATCCAGGTAAGGCTTCAGTCAGGACGGCCGTAGGCAGGCAGGTCTGCCGGGGACAGGGACGGCTTCGTCGGTGGCCGTCTGGGCGTCAACATGAATTTTGATGTCATGCACCGTGAATAGATGAGACGAGACGAGACGAGGCTGGCCTGTGAGCTGTGTTGGGCAGGCCAAGGCTGTGGCTGGGCCGCCGTCACGGCTGAGTGGTGAGGATATTTCGGGTTGGCAATGGTTGAGACGATGGTCATCAAGACGACAAAGACTGGCCAGAGATGGAAAAGGCACGAGGCTTCAACGGCGCCAAGATCCAGCCTAGGACATCCTCTCCAGTCTCCACTGACCCATCGATGTGCCGGCTTGGCGCTGAAAGCTTGGCCATGACCTCCCGGTTAATTGCTGTATTCCCCTGTCAAGCGTTGCACTCCCCTGTAGATCAGCAGCCGGGAGGTGGGAGGTGGGTTTGTCGACGTTGGAAGTGTGGGGCATCACACGCTGAATTTTTGTGATTCCAACACTATCGCGCAGCCTGGCAGCACAGCCTTTGTGGAGAGGCTGATCGAACCGATAGATGGGCTAGATGAATGTGACGGATTGACTGACCGAGAGACTACACCACAAACAATATCGAGAAACAAGTTTGCACCGTTCAGCTCATTTCCCCACGGCAGTGTCACCGCCCAGTCATGACGCAGCACACATTCGACCAGAAAACATCCGAATTCCTGAGCTGGTTCAGGGCGCAACCTGGCACCACCTTTCACGATGACATCGAGGTGAGAGATCTGCGGGACAGAGGCGCAGGCCGCGGTATTGGTGAGTAAGCAAGCACCCCCCTCGACAAATGAATCCAGCTGAGCTGACCTGGCGCAGTCGCGAAAGCCGACATTTCCCCGGACACGGTGCTGTTCACTATCCCACGCCAGTCCATTATTTGCACCAATACCTCTTCATTGGCCGCCAAGATCCCTGGCCTGTTCAGCCCCCCTGAGGAACAGGATGGCGACGACCATGACATGCAAGCCGAGGGCGAGGAGGCTGAGGACGACGAAGAAGATGACAAGTCCCAGGACACATGGACCTTGCTCATACTTGTCCTCATCTACGAGTACCTCCAGGGCGTGAACTCAACGTGGAGGCCGTACCTGGACGTTCTGCCCACCGTCGATGACTTCAGCACGCCGATGTTCTGGGCCGCCGATGAGCTGGCTGAGCTGCAAGCCAGCCCCGTCGCCGGGAAGGTGGGCAAGGACGAGGCGGAGAAGATGGTGCGGACCAAGATCCTGCCCGTCGTCAGGGCCCATCCCGCCGTCTTCTTCCCCGAAGGCACCACAGAGCTAAGCGACGACGACCTGGTCCAGCTCGCCTTCCGCATGGGCAGCGTCATCATGGCCTACGCCTTCGACCTCGAGAAGGAAGATGACGAGGAGAAGAAGTCGCAGGACAGCGACGCGGAGGAGGAAGACGAGTGGATCGAGGACCGCGAAGGCAAGACGATGCTCGGCATGGTCCCCATGGCCGACATCCTCAACGCCGACGCGACCTTCAACGCGCACATCGAGCACGGCGAGCACGCCCTGACCGCGACATCGCTGCGGCCCATCGCTGCCGGCGAGGAGATCTTCAACTACTACGGCCCCCTGAGCAACGGCGAGCTGCTGCGGCGCTACGGGTACGTCACGCGCGCCCACAGGCGCTGGAACCTCGTCGACCTCGCGTGGGGGCCAGTGCTCGCCGCCCTGAGGGCCGAGGTGCCTCTGCCCGCGAAGCAGTGGGAGGAAGCCCTGGAGACGCTGGACGAGGATGAGCTAGAGGAGGCGTTCGTGATCGAGAGGGGTGCCGAAGACCCAGATTCTGAAGGGAGGGTGGCTGAGGTTGAGAATGCGGCCGGCGCGCCCGAGGAACTGGTCGAGCAGCTCAAGGCTGTGATCAAGGCCGTCAAGAAGGTCAGGCCTGAGGCGGTGCCTGACAAGGTCTCCCGGGACAAGATCATCTACTCCGTCATCGCCAGGGCGCTGGACGAGCGGGCGAAGCAGTATGCCACGACGTTGGAGCAGGATCTCAAGCAGTACGAGGAGGGCAGCGATGGTGCCGACCAGAAGGTGCGGCGGCAGCGGGTGGCCCTGGATGTCAGGATAGGTGAGAAGGCCCTGCTGAGGCAGGCAACCGAGACGGTGAACGCGAAGCTCGCCGAGTTGGCGAAGGCCGAGAGCGATGGCGAAAAGCCCAGCGCTAAGCGGCGGAGGGTGTGAGGGCTTACTGACAGGATCTCACTGCATCTCAAGATACCCCCACACACACACAACTAGCATCAGAGCTGCAAATACATGGACCGAGGGATATCCATTCCCTGTGAGTCTAATTCGGATCCTACGTGAAGCTGTATCATGTTGTCGAATATGCCAATGCCAAACACCCAGACGCAACGCCGCACCAGTTTAAAACCATCTATGCCTTTGGGGTATCCACCTATCCTAGAGTTCAAGTCCAAGCTTGCCTGCTCTTGCGTGTTCCCTCTGCAAAACGAAGATCATGCTAAAATGATATCTGATATCTCTTTCAAGCCGTCTTGGGCTTCTTCCGCACCAAGCCGCCACCGAGGGTGTTGACAGCTGGTGTTTCGTTTGTCGCGCTCGAGGCATTTCCGTCTGCCGCGTCCACGCCGTCTCCTACTGGTCCAGACTCCTCAGACTCGGACTCCTTGCGCTTCTTTCGGGGAACGAGCAAGTTGACAGACGGAGCATTAGCATCCTCGCTCGATGGCGGCGGAGGCGTCGTCTCCTTCTTCGGTTTCTTCCGGGCCATAAGCATGGTGACCCCACCCTGGCTTGCGGGAGAAGGCGCAGAGGCGGATCCCAGACCAGGGGCATGATCACCGCTCGCTCCATTACCCGCAGGTGCGCCCTCCTTCTTGCGCACAAGATTGGCCATGTTATTGATCGCAGTCGATGCCGTGGAGTTCTGCGCAGCAGCGAGAGGTCGCGACCCGACAACCTCCATGGCCCACTTCTGACCGCCGCCGACCTCGTTGATCCATCTCCTGGTGCTGGCGGTGGCCAGCTCTAGGGTCTCGAAATCCAACTTGGTAAGCAAGTCTACCGATCTTTTGTAATCGGCCTCGGCTGCAATCCGAGTACCTCGCCCCTCTGGGGGCCAGTAGTAGTATGTGGTTGAGACGGGTATGTCGGGCACGTAGTTCCTAGCATGTCGTTTGACACGGGGCAGACGGGGAGTAATTCGTCCTTTCAAAACAGGCTTCCTGGGCTTCGCACCGCTCTTGCTGTTGGAAGGGCTCTGCTTTGTAGGAGTCTGCTGCGTCGAGCCTGGAGTCATTGCCGATTTGAGTGGGCTTGATTTTGGCGTCGAGCCCGGAGCAATTTCACGCCTCCTTGGGGGTGTGGACGGCTGTGTGGCCTGTGACCCATCAAAAGAAGTGCTTGGTGTGATAAGAGAGTTGGTGGGAGATGAGGGCGGTATCGTGTTCTGCTCGGCCCAGCCATATGGTTCGAGCACAACCCAAATGAATCCTGTCATGTGTCCGCTCGAGCACTCTTGTCGGAAAGCCATCATTTCCCAGAACTGATCCATAGTCGTAAGACTCCTCCAGAGACCCTTCTCCTCATACTGCGCCGACTTGGAGGCCTCCAGATCAAGCTCATCACGAAAGCGAGACTTTGGATCGTCCGGAAATTTGGGTACTAGGCACCTGGGGGGCACCCAGTCGTACTCTCTAGCAAAGTGCGAGATACGTTCCAGGGGGTGACCAAGGACCCAATTGGAAGATGCATTGGGCGTTCGGGGCAGGAAAGCTCGTAGCTCGTACGCGTCAAGACCGGGAACGATCAGATACCCCTTGATATCCTCCCAATTGCCCGTCTTGTTGGAAGGGCGGAAGATCTTGTCCTCGTGAGTGTTCTGTGTCTGCATCATGGCATTCAGTACGCGACACCACCACCTGACCAGCCCTCGGTCGTCCAATACGTGCTTGTCCTTGTTCTCAACGCTCCCAGGAAACAGGTATTGGTTCTGCGCCCTTGCAAAAAGGCTGACAATGGTCTGGACATTGTCGCGACGGCGCTGCTCGACGAGGTACCCGAGGAACGCAGAGCTGATCTCGCGGATCGGGGAGGGCGTTCCCTTGGGCAGGTTGAGGAGGCTCAGGTAGCCAGTAGAGTCGGCTTTGGAGACGAAGAACGTGCTGGCCCATGCTGTAGTAAAAATGTAGATCTCGAGACCGAGAACCAAAACCTGCCTGCCTGGTGGGCTCGACTCGTGGGCAGCTCCTGGCGTCAAGGGCGACGAGGGCGTGCTCGACGATGCCAATTTTGAGGTCGCATCTACGCTGACGGCGAGGAAGTGGGATTCGCGATAGGTTCGGTCGGGACGCGCATCAGGAGGAGCTGAATGCAGAGCATCAGTGCGGGTGGGCGGCGTGGAGAGGTGGTTGATTGTGAACCTGTAGCCCTTGGGGAGCACCTTGGCGACCCGGCTCAGCAAGGCGGCGCTGCACTGCTGCCTCGAGCCAGGCGCACTTGGAGAAGCTGCTGAGAACATGTTGCTTGGGAATAAATGTTGGATTGCAAAGTGCTACGGAGGCATTGTTGCAGGAGAAACAGTTGTTTGGAAGGCGAAGATCCCCCAGGCAAGTCAAGTCAGTCAGTCAGTCAGCCAGCCAGCCAGCCAGCCAACCAAGCAAGTTGGGGCGGCCCGTCCAATGCGAAGTCCTTGCTGACGACGCGATCAAATTGCACCTCCCTGGCCCTACGTCGCGGCGCGGGCGCGATTTGAGACTGTAAGGAGTAGCTTAACCGAGTCGCGCTGCACCAAGCTCTAGTGGGTCGGGCTGAATGGGAAATGCAGGTGTAACCAGTAGGCCCGTGCACCAATCGGACCCCTGCCACTGGACCTGCTCCAGTACCCACCCATCTTAGCCTGCCGCGAGCTATGAAAAAGTTACCGTCGCGAGACCTGGGCGCAACCCAAGCCGTCAGTGACAGAATCGCGGTCCAACAGCCCAGCTCGACCAGGAGGGAATGCGCCAGCCCCTCTCCTCCCATCGCTCCTGCAATTATGGCGCTCAACACATCTCGCACGGTCTGGTCGACCTCCAGACAGGCCCTCCGCCCCATCAGACCTGCAGCGACCCGGCCAGCATGCCGTGCAAACCACCAAATAGCACGGCACCCGACCGCCCTGCGCGAGAAGAATGACCCCCTGAACGAGCCCATATCCGAGGCGGACATAGAGGAGGCAAAGCCGAGGTGGTCATACACACCAGAGAGGCTGAAGGGTATCCATGGCTTCTCGCTAGCAACTCCCAAGGACCCGCGCCGGTCAGCATGGAGCGTCAACGAGGACCCCGCCAAGCTGGACGAATTCTACGAGCGGTTTCTCGGGCGTAACGGGTCGAAATTGCTGCCGGAGGAGCTAAAGTGGTTGGCAGTTACACACAAGAGCTTCGATTTCGGTCGAAGAGGATTCAACACAAGACTGGCTTTCTATGGTGCGTCGTGGGCTCTCTGCCTCGAGGGGCTCTAGAGGCTGTATCATATGGCTAACGGGATAACTGGCGCCAGGTCGACAAATAATTGTTCTCGAAGCCATGAACGAGATCATGACCTCACCCCGGGCGCCCGATGACTACCTGAACGACCCATGGCAGCGAAAACACTATGAATCTCCTGCCCTTCAGAACGTCGACAAATTGAGCATGACCCGGCCTCAAGATATTGTTACGTTGTCGGGTCTTGCCCATGTTGGGTTAAGCAATAGGCTCAACGACGTAATGCGTTGGAAGCCAAGGATGGTGAGTTGATGCCAATACATATGGTCTACAATATCGCAGAGCACCGGCTGACCTATTTATCTATCACAGCCCGACAACCTTAAGGGATCAGGTCTGGAAAGTGTGCTCGCCACCTCAATCTTCGCCATAATTGGCGCGGTGTCTTTGCAGCACGGCGCGGGGGCTGCGAGCAAACTTGCTCGGGAGAGAGTGATCAGGAGGATGAAGCATTGAATGAGCGCTTAACGATGTACCATATTTACTGTACAACCTAACAATTGATGCTGTGCAGACCTCATCGTTATGAGGAGAAATATGGCAATGACAATATTTGAAAGACTCGCGCAGGATTGTAGGATTTGAACGCAAGTAATGCGCTGCTTTACGTTAGGGAAATCACGGCACCTAACATCTCCAGCACAGACTACTAGTTGAGACTCAATATCTAGGCACTAAGATCTAATATCACTGGCCAATTCGGGCAGTCCAGGGCCTGGGACCAGTGACGCTTGCATATCGTCTTCATGAGTTGAAGAGTATTGCAAATCCGGTATTTGTTTCCTTGAATGTTCTCGAAAAGTAGGGTCATGTCAGAGTGGTACCGAACTTACCAGCTATAGATGAAGTGAGCGTATATGCGCCTTCGAATTGAGCGGCCCACTTATCTGCAGCTTGTCAATGTTAGGGAAGCGTCAACATGAAGTCATGCCCATCCACATCATTTGCCCCCAGTTCATAAGACAACCTATAATTGTAGATGCTCAGATCAACGACAACGGTCTTGAGGGCAACCTTCGCATATTTCATACTCAGGGTTTCCCAGAAAGCCAAATTCCACATCTTACAAATTTCACTCATCAATCATCAACCATCCCCTTGAGTATCAATAAAATGGCGGATGCAACCCTACCCAAGGATGAGTTGAAGGCTCGCGCAGTTGAGGGCGCTCCACTGTCCCAGCGAGAAGTCTCAGCTATCGAATCGGAGGAGACGAGCCGGACAGGTTTTGGTCCTGTCAAGGGCGGACCTGCGGCGACCGCCCAAAGCATCCACGACAAACAACAAACCTTCTTCGAGAAGGCCGGCGACCTGGCCCGCAAGCCAGTAGGCGAGATCACAAAGGAAGATGCGGCGGAGGTCCAAAAAGCTGAGGTGCGTTTACAAAGCTCTCACAAAAAGCTGGTCGTGGAGGCTAACCTGCTCTTCAACTATAGGCTCGAGCGATGGGTGGGCCGCCGGGTGCTGGCAGTACATCGTCCGTGGTCCAGTCCATCGCGGATCAGAACTCCCAACAGAAGGCGCAATGATGCAGGGGCTGGTACTGGGAGCAAGTGATAGCATCTGTAATTTTATCTTTAGGATCATCTGGATGTCTGATAATGTTTGGAAGTCCACTTTTGACAACTCACACTTGAGGCTTCTTGTTGTTGAGATCTGGCAAATTGGCCTTTATTTTGTGATTTCGAAACCGATTCCCGTAAGCTTCAATGTGTTCTCATCAACTCTGCCGAAATCTTAGGGTCTATTTCACCAGATCCAGTGCGTTCCATGCCGACTGCTCCTTTACTGGAGTTGGACTACAACGACCCATTCTGTGCGTTCTCAATCAAGAATGGTGGATGGCCCCCATGAATCTGAAAGAGATCGGAAATTCGCACAGCAAAAAACGGAAGGTATACAGGAACAAGTACACCCCCTGTACGCCAACCTTAATTTACACTACCAATTCGCTATACAAAACAACAAGATATAGTCATTAATAACATATATCTATCACTATATATATACTATTATTATCGCTTCTACTTACCCCTATCGTTTCTTCTACCCTAGTATTTTACTACTTCTTACCTTATCTAATTAGGTATTCCTTAACCAATCCGAGTACTATAATCTCCTCCTAGGTCTTCTTCTTATTATTACTAATATCCTTATTATTGATAATTAATTATAAGAAGAATTTTATATATATTATATATTATAGGTAGTTGGTGAGGGAGTGTTGTTTACTAGGTGTAGAGGGATTAGTAGGTCTATAGGTTAGGGGTATTAGAAGTACTTGGTATAGGTAGTGTGTGTATAAGGTGACGTTGAATAGAGTGCTCTGATTAGCTATAGTGTAGGTATAAATAATATACCTGTGTACCTTCTGTTTTTTACTGTGCGAATTTCCGATCTGATCTGAAATGCTTGAGGTTGCAGCTGGAGTTTGCAACGCATTTCACCTCCTTCTTGCTGAATCAACATCATCTATATGGGCTTGGTCTCACTCAAACCATTCTCGAGGTCCGCAGCTGTTGACTCATGCTGTCCACCTTCTGGAATACGCACTTAGAATGCCTGAAGTTTGTCATTCTCCTTCAGCTCAGGTACCAGAACTACGATTACATAGACGAAATTTGGTCATGGATACTTTAATAATCGATCCCCGTGTTGCTTGTCTCCTCGGTGTGCAGTAAACGGCGGGTCCAGGTTTTCTCACCTGACCAATCTCAAGCAGATTATAACCTTGGAAGAATTTCATTGTGAGAAATACATCAAAGCGGCTCAATGGCAGCCCAAACAGTTCATCTGACTCGGCGTATCGAACTTCGGACTCGCGGTCAGGCTGTCTTATAGCAGTCTTATAACGGAGTGGAAGAAGACAAATGAACAGCTCCATCTGACTCAGACTGCCGAAGTGAGAGTCGTGCTCAAGTGAGGCCATGGATGACAGGAGGTTGAACATGCTGCGAACTCTAAATTCAAACTCAATCGATTCAGGGGCTCAGGTGAACCGATAGATAAGCTTTTCAAAAGCTTATATCGTCTCGAGCAACTAGGCTATGATCCATGACCTCAGGAGATGTAATAGCTAGTTCTGCATGCGTTTGTGCTAGTAATGATGAATTGAATAATCTGGGTCGCTGGGGGCACAATTCATCGTAGATCAAATCAATCATGGTACGACGGGCACTTCGGACCGTTCAAAGTGCATCAACAAACTCTAATTGATTCAGGAGAATCGTCATCCCGATCGACGGGGTTTACGGGAGACAGTAAGGCCCGCACAACCGCGATACGACTTTGTTTCTCGGCCCCTACGCCATGTCCGGCCAAGTTCGAAGGGAAGAGAGCTTGCTACCAACAAGGCAGTCCCGCAGTATTATACCAATTATTACTTGCAGATTACATTGCGTAATTTACTGCATGTATTCAACTTCTAAGAAGCGTCGCCCGGCTCGGCGTCATGATATGCATGAACGGATTCTGAGCACATCTAATGAAATCTAGGAGTGGGTCGAACCAGAACTCTCTTGACAACGACGAAGTCTATTCCAGCACGGGAACCTCTTGAAGCAGAATGGACTGGCAGCGGCCTGCGAGTCACTTAGCTGCGTGATGGAAAACCTGATATATCCGTGCTATTCTGCGGTGCTCGACACGAGGATAAATAGGAAAGCACGCCAAGCCAAAACAACCTACAAATATCCTCCCAGGTTCATCTCGTCTGTTGGTCTTGTCTCAAAGTATCCACCCCAACATCAAGCCCGTGGTGCTCTGACTATGTTCATTCTCCGTCTGGTTCCAGCTTGGGTCCACCTGCTCTGGCTGATTCTCGCCATCGGTGCACAAGGAACAAGCCACGACGAACGCCGTAGTGTCGCCCTTGCCGGCCAAGCATTTGAGATCCTCAAGGACTATGTCGAAGCTCAATCAACACCAGCCAGTAATTGTACCTTCGAGACGGCAGCTCGGAGACAAGAATGGTGAGAATATTGCCCTCTACACTGGCCCCGAGCATTCCATATGATTAAAAGTGTGAGCTAATCCGTTTTAATCCACGTAGGACACGACTGTCGCGAGAGCAGCGCATGGCATACATCAACGCCACACTGTGTCTCATGTCCAAGCCTGCCCTCAATGACCCACGCATCGCCCCAGGGGCCAAGTCGCGGTACGACGACTTCGTCGCAATCCACATCAACCAGACGCAGACGATCCACAATACGGCAAACTTCCTAACGTGGCACCGCACCTTCACGTGGAACTACGAGCAGGCCCTCATCAGTGAGTGCGGCTACGAAGGCACACTTCCCTACTGGGATTGGGCTGCGACAGCCGACGACCCGCTGCACGCCGAGATCTTTGACGGCAGCGACTGGAGCATGAGCGGCAACGGCGTGTACGCACCGCATGGATGTACTGCGGGACGCCCCGGGAACTGCATCCCGCCTGGTGACGGCGGCGGTTGTGTGGATAAGGGCCCCTTCCGTGACATGACCGTGAACCTTGGGCCTATTCAGCCGCTCTTGACTGTGGAGGGGATTGTTGCCATGCCAGCGAACGACACGCTGAAGTGGAACCCAAGGTGCCTGCGGCGGGATATCACGAACTGGACCAGTACACGGTGGACGTCAGAGCAGAATCTTACGGATCTTTTGACGCTCCATGACAGTATTTCGAGTTTCCAGTTCGCCATGCAGGGCAATGCCTCTGCTGGAGACTACGGCGTACACGGTGGTGCGCATTGTAAGTTCTTTCAACGCCATTATCTTGTCAAATACTCGGCTAACAGATACATCACAGTCATCACAAGCGGCGATCCCGGTGGTGATCTCTTCAACAGTCCGTAAGTAGCGCTTCGGTTCAGCTTAAAAATGATTTCGGGCCAACTTGAGACACGGTCACTGAATCTGACCTCACAGGGGCGACCCAATATTCTTTCTCCACCACGCCATGATCGACCGAGTGTTTTGGATATGGCAAAATCTTCACCCTGAGGAACGAACAGAGGTTGTCGGCGCAACCGTAACCAGGAACAACAACCCGCCGAGTCGGAATGGTTCACTAACCGATGAGCTCTACATGGGTGTGCTCACTGCGTCACCACCTATAACGATTGGCCAGGCTGGGAGCACATTGGGAATTACTGGCTCTCCATTCTGCTACATTTATGTCTAATTATATGCGGTTAAATCTACCTGGGGAGTTTATCACGATTAGTGGTCAGAAGAACAAGGGCGTTTGTTCAGCAACATGACCATTTATTCATGTCATATCAGTGGGGTAAACTCGGTAGACATATGCCATCGAATCGAGAAATGTCCCCGGGGGTCATTTTAGCATGATCAGAATCAAATTGAAAGGATTTATGTGCGAGTCTAGTCCTCATGCTTGAACGCCTCTCACGACAAAGGCTTACAGAGACGACGTCTCTTAGAATCCAATCAGACACTCCATACAACTTGACTGGTTGACTGGTTTCGTTTCTATTCCACACAACCTGAATCTCACCATTCATCATCCTCTCAACTCAAACACGAACTACTGACACCAAGTTATTCTGCTAAGATGCACCTTGCCACCCCTAACAGCCCCGATGCGGCTGATATCTGAAATCATATCGCAAGCCGACTCTGGCTGTACTTGCACCAAGAGCAAATCACCACTCGCCTCTCTATAACAACGCAGTACACGACTTATACCACGAAACTTTCAGGTTTCGGGCGGTAATCCGCCTTCGGGATATATACGGATTAAGAACGCAACCTTGCCTAGCTTAGCTCCCTTTTACAAACAAAAGTTTTCTCAAGAGATCGGAAATCCGCTACGACAGAAACGGAGGGTACACCACTGCTTTGTTTACTTCATTGCTCCAGCCAACTCGAACACACCATTCGCTTTCAATCGACAACCCACCACAGCGCTTTTTGCTACCTCGCCCATTTGCCCTTAATTACCAAGCCAATGGCCAAGGAGTCTTGTACGAGGGCCTTTGAGATTATCAACCAGCTGGTACAAGTAGATCTGACTGTTGAAGACCTCGTCGTCGACGAGAAGACCCAGGATGGGAGTTAAGTTCTCTAGTCAGCGTGCTCTGGTCAGTAAAGAGCCGTTCCAGTTAAGACGAGGATCAGAAGTAGCAATTCCCTAAGGCAGAATTGACGACGAGGAAGGATGCGGATAGACGAGGATATGTACAGCTGATGACTTAAGATCAGTGTTTTGTATGGTGGGCTACCAGTTAAAATGAAAGTTGGTGCATCAGGGCAACGTATATCGCTGTACCCTGCGTCTTTGTCAATACGAATCTCCGATATCCTTCTCAATTTCCTTCCATCTGACACCGTCAAGCAAGCACAGCGCCTTGAAGCCTATGTTCCAGCGGTGAGAAGAGGGCCACGCACTTTCCAATCTTCTGAACCAGCTGTCGGACGGATAAAACAGGCAAGACCAGTATCCAAACTGAAAGTCTTCCCAATCTCCCACCCTTCAAATCACTTCGACCCCCGGCCATCCTTTTGCCTACCCTCTTAAGAACAGAACAAGAAAGATCAGTATCCAGACTGAAAGTCATCTCAGCCCCCTTTCCCCCAAAGCACTTCGACCCCGGTCATCCTTCTGCCTACGCTCTTCCGAACAAAACTCGCTCACTCATCTGACTTACCCTGTTAGCCCAGCTCGGTGGTCCCAACTCCTCCAGACCACTCTCAATCATTCCAGGTTGACAACCTTGACCAGCCCATTCTTTTGCTGTTGACCCCAATTCGATCACCCAACCCGTCTCATCTCATCCTTTGCCCTGTTAAGCACCTCACTTGCCCGACCATCATCACCACAGACTTTGTCAACTCGTACACCCGCCATTGAGAACTTCTGAAACTTAGACGTGCAAACCCCGTGAGGCAAACATGGAGCGACAGAAGCCAGGCCTACAAGGCTGTCTCGCGAAGTTTTCTCGAGCTGTTCAGGTAAGTACGAGCTTTTGAATTGACATCGTGCAAGCATCCACCTGCTGACTAGAACAACGAAGAACGAATTTCCCGGCGCGCCACGAAGGTTCACCTTGATTCAAGAGCAGGTCTTGAATCCGGTCGCGAGTGGCAAGAACCCCGAGGACTTTGTGGAGTTCATCAGGTTTTACCTGCCCGATGCGCCAGAGATCGTGAAAGACTTCGAAGCCATCGCTCTCACATTTGGAAAGGGCTCAGTGGAGCATCGGCAGCAGTCAACGTCAAGCCAAGACCCCGAGATCAGCTTTCGTCGCAGCTCAGCTTTGTCTGGAACTCCACGTACCATCTTTGGTGGTACACCCAACACCACACCAGCTAATGCCAGTCTCACACCAGGCACTTCGCTTTCGTCTGCCGCGGTTTCTGCAGCCTTACGAACATTGCCGCCGACCGCAGAGACCACTTCGATCAACACACAGCAATTTGAAGACGACGGCCCCCGAGATGATGTTCAGAATCTTCTTGTTTTGTCAGAGGTGAATATCCCTCCGAGTCACAGGAGGCATACGCCCAAGCAGATGGCATGTGACTTGACAGAGCACCAGAGGATTGGTCTTACGTATCTGCTGCAACAAGAGAAGGGCCCGAAGAAAAAAGGGTGCCTTCTTGCAGGTATGTTACAAGTATCATCTCAATTCTAGTGAACTTGCTAAACCCTTCTTCTCCAGACGGGATGGGGCTGGGAAAGACCATACAGGCAATGGCCCTGATCTTGGCCCACCCACCCAAGAAGCCGAAGCACAAGACAACGCTCATCGTGGCCCCGCTGGCGCTTCTCAGGCAATGGGAGCAGGAAATCGAGACCAAGATCAAGCCGAGGCACGGGCTCAGCACCCTCGTCTTTCACGGCCCAGAGACCAAAGACATCACAATTTCGGAGGTGCTCGAACACGACGTTGTCCTTTGCACTTATGCAAAGCTGCGGATCGAGTACAAGAACAAGCACGAGCACAATAAACCAATGAAGGTAAAGCTTTTGGCCGAGAAGACCCGATTTCACCGCGTCATCCTGGACGAAGCACACAATATCAGGAACCAGGACACTCTCTGTTCCAAGGCTGCAGCAGAGATCAATTCGGAGTACAGGCTTTGCATGACGGGAACTCCGTTCATGAATCGAGCCGAGGAGATCTTCCCTCTCATACGATTTCTGAGGATCCCTCCATACCACGAGTGGGAGCGGTTCAGCGAGGAAATCGTGAGGCCCTTGAGAAAGTGGGACGGCGACGGAGGCGACCAAGCGATAATCAAGCTGCAGGCCCTCTTCAGAAGCTTCACACTTCGACGCACCAAAGAAAGTCGGCTGGATGGAAAACCAATCATTGAGCTCCCCCCGCGACATGACCAACCATCCTACGTCGAATTCAATGACGAGCAGCGGGAGTTTTACCAGGCATTGGAGGTGCAGCAGCAGTTGAAGTTCAACAAGTACCTGGTCAATGGAGCGGTGATGAAGAACTACATGCACATCCTCATACTGCTGCTGCGACTACGACAGGCCTGTGATCACCCATTCCTGCTCAAGAACATCGGCATCCCCGATGGAGCGAAGCTGGACGATAAGCAGATGGTCAAGCTCGCATGCAAGCTACCACCAGAGGTGTTGCGGAAACTCAAGAAGCAGAAAGCCTTCGTGTGCCCCCTCTGCGACGGCGCGAGCGACAACCCTGTCATCGTGGTCCCATGTGGTCACCACATCTGTTCTGCTTGTTTCTCCATGGGCATGGCTGCTGTCGAGACTGAAGGGCTCACCGACGATCGGGACGATAATGTTACCGGTACCAGGAAGAGGCCCACTGTCCCATGCCCGAGTGAAGGATGCGAGCACAGCATCACTCCGACCAGCATCGTCTGCTACAACTTCCTATCTGATGTCCCTGACTCAGCCTTCGATTCCGACAACGATGACGCCGAGAAAGATTGCCCAATCCCGAGTGTCGAACTTCCTCAGTCCGTCCCAGTGGGCAACCGATTTCATCACGATGACATGGAAGAGGAGGACGACGACGAAGAGGACGACGACGAAGAGGACGCCGATGAGAACGGCAACCTTCGAGGGTTCGTTGTGGGACCAAATTACGAGCCCGGACCCTGGGCCATCAGCGACGATGACGACGAGGATCTTGAAGATGCTGACCTAGACGACTATGGCGCTGATGAGGATCACGGAGCCGATAGCGACGGGGGATTGGCCTCACCCGGCATCTTTGGATTCCCCCAGACCGATGGTGCTTTTGATGACTTCCGCGCCGCCCAGGACAGGGGAAAGCCCAAGCGCAAGTCTTCCTCGGCCACACTGGGTGGCAGGATTGACAAGAAGTCTCGAAAGACCGGAGCGTCCTCTCGCAGCCACAAGAAGGGCAAAGACCCCAAGAAGAAGAAAGTCGTGACCATGGCCGTCGAGCGACAGGCAGCGCAGCGCAGCAGCATCGCAATGTCACGCTACAAGGAGCGCCTCCGCAAGAGCTGGATCTCGAGCGCCAAGATCGACGCCATCGTCGAGATCCTGTCGCGGATCCGGCCCAGCGGCGAGAAGACCCTCGTCTTCAGCCTGTGGACCTCCTTCCTGGACCTGGTCGAGATCCCCATCGAGCGCGCCCGCATCAGGTTCACGCGCTACGACGGGTCCATGACCCCCATGGCCCGCGAGGCGGCCGTCAAGTCGTTCATGGAGGACCCGCGCGTCGAGGTGATGCTGGTGTCGCTCACCGCGGGCAACGCGGGGCTCAACCTCACGGCAGCGAGCCAGGTCATCATCACGGAGCCGTTCTGGAACCCGTATGTGGAGGAGCAGGCGATCGACCGGGCGCACCGGTTTGGCCAGAAGAAGCCGGTCACGGTGCACCGGCTGCTGATCCGGGGCACGGTGGAGGATCGCATCGTGGCGCTGCAGGAGAGCAAGAAGATGCTCGTTGATGCGGCGCTGAGCGAGAAGGGGGCTGCGAATGTCTCCAGGCTCAATGTTGATCAGCTGAGGAACTTGTTTGGCCTTTGAGTGGTCACTTCGACGAACGGTGATTCGGAGGTAGCTCATTGGCTTTTTGGAAGGTGGTTTGAAGGAGAGTCTTGAAGCCCAATATTTTGGAACCATGGTGGCAATTCTGGCCTCGCGGTGAGCTTTTGACCGAGCACTTTGAAATTAGTTCTAAACTCCACTCACTATGAGGATCAGTTCAGATTGATAGTAGAATACACAGCGTTGATATTACTTTAGACTTGTTCCAGGACGTCGGTCACTCCGCACTCGAGACTTGTTGTTGCCAGCGGGGGGGGGCGCAGTCTCGGAATTCCGACGAAGTCGCTTGGTGACGGTGATGCAAGGCGCATTGAACATATTGAAGCTACGATCAGCACCTTTAAACGGTCCAGCCGGGAGTCGGACAGTAGTCAACGTCCGCTGTGCCTGTTTCAGCAGTCCGGACCCACGAGTTGAAGGGGGTTCGCTTGAGACGTCGTGGGCTTCGTTCCCTAACTCCCCGGCGCGGCTGCTGGTCCACACCCAAGGCCCGGTATATAAATCGAAGAAACCATGATGAGATGCTGCTGTTGGGTGAAAAAGAAAAGTAATAAGGTTTTTAAACAAATCTTGATACTGCCTTTTAGATCCCAGAATCACCATATAAGAAAGAAGCATGTCTACCAAGATCTCCCAAGAAGGATATCACTGGATCGCCAAGGCCATCGACACGCTCGACCCCGAGACCGACTACGAGCTCATCTGGCGCCTCAGCTCAAGCTACCACCTGTCCGACTTTGGAAACTACCTGGTCTACTCGCTCACCTTCCCAAACTTTGTGGTGACCAGCCACGGCGCCGAGGTGGTATGGCGCTCGGACGGCGGCAAGGTAGTCCACAAGGCGGCGGACCGGATCGAAAAGACCGAGAGCTACAACATGACGTGGTGGTACTACGGGCCCTCGGACGCCCGGTGCCGGGACGCCGTGGGGCGCATCAACGCGCTGCACGCGGGGCTCGCCCGCACGTACCCGGGCCGCTTCGCCCACAACGACGACTACTTGTACACGCTCGCCTTCAGCGCCATCCTGATGCACCGGCTGCGCCTGAGGCTGGGCCTCTCCGGGTTCAGCGACAAGCAGAAGATCGCGGCGCACCACTTCTGGCGCGACATGGCGCCGCTCTTCACCGTCGAGGGGGCCGGGCCGGTGGAGGGGTACCCGGGGAGCTTTGAAGGGTGCGTGGCGTTCTGCGAGGCGTATGAGGCAGCGCCGCGGGATTATGACGAGCGGGCGCGGAGCATTGGCGTCTCTATCTTCAACCTCTTTGCCTATCGGTACTTCCCTCCCGGCCTTCGGTGGCTTGGCTTTGAGTTCCCGCGGGCGCTGTCGCTGCCGACGACGTTGAGGGCGTTCCGCATGGAGCCTACTCATCCGTTGCTGGCGGCGGTGATTGTGTTCATCGTGAGGACTGTGTTCCTCGTGACAGAGGCTTTGATGCCTGACCCCAGGGTGGCGTTTATCCAGTCGTTGGATGGCCTGCCAGAGGATGCGGCGCGCAGGCGGAAGGAGGATATCAGGACGATGGATAAGTCGTACGAGAGGTTCATCACGAAGCAACTCAGCGGGCCGGGCTGTCCGTTCAGTGCGAAGGTGCAGTAAGAGTCAGGTAGCCATATCGGATGAATATCGAGCGAGTAGACAAAGCTGGTCTGCAGGTAATAATGAGACATGTCAATCTCATATTCTGGGGCCGAAATTGGATCGGCGGGCGGGATGTAAGGTGCAGATGGGAGCTGCAGTGGCCGACAGCAGATGGGTGATGGACCTGCAGACGGGCCACAGCAAAGCACCAATTATCAAGCGCCCGTGCAGCCAACGATAGAGCCAGCCTCGGTGAGGTGTGGATATCGGATGGGCCTGAATGCCTGATGGCTAAGAGTCGGGGTGCACAGGCCGACAATGGCTACTGCATGACAGGCCAGGGTGGGACAACAAGCCAAAATGCTGACTCCGGGCCAGCCTTCAAGCCTCCAAGCCTGCAGCATGCTGTATTACAGGACAGACAGGCAAGACAGGCAACACGTTATCTCAAACTCAATTCGGACGCCATATCTCACCCTGTGTCACTCTGCTGTCTGGGCATGAAATGCGAGAATTATCGGGAAGGTGCCCTGCAAGATAAGCCAGAGACGACATCCCTGATGGGCTTCTTGGCAATTAGCAATTGGCAATTAAGAGGCCAGAAGTGAAAAGATTGGATGGCGTGCTGTTTGAAGCTACGGGCGACGGGGTACAAGTCAGCGGATCCCAACTCAGAACAAGAAGCTGCAAACCCCACGCTGAAATGATGACATGCCTGTGGGGCACAGATCGACAAACATACTATTGTGTTGTGCATGTGTGTACAGAAGACGACAGTCAGACAGTGTACTCCGTACTTAGGTACTGGGCTGGCTGCCTGGGTTGCTGGGGGAGCAAGGATTTGCGGATAAAATGGACGTTGTAACTGGTGGCGTGGGGCTTATCCTAATCGACACATCTGATGCCCGCCATCCCATCTCCCAGTTGTCTCTGTGTGCGACCGACCGGCAGGGCTAAACATGCAGGGCCCATGTCCATGTTCTAATGTACCCAAGTACTTGACCGTTAGCCTACTCCGTACTCAATTTTCTACCGGCCCAGCACCATCGCAGCTTCCCGCCCGCACGCAGCCAGGGAGGGAGGAGGTAGGGGAGGAAGGAAGGAAGGAAGGAAGGAGAGGGGCCATGGCCTTGCAGTGCAGATCCTGCCCACTTGTCCAGTCTCGTGCCCCCCCCGGCCAGCCGTCCAGCCGTCATCTGGAAATGAACGAACTGCCTGGGTAGGCTACAAGCCAAGTCTGTCTCTGCATGCGCCCGCCCTCGACATGTCGTTTGCTCCCTGTTGCCTCGTTGTGAATCGTCGTGCCGCACTTTAACCTTAACCGCGCTTCTGCCACTTTTTTGTCTCCTCCCCACACGTCCCGTCTTACTTTTGGCGACAAGACGACAGCGACAACTTCACCTGGTTTCCGAGGTTGGCCTCTGTCTCTCAGCTACTGACGAGACGAACATGCTGCCACCCAGGTAACAACGACTGACACAGCCGCCGAGGGCAAACAACTACGCCACATCCCCTCGAGACAGTCAACCCCACCGACCAGTTGACCCGCACGGCCTCTGGGGCAAGCTCACCAACAAGCTCAAGACTTGACCGTTACGTCGGGGACCAGCCCGTCGCAATGGCTACTGCACTGATGTCATATGCCAACAAGCGATCTAGAGTGGTCGCCGCCGTTGCCTTCGCCGTCTTCGTGCTATTTTTCCTATTCAGGATAGGAGGCGGCTCAGGTGCAGGCCTGTATCGAGAACCAAAACCAGCCAAGGAGGAGCCACCGCCGAAGCCCGTCTACAGCGGCCCAAGAATCGAACTCTTTGGCCTCAAGGATTTCGGTGCAGAAGTCGAGGTCGCGACCCTGAATATCAGGGTCAAGGAGCAGCACCAGCAGCACACGAGCGACAAGCCCGTCGCCAACAACAGGCCGGCTGTCGCAGCAAACCCTGTCCCAGCGAAGCCCGCGCCGCCAACAACCCCCGAGGTCGAGCCATCCCGCCCCGACCACTCGCGACGCCAGGGTTATGGCATCTTCACGCCGTCCCCGCTCCAGCAGCAGCTCCCCATCGCACTGCCCAAGTTCACCAAGCACCGCATCGACGCCCCGGATTTCAATGAGACTGACCTAACCACGCCTGTCCCTGGTACCCCACCCGCCACCACAACCATAACCATACCGCCCAAGAAGAAGGACCCCGATGCCTCCAGGATCACCTTCGGCGTCGCAACCCTCCTCAGCCGCCTGCCCGAGGCCCTGCAGAACTTCAAGCACTGGGCTGCCCACACGAATGCCCGCTTTGTCGTCGTGCACGAGCCCCAGGACACCGAGGCCCGCCCCGGCGAGCCATCGCCCGATGAGATCAAGACCATGTTCCGCGAGGCGGGGATCGACCACCTATTCCTGGTAGAGTCGGCGAAGGGGTGGGGTGAGAGGTACCTGTCGCTGCTCGGGTGGCTGAGCAGCACGGTGGAGAAGCAGACGGACTGGGTCGCGCTGATCGACGACGACACCTTCTTCTTCGACATGAACACCCTGATGGGCATGCTCAAGAAGTACGACCCGGCTGAGGAGTGGTACCTGGGCCGCCTGTCCGAGAACAAGTGGAACATCAACAACGGCGGCTTCTTCGCCATCGGCGGTGCCGGCGTCTTCATGTCGCGGCCCCTGATCGAGAAGCTCGGCCCCCACGCCCAGTCGTGCTGGGACGCCCGCGGGGATGCCGCCACCGGCGCGGACTGGATCGTCGGCGACTGCGTCTACCGGCACACGACCACGAAGCTCAACATCGAGCACGGCCTGTTCCAGCTGGACCTGCACGTCGACGTCACGGGCTTCTACGAGGCGGTCCGCAAGCAGCCGGTTAGCGTGCACCACTGGAAGAGCTGGCACCACCACGACCTCCCCACCGTCGCGGCCGTGTCCGAGGTCTGCGGCAAGCCCTGCGTCCTGCAGAACTTCCGGTTCCAGGACGGCTGGCAGATGGCCAACGGGTTCAGCATCGTCCGGTATAGCTATAACGAGACCGAGCTGGCGCAGCAGCACCCCGAGGCCATGGAGCACACCTGGAAGAAGACCATCTGGGATATTGAGGACAGCTGGACGCATAGCCTCGACCCGCTGAAGCCCAAGGATGAGGGCAAGGTGCAGTTCCTCGTGGAGAAGAGCGTGCGGGACGAGGCGGCGAGGAAGACTACCATGTACTATGTGCGAAGGGACGAGGACGGAATCGGAAGGGGTCTTATCCGGGTGGTGTGGCAGGAAGCCTCTTGATCTGTTCCTGCGTACTTGAAGGGGCCATAATTAGAAGGAATTGAAGGATTGGATCTCCAGGGAAGAAAGGTTAGACAGAGGAGAATCTCTGCTATACCGTCTGGGAGGGACCGATGCATTTTTGTTTTTCACAAGCATAACACCAGCATTCAGAAAACATGGGTTACGAGCATTCACGACGGGGATATTTCCCTCTCAACAACTTAAGACATACGGATGCACACCTTGCCAACATGTGTCCCACTGGTGAGATACTCAAACGCAGCAATGACATCCTCCCTCTCCGAGCCGAACTCGTTCTCAACGGGCACAGCCAAACCCCTCGCCACGACGAACCGCGTGACCTCCTCAAGGTGCTGCTTCGACCCGACCATGATCCCGCGCACCACCGCACCCTTGGCCAGCGCCAGCGCCGCGACATCAGGCATCTCGTTCTGAGGACAAGACGCAAGGAACCCGATGACGGCGACGGACCCGCCATAAGCCACCGCGGCCAGGCTCTGCGCGATGGTGCCCGCGCCGCCGTTCTCAAACACAAAGTCTGCGCCCTGGCCCCGCGTGATCTTCTGGACCTCCTCGGACCAGTCGGGCGTGGTCTTGTAGTTGATGGTGTGGTCGGCGCCGTAGGTTTCCTGCACGTGCTTGAGCTTGGCGGAGGAGGATGAGGTTATGATTGTGGTTGCGCCGGCTGCTTTGGCGAGGATTAGGCCGGTGATGGAGACGCCGCCGGTTCCTTGGGATGAGGGTCAGATGCCAAGTTGTTCCAGTAGTGTCTTCTTCTTTTTTTTTGGGGGGGGNGTGGGTGGGGCTTTACCGAGGAAAAGCACAGTCTGCCCAGGCTTGAGGGCGACATTGCCATACAGAGAGTTCCACGCCGTGGCCCCGGTACACATGAGCGACGCCAGCTGCGAGTAGCTGAGCTTGGCCTCCGCGGGGATCTTGACCAGCGCCGAGCTGGGTAGCGCGATGTACTCGCGCAGGGCGCCGTCAAACACCCCGCCCAGGCTGTGCTTCCAGTCCTTCATGGGCCCGTGGAGGGTGGCAAGGTCAAAGGCCGCGATGACCCTGTCGCCCTCGGCGAAGTCGTCGACGTGGCTGCCGACCTTGACGACATCGCCGGCGAGATCAGAGCCCGGGACGACATTGTCCTCGACGGGGAAGGGGTATTTCCCCGTGGCGACGGCGAAGTCCCGGAAGTTGAGGGCCACGCGTCGGACGTGGATTAGGACCTCGTTGCATCGAGTGAATACGCCCGAAAGATCCGCCCGAAAGGCTATTATTGGACAGTGCACGTCATATCATCCAAGGTCAATGTCGTAATTGACGGTTCACAATGCCGAGACAAGAACAGCACCAGCAGGTCAAACGAAGGAAGCTGAGGAAGGGCACGCACGCAGCTTTGACGGGGCTGCCTACAGTTGCCGGACCATAGATTTTATTGCCCTCATGGCTGCGATGACGCTTTTACTAGCACATCTCGATAGCCACCACCTGGAGACCCAGAACCTCTTGGCACACCAATACCATAGCGATCGCGCTCTGATCGAGCAGGTCAAGGACTACATGGAGAAGTTCGACCGCGCTAAGTCGGACCCGCTGAGTTCTCAGATTGCAGAATGGCTATCCAGGCTTCTCGCGAATGAGGCCGAGACGTCCGATGACGGAGGTTTGCTTCACGCCACAACAGTGAGCGTACGAGAAGCAGGGGCGCAGGATGAAGGTAACGATTGTCATGACGATGTAATCGTTCAACTGCCATGTTCCGGTGTCCTGAAGATAGTGCGAAGGGGTATCAGCAGAGATGTGCACATCGAGAAACAAAGACCCCAGATTGATCCGGAAACTGCAGCAGTTCCTGCCAGGCCTACGACGCTTCTGGATGATGCATGTGCAGGTGGTATGGGAACTTCATTGACAGCAGCGTCAGACTACTACTCCGCAGAGCACTCAGTACAACCACGGAGTTCGCCCTACACCGAGCAGGACAGCAACAGCCTGCACGGCCTTCAGCAAGAGCTCGTTCAATTCCCGGGCATGGCTGCTAATAGCGACCAATGGGCGTTCCAAGGTGTAGACTGGGCGTTCTTCGAGAATTTCACGAGATACACTGGATTATATTCTCATGACGACGGGGATGTGGCTGGACTCTGACCTGAGAACGGCTTCATTGGTTTGAAATGCTGGCTGTATGTTTGGCTGTTGGCACGACTGGACACATGTAAGACAAGCAAAATGTGCCGCGGGAAATGGAAACGGACAGATAATTCATTAGAGAATGTAGATGATATAGCCGTCCGTTGCGGAATAATTCGGTCGACCTTGTGACGGTTGACAAAGCTGCTCACCCAATGTGGATATTACCGCAGCACGCTGCCCCCTCTTGAGGCGGTTGACAGCCGGGTCGGATAGGGAGAAGCATTATTCCCCAATTGGAGTAGAATTCTTCACTTCCCGTGCGATGATTCTAGTCTGGTGTTTCCCGGGTTTCAGTCCCCCTCCTTTCTCCATCCCTGCCGTTTAAGGTTGCTTCCGCCCCGCGGTACAGTGGCACTGCACGAGGGGAAGCGCCCAGGAAGCCATGCGAGGAATTACACTAGGTATTAGTCGGCACCATTTCCGCAGAACAATCATATCGATACATTTTGCACGAAACACAGGCAACAGTGGCTCAGATATAGAGATTTTTACTACAACAATAAGCTGCACATGGTTCACTCATTCTATCGCTATTCCACCACTGTTGATAGGTCCTTCACCTGGTACAGTCCATAGAAACCTGGTGTACCGCCCGGCACGTACGTCAAACGCGGGGCCAGCCACGAAGGTCGAGAGAACGTTAGAGGGCGTCTGATATCTCTCCACTACTGCACCTCAAAGGCTGTTGAGAGATACTGTCATGGCTCCTAATAAAGGCAGCGGGACAATGCTAGCAGCGGTCGTCGAAAAATTCGACCAGCCATACGCCCTGAAGGAAATCCCAAGACCGGCCGAGCCACAAGGCCATGACCTGCTCATAAAGGTCCAGGCAGCCTCGTACTGCCACACGGACGCAGTCTTCGCCGCGGGCGGAATGTTTCAGGACCTGCCTCGCGTCGGCTGCCACGAGTTCGCTGGGGAGGTAGTCGCCACCGGCCCCGATGTCGCAGGGGACTACGGACTTGAAGTCGGCACGCGTGTAGGCGTCCCGGGAAGGGCATACCACCCTTGCGGCTGCTGCTACGAGTGTACACACTCCGGGAAAGACAGGCCTGGCTACTCGCCATACTGCCCCAAGGCCTTCAACCTCGGGCTCACCCGCGACGGAGGGTTTCAGGAGTATTGTCTTGTCGACAGCCGGCAGGTTGCTCCCCTACCCGACGGCCTGTCTGCAGTTCAGGCTGCGCCGCTAATGTGTGCCGGAGTCACTATCTGGTCTGCTCTGCATCACGAGAAGGTCCGCGATGCTCGCGAGGTCGCGATCCTAGGCGCCGGCGGGGGTCTCGGTCACTTAGGCGTGCAGTTTGCAGCACATCTTGGCAAGAAAGTTCTCGCGGTGGAGAACAGCGACGCCGCACTTGCACTGCTTGAACGTGTCAAGTCCAGATTGGGTCCCGCAGGAGCATCTGTCCATATCGTTGATGGACGCAAGCATTCCGTGAAGGACATGCAGACACTGGTACAGGGTCAAGTTGCAACAGGAACACCCGAAGGAGAGATCGGCCTGGATGCAGCGATCATGCTTCCAGAGTCACAGGCAGCCTTTGACCAGGGCATGGCCTTGTTAAGGAACCACGGTACTATTGTGGTTGTGAGCTTCCCCAAGAAGAAGCTTGAGGTCAGCGCGGCCGATCTTGTCTTCCGGGATATCAGCGTGGTTGGGAGTCTCGTTGGGAGGAACCACCAGATACGAGAGATGCTCAAATTCTCTCGGAAGCATGAGGTTCAGGCGGAGGTGCAGGCATACAAGTTCGGAGATCTAAATCAGCTCGTGCAAGACTCTCATAAGGGAGGGGCAGGGAAGTTGGTTGTGGACATGGCCTTGTAGTAGTTTAGCTAACCTCGCTGGAATTCTGTTCAGATTAGTGGGCGATGATATGAACTCGATGTTGCAGTTACACAAATGACTGGCTCTCTCTGACGAAGTCACAGTTTTGAAGTCCACTCCATTGATAATTTGAATGAGCGCTCAAAAATTATGCTGCCGCAGAGTTTAGGCTTGGGAGGCACTTATGCCTAAGTGAAGCTGATGAGAGTATGAATTGACCAGCAGCACATGCGAGGTCACTGAGCAATATCCGTAGCCAATGTTACTTTTAAGTTGACTGTCAACTCCCGTAAATATGATACGATCCAATGCTGACTTTAATCCAGATTATACATCAAATATTTTGAAGATCTACATTGAGTACAAGCGTGCTTCAATTTGAAAACAGGACGAATGAATCGATTTGGCTCAGACTGTATGACTGATTGGAACGGGGCATACTTTTTTGCGTGCGTTTTTGTATGCCTACTACTAGTACGTAGCCAAGACAGGATACTATCTATCCTCACGCAGGGCCACAAGATGCCCACGCCCTGGACTATGGTCGCTGTTAGGAAGCTCGTTCAGAAATCCCCACCTCGCCTTTCCATCATAATCTTTTTCTTTCCAATCATTTATATCCCTAGTAGGATCAGAGTTGTACAATGGAAGCACATCAAAGAGAGCCCCGTCGTGGGCCAGGCATACGAACACATCAGGATTCGCGTCAAACAACAACAGCAGCTCTGCCGTCTTCTGAGCAGCAGCGGCAAAGGAGTAAGCGCTACCAGGAGCAGTCGATATCTTGTAAAATGGTTGGGTACGAGTCTTGACATCCCCTTGGCTGGCAGCTGGGTGGTGCGCCGTGAAGAGTGAGCAGGGGCATGGCTTGGGACGAAGGGCATCCACCTGTTCGGGTGGGATGATTGATGGTAGCGGATTATACCGGGAAGGTCGGATCATGCCTGCGAAATGACAGCAGTCTGCGCCCATGAAAACGAAAGTGTCTGGAGTCGTGCGGGCGAAGCCACAAATATGCCCAACAGCGTGCTGCCAGCTTGTCAGCGTGAGGTGGGAACTGGGAAGGATATCTGCACGAACCCCAGGCACATCCAGAAGATAGAATGAGCCGTCGCCAAAATAGTCATGACCTCGAAATCCGCCAATGTTTAGCGGAAATTCGGGCTCGTGGACTCTGTGTCCTCTTTGATTCAAGAACAAGGCTGTTAGTATCACATCAGAACACGGTAACTGCATTGGATTGTCTCACTCGAGGTCACTGGCAAGGACAAAGCTTTCGGGTCTGATGGGCCAACCTGGGACGAAACTCTCAACAAACCCAGGACCCACGACGATATCAGTTGAGGCAGGGAATTTTGAGCCATCGCCGATGTGGTCCCAATGCCAGTGGCTCCAAACGACAGCCTCTAACATCAGCCAAGAATAGTTAGCGACAAAGTTGACTTGAAGTCACTGCTTTCTTGGACAGTCTCATACTAAGCTTCGTCAACTCAAGGCCAGAGGCCGCAATTATCTCTTCAATGTTATACTCGACCTCCATGCCTGGAGCACAAGCCTTAATCATCTCTTGGGTCTTTGGGGGGCCATTCCAGAAGTCTTTGCGTGAGCCAGCGTCAAAGAGCACACGTTCTGTGCCGGAGGGACCTTCGTGCTCAATCAGGAAGGCTAATGTCCTGAAGTTGAGTGTCTCATGGCCTTTCAAAACTGGCTCGACAAAGGCGTCGGAGGAGCATACCATGCGTGTCGTCGTATCGATAGCTCGCACACGGACTGTATTGCTCGACACGGGGAGGTCGAGGTCAGGCGCCCTTTCTGGGGTGATCGTCGATGCAGGCATGCTCGCTTATCTGCGGTCTTCTTTTGAAGATACGAAGGAATTGGGTGCAGGGAGACGGCTGAACACTTCAGTGCAGCAACAGCGCAGCTGTCAGAGGAGACGATAAGGCGAGCAAATATGCATGGCGACAATCCCAGCGACCTTGAAAGTCAAAATACCCCAGCCCCCCCGCACTCCAGATTGTCCTATCAACGGTATGATGGCACTGAGCATACGAATCAAGGAAGCATCAAACGGGATTTGAGGCAACGCAGCCAAGGTGGATTCTTGTGTGGAGATGGTCGCATCCAGTCAATAGCGAGTCCTTCGCCGATCCATTACCAACCAAACTTCAGGCAGCTTCCAAGGTTACTTGGTATTTCCGGTTACACAAAGGGCTATAAAGCCATCCACTGAGGAAGCCTCCATGCCATTAGCCCCGGATGCTGTCGCCAAATACTGGCACGATGTCAGTCACACAGGGCCCGGGTGGGGCATCGTGACTGAGGGTCTAGACTTGTCGAAACATTGCACCACAGAGTAGGGGACATCGGAAAGAAGGGCGGAAGGTTGCATCGGGCTGCTGCGGGACAACGGACCGGTGCGGATTACATAAGGAAGCCAAGCATCACTCATTTGGCGAGTCAACGTCACGATGCGAAAGTTCTTGGCCACTCTCACTTTTCCGCCTCAGCTCTCATCAACATAGTCGGACACTTATTGCAACACACACGCCGACAATGGCGCTTGCCAGTGCCAATCTCTCGCAGACAGCCCCCCAAAATGCTTCCGGAAGAGGATCTTGCGCGTGTGAGGGAGCACATCGCCCGCGCGGTTGCCGAGCGCATTGTCGAGGAGACGGCGATTGATTGGGCAGCGGTCAGACAGCTCGATAAGCCCATACTACGTATTCAGGCCTGTCTCCAGGATGGTTCGAAACAGACAGCCAACCAGTGCATACCTGGACCCATCATCGCCGTTAGTGCAGTCAAATGTTGATCATGTTTCCTGCCTTGCTGGATCTTGTCTGACCTCTGTGAGTGTAGCATCTTATAGACCTGTCAGGGATCGTGCACCCGAGTCGGGCATCGCCGGAAGCCCCTGAGATTCTCCATGGTGCCAGCAACAACAGCCTTGTCCAGGTCCAGCAGAGGCATGCGTGCACCCAACAGCCATCAACAGCATCGACCCCAGCTGCCATCGTGCCGGATGATGGAAGAATCACGCCGCCAGAGTCCGAAGAGGCGTCCAGTGGTGTTGCTACGCCGACACACACCGACGAGGTTACGGAAGCTTCGGCTGGTAGGAGTCGAAGACCACTCGGTGGCCTCAGGCCCGCACGGAGGGAGCAGAGTGCAGTGGATCTTGAGGACGAGCCCAGCGGCCAAAGGCAGATATCAACTGGTGACAAGTTCCCGAAGCGCCGGAAGCAGCAGCCCACCGGCCACGTTCTGCAGCCATCCACCCTCGATAAGCTCATCCGTGGTATCTGGGAACAAATCCACGGCAGCCTCAGCCTGGACCCTCAGAACCTGCTCGACCAAGTCCAGCTCCGGCCAGTAGAGGCGGCACCCTTCGACGAGATGAACTCCAAGCTGGGCCTCGTGCTGCAACCAGGTGGCCAGGGAAGTATTGTTCAGGATAGCGTTTATGACAGCAGCCGGTCCTTTAAGCGCAGCAATGTATTCTGCAGCCAGGTGACGCAGGCTAGCCGCGCGTGCCGATCCCTCGAAGTTATCGTCCAGGCCCGTTGGGTTGAGCACTTTGACGCCTATGTGGATAGTCTGGCGGCGAACGACCTTTCCACGCCTCGAAGCCGCTTCAACAAGGCCGCCCTCATGGAGGCTTGTACGGACTTTGGGTGGTCGGAGAAGGAACTACGTAACAAGATGTCAATTTGGCGCGGTTACAATGAGATCAAGCAAGCCGGTGGCTGGGCGGCACTCGTCTTTGCGGGGATGGGGATTTACAGGTTCTGCAAATATCGGATCGGATTCGACAAGGACAGCATGCAGCGCCTGCGTAACCTCCGACCAGCTATCGAAGTCGCGGCAGACACACTGCACCCGAACTGGAGGCAGCTGCTCACCGCGATAGGCGAGCCCTCTAAACAACTATACCGGGGCCATCCACACGACTACGTTATCTGCCTGGATGGCTCAAATCCCGTCCCACTTCGATCAACGTATCTGCAGTGGGATCAGAATTTCTCATACCAGCACATTGACGAGCCAGTCATCGACGAGCACGCCTGGGGCTGTGATGATCCGCGGTGGATGCCGCCGACGACGAGCATGAGCGGCGAGCCGTCAGCACTGCCCCTCTGCGACACGTGCGGCAAGGAGCAGTCCGACGACCCGAAGCAGAACTCGTGCTTTTGCTTCCCAACCCTCTTCGGCGCGGCAAAGCCCCTCCCTCCCCCAGTGCTTATCTTCCGCACCGCGGATGGCCGGAATAACGGGCTCATGGCACTCTGCGCCTTCGAGCGCGGCGCTCCCGTCGGCGAGTTTGTCGGAGTCGTAACCAAGGGTCTATCCGACGTCGACGTTATGGAGAGCGCAGTATCGGCCGGGGCGGCCAAGTATCAGATTTGGCAGGGTCGGCAGGGCAACTTCACGCGCTTCGTGAACCACAGCTGCAAGGCCAATGCGCAGTACCAGCGCTTCACATGGTTGGGCACGCAGCGGATTGTGCTCGTCAGCAAGGGCATCGAGGCTGGCACAGAGATTAGTGTCGATTATAGCGACAAGTACTGGAGGGGCCTGGACAAGAAGTGTCTTTGTGGCGAGAGCTGCTGCCGGTACCGCCGGGATGGGATGGATACGGCCTCATGAGTGACATGGCACATCGCGCGGAGTCTTGGAGTCGGTGGAATATTTTCAAAAAAGTATTTCCATGAAATTCACGCGTCAGGGTATATCGTAACGGCAAAATAAGTACAGGATAGTAAGTACACGTCTATCATAACACCCCAAGCTTTCCGCGCAAGGCACAAAAAGCTCACGTCGCAGTCGGCGAACGCCCAACCCCAGGCCCCCATCAGATCGGGCTGACCTCATCCGGGTTGCCCCTCCTTGGCTCCCGACTCGGCGGGTCTTGATGAGGTGTCATCGTCTTCCACGTCCCGCTCTCTCTGTCATAACTGTCGCCCACCGAGCTCGTCCACGATGCCCCGCTGGACCTCTTCGTGTTCCCTGTTAGGGACCTCGACGCCCCATTGCCCTTAGGGGCGGGCTGCAGTGGGGGCGGGTAGAGCACCGTCTGGGGCACAAAGGTCGACCTGACGCTGTTGTTGACCGAGTCGTCACCCGTGGCCCAGCTCCGTGCGCTCAGTGGCTGATTTGGTGTCTGGGGGCCCGGGGCGACAAGGTATGTCGCGGTCGTTGGTGTTGGCGCCACCGATGGGGTGACGCCGTTGTAGCTTGGTGATGGAGGCACCGGCATCCGTGCGGACATGGGCGTGCTGGGTGCTGTCAATGGGTTACTGTTGAGTGGGTTTGGGCTGCCACCGGGCAGCCATCGCTGGGTGCGCAGCCAACCACTCACGGAGCTCCGTGAGTCAGTCTGGGCTGCTGTCTGTGGGCTGGCAGGCTCTGGCATATGAGTTTCAGGCCGTATAGTGTTTATCGAGCCATAGCGGGGGTCGGTGGTGCCGTCCTCTTGCGCATATACTGCCTTCCAGCACTCATCCATAAGCATGGAGTTGGACCTTTGCCTCTGGTGGCTGTAGGCAGTGGCCTCCGAGATGGCCGGGGATTTGAGGGCCTCCCCATATGGTGGTGGGGCGAGGCCGTTTGGTGCGCTGATGTTTCCGAAGAAGGGAGCATTCATCCTCTTCTGCTCATCCAGCATCTTCAACTTCTTGGCGCGGCGACGCCGGTAGATGACGAACAGCGTGATGCTAATGATCATCGCAATCAAGACTGGGCGACGATGTTAGTGGTGGCTCATGGTGAGGAACAAGGCATATATCAATGTGATGCAATGCACGTACCCAGTATTTGCAGGACCAGGGCCGTGGAAATAGGGAATGTGGTTGATGACGACCGTCTGGCCGGGGCCGGATGTGTAGGTGCCTCGGGCGTGCTCACACTTCGCCTCCGAACGACGAATCCATTCCGTTCTGTGATCCAAGATTCCACCGAGTCCAACATGTTGTCGAGTGGCTGGCGCTTGCGGAGTGCCCGCGGTGGTTGGCCGGGTATTCTGACCATTGTGACTGGTACTGCGGTGACACTCTTCTGGTGGTGGCGACTGTCTCGGAAGTGTTCGTGATCCGGGGAGTGGTCCCAAGAAACAGGAGGTCAAGAAAAGCAAGGTGTGAGCACGAGCGGGAGCAAACCAATATTTCTACAAAGCCGCCAGCCCAATGCGTGTCGTACGCATGGATGGACATGCAGGGCTGCCGGCTGCCGACCGAACTCGTCTACATGAGCACATGAACCAGCGAGCTATTTTCCCATGTCATCGCCCTGTTGCGATGCTGGGTTTCTTGTCAGTCCAGTTAGGGCACCCCACATCCCATGCCCAAGTTTATCGATCGGCAGGGGCAGGGGCAGGGGGTGCCCATGTGCTCATGGGCCGTCCAAATGAACGCAGGAGGGTGTTCCCCCGCCCAACTGCCGCATTGGGACGACGGAGGGCCTTGCGGCTCGGAGTATGGATGTTAACGTCAGACGGACCTGCTTGCTGCTCGCTCAATCAATGTTGCGCCCAGGTCTGGTTGATGTCACAATTAGACTTTTGCTCTTTCTTCCTCTCGAACGCTCGGTCGGATATAGATAGACCTCCACTCTATGTTATAGGCCGGCGCGAATAGATGGTCAATGCAGACAGCCGCACACAGCACATGCGCACAAATGGTCGGATGAGCATCCCATTTGCTCCATCCCGCCCCAATGCTCCTGGGGTCTGGTGATGGGAACCACTAAACAACGTCGTTTGGTCCCCGAGGAAAACATAGAACATTGTTCCTATGCGTTTCTATTTCTCCCCTCGGCGCATCCACCAGATCCACGCCTCGCAGGAATTTGCACAGCAGGGGATACCGGCCGGGTCCGAGTCTAAGCCATGATTTTCCGCGAGGAAGGAAGAGGGCAAATCCGACAGGGAAACCCGAAGAGGAATGGGGGCACAATTTCTCCCGCCTAGCCATACGCAGCCCCGACGGATATAGACACACAGGTCCACAAATATAGCGACAGGGCAAAGCAACCAACAAGCTCGGGCGAGAGCCACGAGTTGCGCGCCCGNCCCGCCGATCCGCTGAGTCGGTCGTCAGCGCCCACGAGTAAGGTTAGGGGATAAGGTTTCAGAACACGGCTTGGCGGGGCATGGATTGACGAGCCTTACGCACGCACTCACAGCAAGCACGAGGCCCTAAACCTAGCAAGGGTATGCGAGGGACGGAATGGTGCTGCCAAGCTCCTTCGGTCTCGTTACCTCTTTTTAGCCGCAGTAGCCCGCTCCTCTTTTTCTTTTTGAGCCGCAATCTACGAGGGACAGAGCCTCAATCAGATTAATTACGGTCCAGCCTTAGCCGTGGGCGGGCATCAATAAGCGAGCCTAGCGAGTGTGCATGTTCTTAATAGTTACCCCTCCCCGGCTCCACATTCGGCGCCTCCTCCTTGGCGGGTTTGTTTTGTTGCACACATAAATACCAGGACCGGCACGATCGACCATTCCTCTTCCACCGCACACCCTTGGAGCGTTTTGCCTGTTGCTGGGAGGGTTGAAGATCGGCCGGTGGATGGTGGTCCTCCGCTCGAAACGCAATTCGGACGCCGCTAGTAGAGGAATTCGCACCACTCAGAGCACGCGGGCGCTGCGGGTTTGTTTTGAAACATCGCCCTGTTGGCCGATGTTCCAAAGAGATGACGTGTGTCTCGGGACAACTCCCCCTTCGACTTCCTCGGTGTTATTTCTCACAAGCCTGTTGGTCAATTGGGGGAGCTTCGAGCCCAGCCCAAATGATCAGAATGATCTGGACAGCCGTGGCCGGGATGTCATAAAACATCAGTCCACCCATTGAACCCTGCTGTCTACCTAGTATAGTGCCCGTTGAGTCTCTGTCCTATGAGGGATGCCAGAGACCCTGCATCCATCCATCTCGCTCTCCGAGCGGGTTTACGTCGGTCGGCCTGCGAGGGCCAGGAGCTCAAAAGATGTGAGCGATGAGCCGTAGCCCACATGAATTCGTCCAAACCATCCGGCCGCTACTGTGGTGGGAGTGGTGTTCACTAAAACAGACCAACGTGCGCCCCAGCCAATAACGCCGGAGAAACGAATCGCCATTGGTCATGACCCCTCCTTTGAACCAAGCATTCCATAACCACCACCTCTCTTGGCACTATAACGTCTACTGCGCGGTCGCATGGACGCCCGCAAACTTGACAGACTGGAAATAGCCCCGGCATCCAGCGTTTTCAATCAAGCTCCATAGTCTAAAGTTTGTGCTCGCTCTGGTAACACTCAGTCTGGAAAGCCCTGCGAAAGTTCACGAGACTGCCGAGGGGCTCACGTCATGTTCGAATATCCTGAAAGACAGTTTGCTTGTCGGGATGTATGTCTTATTAAGACCCGGCTCATTAAGAAGATCTGATATTCAGTGAAGTCAAGGAGGACGGAATAAATTTGAACAAGCACCGGGGCTTCGACCCACAGTTCCGCAAATATCATAGCGTGATGTCATTCGCGACCATCAACCATGGTTCCAAGGTTCCAAGCATGTGGGCTTGCCCACTTGGCCCACATCAAAAATATTCAGACCCTACAGTGTCATGAGGAAAAGAAAAAGGGTGATATCTCGAACATGAAAAAATAAAAGGAGCATCATGTCATTGCGTATGCGTGCCTGACAAATAGAGAACGTGGTCTTGATTAGCTATCGGCCCAAGCCGATGGAAGTGGAAAGTTTGCTTTCGCGTGATCAAACACTGCATGTAATTTCGGTTCCTGAGTAAGAAATTTCTAACGTTGATGATTTCTATCATGGAGAATGCGGTCCAGTAACTGGATACCATCGTCTCCAGGTCTAGACTGTCAATTATGACAGACAACATAAAAACATCCGCTTGCCGTCTTTGATGTAAGCCCTTCACTATATAGAAAATATTGTAGTTGAAAAACACAGTCAACTGACAGCAGAGGATTAATTTATTCCTAGAAGGACTCAATTACAGCGACACAAGATCGTGAGCAACTGCTGAATCACATGCCAGTGGGGGACACAGGTTGGATATGGATGATATTTGCGGAAGTCAGCGTAGGAACGAAGCCCCTATCCACTGGAAATATTCAGATAAGGATTTTCCCAAACGATTGTGCAAATAACTTCCAAAAGCTTCTCTCATCTGTTCGTTAACGATTGTGCTGGGAGCATCTGGAATCTTACTCGGTAGTGAATGCCCTCGCAACGCAAGTAGAGGGTTATGTCGCGCAAACTACCTATGGACTGTTAGACGACCTCCAACGAACTTTTGCTTTGGTTGCCGATAACAAGAATATCTCCGATTTTTCTATTGATTGGCCTGGCTGCGACACCAATCCGATGTGTTTTCACAAGTGCATGTTGTAACGGGGAAAGAGTGAGCGCCATCTTCCGCAGTAGATCAGTGAGTAAGTCAACCGCATAACCATCACTTGAGCACACAAGAAGTTTAAATATGACTTCAATTGTATACAAGCGTAAATGAAGATTACCACAATATCAAATTGTTATATAATAACTAGATAATTAAATTTCTCATGACTTGAAGTTTTCTAGTTTAAACTACTATTTTCATTATATATACTTTGATTTATTTGAGAAGTCAAATGCCTTCTAAAAATACTTTGTAGGTTGAGTATATTCTTATTTGGCTTGAATGATAACATACAGTTGTTAGCTCAGGAATCACAAGATGAACAGCCGTGAGCAAGCTTTCAAGGGTCCTGGGCCATGGCGAGTACGGAGAAAGATCCACCAGCACTGGCGAAAACTAATTTCTTTCCGCTGAAAGCGATACCATCGATCACAGTCGGAGCCTTGACATCCTCCTCGGTACCTTGTCCAGTCCTTCAATTGGAAGAAAATCCCCACGAATAAGCTTTCCCATCATTAGTAAGAGCAAAGCTGTGATCTGTTCCGGCTGCGACCAAAACAATGGGCGGGATATCTAGAAGTGTATCTTCATCTTAGCAAGGACTTGTTTGTAGGAGAAATATGCTGCACAGGATATATCTCACCTGGAATGACCGTTGGACTTTTCAATATACGAGGAGTGCCGCGCTCTCCATATACAGTATTGTCAGCTGTGAAGACCTCGGGACGCACGCCAACCTGGTTGCCATCTATGCGCCCCATGTGAGCAGCTTTCCGTCGTCGCTAGCTGCGAGAGAGTGATGGTCCCCGCCGGAAATGCTCGTAACCTTGTAGTCTTTCAGGGCTTTAACAAGTCGTGGCTTCAAATGGTAAGCGTTATCCTCGCCAGCCTCGTCAGGGATCCCCAGCTCGGCGTAGGTATTCAGGCCCCAGGCGTAGACGCAGCCTTTCTCACCGACGGCAAAACTGTGGTAAGAGCCACAGGCGACTTGGACAGCCTTCGCACCGCGTACCGGAAGGGCCCCTAGGTATGCTGGCAGGTCTGAGGGCAAGCGTGGGATGGCTGGCCAGCACTTTACGACCTAGTTGGCCTTGTTCTCCCCAACCCCATGCATGCACTTTGCCCTTGCCGTCGACCGCAAGGACATGGTTGTTACCGGCGGCTAGTTGTCTGATATCCCTGAGATCTGGGATGAGAACTGGGGTCTTCTGAACCTCGATATCCTTACTGAACCCCATGATTCCCTCACTGGACTAGGCACTGTCAGCTACGGTTGATCGTAACACATTTGGAGCGGAACCTACTATTGATATTCTGCGGAGCGATAATTACCCGGAACGTCCCCCAACCATATACCCTACCATCGTCGGTCAAGGCAAACGAGGCGTTGTCGCTTGCCGCTACCTGGGCCCACTTCACATTTGGGTCAAGGCTCGAGACGTCGACGGGCCCGGGTGTGCTTTCAGCAGGGTTGAACTCATCATCCTTGTCCTCTTCGACATCTGTTGCGCGCCCGAGAGCACCAAGGTCGTTAACACCCCATGTAAGAATCTTGTTGTCCTTGGTGAGCGCGACCGCGTGCATGCCGCCACATGTTATCTGGACCACGCCAACATTGTCCGAAGAGAGCAGCTTATTTAGTCGTGGCCGCATCACGTCAGTCAGTGATTGGCCGTTGACGATCTTGCTCCCAAGGCCGAGCTCCCCATAAGCTCCTTCGCCAAAAACAAAAACATCGAGCGGATCTGAGGGTATTATTCTGTTGATCCGCTGACCAATTCTTGAATTTGGTTTCTTGGAAATGGAAACCCTCGTCTTCAGGTTCGTCGAGGTTTTCTTTAGGGAGGGTTCTGTCTTTTTAGGTCGCTTGTAGGGCCTCCCATCGCCTGGTTCATCTGATTCGGGCCTCTCAGCTTCCGTTGGAGCGCTTGGGATGTATGCCTGTACAGTTCGCTTGCGCTTATTGTCCATTTTGGAAGGAGTAGGATCCCTCCTCTCAACACGCGCGTTCGACTTCTGTCGTCTGGGTATGGTTGAACTGAAGAGAGCTATGCTTTCAAGGCTTAGTCATAAGATAATATTAAACCAAATTCCGGTATCTGGGACTTTTAAATAGAAACAAAAGGTGCATGAAGGCCAGAGGCTGATCAGCAGTAGGGCCAGGCTGGATTTACAAAGCTGAGTCAAAAGCGGATCGGGTAAAGAGGTGCACCATTGTAAGCCAGGAAAGGCGCGTTCTCATCAATTCAGATCCACACGAACCATTCAGTCACCGACCAACTTAACAAAAGGTCGTTACTATAGCAACGGTGGAGGGTAGAAGGTGTCAGTCCAACGCCAAGAAATTTACTTACCATAGTGTACAGATCCTATGGAAGCAAACTTGACCTTTTGGGTTACATCGTTTGCGCACACCCCAGTCAGCCGATTTGACTACCTAAGTAATGTAGATGTTGTGTAATCGTTCACCTGACCGAAGTTGTCTCGTGGGGATCAACTTACCTAGGCACACAAAAAGCTCAGCGACTGCGCTAATCCCCCCAGCTACAGGATTGATCAACATCTGAAATATCAAGCATGGCCTCCCATCAGGCGACGCCCTGGGGGTACAGAATATGATGTCTCAATTACAAAGCATCGAAGTATATTGGTCATAGACGAAATGCAAACACTAATTCCATAATTACCATTCATCGCTCGGACGCCCACGTGCAGTCTCTCCATGCCATGCTCCCACGGTCTCTGACACGGACTCTCCTTCCTGTATCCTACTCATCAACCTCCTCCACACTAGCCTGGAAGCGCCCGTCACCCTCGCTTGAGTCCTCTTGACCCTCACCACGCCCACGGGAAGACTCTCTCTGGCCGACGAGTGCTCCATCTCGGACAAGGTTCCGGGGCGTCGCTACAACAGATCCATCTAGAAAAGGCTCGTACGAATCGTCAGCCACAGTACCTCCACACTGCGAGCACGTTCCAACCGTGCTGATAGAAGCCTCTCTGGTGACGTGCGGGACCGACGCCACGGAGTTAGCTCGACGGAGTGGAGTGAAACCACCGATGCCGTGGAAACGACTTGGGCTTCTGACGAACTCAGGGGTGTTGTGCCGACGGCGGCGGATGACGGGCGTCATGATGACCGAAGACGAGGGAGATGGTAGGTATGGAGACAGTGTGGATGATCTGCGTGGGGATGGACTCATCGACCTCATAAACGGCGTGAGCGAACGGCTGTGGCGGCGACGAAGGCGGTCGACGCGGCTGCTGTTGTAGTCTCTTTGACTGTGATTGGCGTTGTTGGCAGTTGACCAGTTTGGAGAGCTCGGAGGATCACTCCTCGCCATAAGTTGATCAAAGGGTACTAGGACGCATGGTCCGAGGGTGGGGTGGATCGTCGCCAGGTGGGTGCCCAATGACTGGGCGTCATAAGAGATTGGAGGATGGCTCTGCTGCAAGGCCCAAATAGGTAGCACCTGCTGGCTCTCACTTGGGCGAGCTCGACTCTGAAGGGGTTCACTGTACTGAGCCGCTGTACGCCAGTTGTTCTCGACGCTGGCATACGTTGGGATAGAGGTTCCAGCCTGGGGGATCTGAGCCTGGGGAAAGTGTACCGGATAGGAAGTAATCGGGTACGGCATTGCCAGGGGCCCTGTAGGATATGCGCCAGTGGTGTTGGCCTGAAAACTAGTGGTCGGGATTTGACTCTGGTGAGTAGGAGGCTCGCTGGCTGATCTGGTATTGAGACGCAGCTGGTATTCGGGTAAGGGGGGTTGGCCCAGCATTGCCCAGTAAGGGTGAAGATTTCCCTGTTGGAACTGCTGAGAGAGCCATGAGGCATAGTCGTTGGGTTGAAAGCTGATGTGAGACATACTGTCCTGTTGATGAGGTTTGTAGGATGCTGTGGTAAAAACTGACTGGCTGCTTGATGCTTGGGCTTTTTCTTTTTGCCCACTATTGTGAATGGAGCGCAGGTTCTCTGGGACGACGAGAGTTGTAGGAAACTTGAAGGTCAACTTTGTGGGATTTTATAGCCGAGAGTAAGGTTGGTAGTACATCCAGGTTGCTGTGAGATGGGCAGGTTCAGTGAATCACGGCAATGGCTTCCTCACAACAGGCTACACTTATGTATATGCTCTTGACTCTATGTGATATCTAGAAGACATGTACGCAGTGTATCATGGCAAACATGCTGCAAAACCGTGAAGGTGCGTGACATGGTTCTCATCCATGATCACGGCCAGAATTTTTCGAGATTGGTGGACCCTTGCCCATCTCTGCAGCGGAGAAATGCCCTCGGGCTGGCATGGCTGATCTACTCACCCTGTGCTGTCACTACCCTCGATAGGACAGACAAAACGGCCACATTTGACCTGCTGTGGCGGGTAAAGATTATTGGTGGTAGGTACTAAAAGCTGGGAAACAGGCGTCTCACTATCTATGACTGTGAACAATTCATCACACTTGACTCTTCAGGAGCTGAAGTCAAACTCATCTCTGGAAGCGTTCAAAAATCAAGTTTCACAAGTTTCACATGTTTTTATTGCATTACTGCCTACCAGTATTGAAGTTTGCGAATGGCAAGCTTTTGCTCTCTCAGAAGAAAACCGTTTCCGACTCATCCAGAATATGGACTTTGATGCTACCGTTGCGAGGATCCGAAGAGAATGCCAGGCCTTCCGCGGCCTTCTCGAGTGGATACACATGAGTGACAAGCTTCTTCATGTCAATGATTCCACCACTCATGCATGAAATTCCAGCTGGCCAAGTATCAGTGTACCTGTTGATGAATCTCAGATCGATCTGCGGTATAGTTTTAACCAGTCAGTAGCGAGCGCATGGAAGATGGCGATTGGGAGCCTTCAACAAAAAAAATAGAAGACATCCGAGACATCCGAGACTTCATTAGACATACCTCAGCCAAAGACAGGTGCATGAACGGCAGGTTGTTCATAATATTCTTTCCAACACCGACCACGACAACGCGACCGCCCCTCCTCACAGTGAAAGCAGCCGTAACGACGCTTGACTCGACGCCGGTGCACTCGATCACGCACGGTGGCGCAAAGTATTCGTCACCTTCCTCGCCCTCGCCGCCTCGAGCACCAAAGAGCTTTCTAATGCCCCTCGCGTTTCCACGATCATCCAGAGACGGGTCAATCTGGTAAGTGAGACACGACGGGACGAGCTCCTTGGCGAACGCGAGGCGCTTGGGCTCGATGTCTGTCACGACGAGCGGGTGAGCTCCCGAGGCTCTGGCTGCAAGAAGACCGGTGAGTCCGATGGGGCCTGCGCCGCAGATGACAGCACCGCGCCCGAGAGTCAGCTCGGCTACTCGCAGGCCAGAGAGAACGACGCTCAGAGGCTCAAGCAAGGCGCCGTCTTGGAAGCTCATGTTATCCGGTAGCCTGTGACCGCGTAAGCCTAGTGTTCCTCAGAGCCTTGAACGACTAATCAAGCCTTACTTGTGCAGCCACCTGGCAGGGTGCACCTTATACCGCTGCAGTGTCCCATCGTATGGATACACACCCGCGAACGCAACGTCCTCGCACAGGTTGTACTTGCCCATCCGGCATAAGAAGCACTTCTCGCACGGCACGCCTGGCTCGACGGCGACCCTGTCGCCGGGCTTCAGGTCCGTCACGCCATCACCGCACCTAACGACCACGCCGGCGCCCTCGTGGCCAAGGATGCAGTCGCCCTCGAACACCAGCGAGCCAATCGCGCCCGTCTTCCAGAAGTGCACGTCTGAGCCGCAGATCCCTGTTGCCTTTATGTGCAGCAGCACCTCGCCGGGGCCCGGGGCATACACTGGAGCCTCGCCGGTCTTGAGCTGGTGGTCTGCAGTTGCTGAGAGGGAGGGGTTGGGCAGCGGTGCCTGGATCACTTGGCGGGCTCCCGTTGTCGATTTTTGCGTTGCCATTTTGTGTAGCTTGTCTGGTATGAGGCTGTTTGGACTTTACAAGGTTCACACGATCTGCAAGCAAGGTTGTTGTAGAGGCAGCTTGGCTGTATATGGAGGACCACGCTCCGTCTTTTCAAATTGACAACTTTGTGGGTTAGTGCAGCAGGTTGACTGCAGGCCGAGTCGCTTCGACAACACCTCACATCCAGTGCCGATGAGCTCCGCAATTGAATAGACCGACCCCTCTTGTTCCGACGCTGGGCACGATGAGCCGTTGAGGGCGGACGAAATGCCCGCTAGGTGGAGCTGTAGGTCGACGGTTGCTCATACTCAATCAATCAATATGCATATTGCAAGCGCGAAAAGAAGGGTCCGTCGGCTCATGCAGTTGCCACTCCACTTATTATACCGATAGCGGTGCAATGGGGCCCGGATGAGTCTCTTTACGGCGTCTAGATGTTTGGCTAGCGGCTTCTCGTTGGTGTAAGTGGCGGCGGGATTCCCGCTTTCGGAAACCCGCCGACCCATTCAGCCCGGGTTCTCCCCGGACTGGTCCCTGTCTTTATGCACCCCAGACGTTGGGGCAAGTGCCCGGAGCGGGACACCGCCGCCCGATGCTGTGGCGGCCGCAGAATGCAGTCAATATGTGCCTAAGTACCCTATGAGGCTGAAACATACAAACGTCCTCGAGGCTCTTACTATCTCGTTAATACCAGAAATACGATACTCTCCTATCTGTCGAACATTAACTTCACAGGCATATTGTACCTCCTGACCCACATATACATAGGACTGACTAGCTTCACTGCCATTATTTGGATGCCTGGTAACGAGGACTTGTTTTTTTTTCTTACTTGCGTCAGAAGAGAACTCGACGGCAAGGCTGGGTGCAAATTCATACCCATATCCAATCACGTGCATGGGTTCCGATTGCAATGCAAGGGGAGAGTAACAAGTGCGTTGCACTCTTCAGCCAAATTGCGTCCAAAGAACCCGCTGCCCACCACCCAATCTAGCCGAAGCTCTTGTTGTGGCTCAATCTTAGCCAGAGATGAAGTTGACCACCGGCTTAGATCGGCATCATCCAGGCTCACCAACGGGAAAATTCTTATCCATGCAGTCCATCCAGAGCTGAACCTTGGAAGCGGTTGATCCAAGACCGCGGTGGAATCGAGGTGGGCTGGTAGTCTCGGTGTGTCACTTGGGCTTGATGACCGATGCAACGTACGCAAGGGCACACATTTGATCATAACGCTGTATGAGACTTTCATATGAGAGGTAAGCGTTTCGTGTGGGAGCAGCTCAGCTACAAGCTCTCGTTCCTAGACACTTGCAGACACTTGGCAGTTAGAGCTGGTAACTATCTGATTGTTCTCTAATTAACCTCACTACAAATAGAAACATTTTACCTGTAAGTTCAAGATACAATAACAGAAAAGCGCGGCTTAGCAGTGTTCCGCAAAAGAACCCGGCTGCCCAGTGATTTGGGGCTTCTTGAGGAGGCAGCACCACATGCATTCAAGTTATGTTTGGGCGTTCCTCTGGTTACGCTCGATACCCACCCATTCATCATACAGCAGCTCTTGATATCGACAGGAAGATTCAATGGTAGCTAAGTTAGAAACGTGCACCCGATCCGAGATGGCCACAGTCGCACTGCGCATTCAGCCGAGACCACACGACGCACGTTCGTTGGGGAACGCGACATTGACATCTGAAGTAGCATCGCTGAATGGCCAAGAGCCTGAGTCCCCACAACCCGATTCGTCAACCATGACAGGAAGCTTCCTAAGCTTTCACAGTCCCATTCTAAGGCCCCAGGAGCTGGTTTCAATGAACGGAGCTTAACTTTGATTCCCTCCAAGTTCGCTGATGCGTGACATCGACGACTGCCGGCAGCTGGGAGTGCTACGTTGTCTGCTCGACTCAAGGAGCAGGATAGGCAGGCACAGTGATACTGCGAACGATTCACACCGCTTGTGGCCGAGGAGGTTAGAATGAAGGCGGCCACGGAGGGAGATCTAGAACCTACTTGTCATTTCCGATCTGTGCGGAAAGGGCTCGATGAACGATTGTATTTATAACCTGGATACCATCTCCCAAGACTCCTTGCCTCTCTCTCACGAGCCATTTGTTTCTTTCGTTCAAGGTTGAGCTGGTCTCTCCGTCCTCGTAGCCCATGATGTCCAAGGAAATTAGCAGCATTGCATCGTGCGGCTCGCCAACCCCCACCGGGGATAGGACGATTGAGGGCCAGCTCATCGACCCGAACCGTCCATCCCTCGAAAAGGTCCGGGCGTTCACCAAGGCCGAGGCCCGCGCCGCCAACATCGCCGAGCATGAGCAGACATTCCTCCATGCGCTGTCAACCAACAAGAAGGCCGTGTTCTGGTCACTGGTCATCTCAATGGCCATCGTCATGGAGGGATACGACACGGCCCTGATGCCGCAATTCTATGGCTATCCATCTTTCCAGAAGCGCTACGGGGAGTTCTTCCCGGAAATCGGCGAGTGGAGCCTTACGGGCGCTTGGCAGGCCGGTCTGAGCAACGCCCAGGCCGTAGGCGTGATACTGGGAGGCTTCATCAACGGCTGGGCCAGCGCCATGTTTGGCTACAAGAAGATGATGTTGGTCGCGCTGTTCTGGATTAACTCCACGATCTTCATCGTCTTCTTCGCCCCAACCATCCAAGTCCTTCTCATCGGTCAGTTCCTCTGTGGGCTTGGATGGGGCGTGTTCGCGACTACTGGGCCTGCGTACGCATCGGAAGTCTGCCCCCTTGCGCTACGTGGATATCTCACCGTTTATAATAACCTGTGCTGGGCCAGTAAGTCAAGTTATCGGAGCCTGTCATTGAGTCGTTCAAGTCTTAACGGACTCAACAACTGCTAACGTCCTATGTGTCAGTGGGTCAACTAATAGCAAACGGTGTCCTAAAAGCCCTTGTCAACAACTCCTCGGAATGGAGCTACCGGATTCCTTTCGCTGTACAATGGGCGTGGCCACTACCACTGTTCATCCTCGTGGCCTTCTCTCCAGAGAGCCCATGGTGGCTGGCCAAAAAGGAACGATACGGAGATGCCGCCATCAGCCTGCACCGGCTGTCCAACCGGACTGAGAGTGATGTCCAGAACAGCCTCGCACAGATAGTATATACAATCAGGCTTGAAAAGGCAAGGATTGCCCGGAGCAAGGAAACGGCCGCTGCTGCACGCCCTGCCTCTGCACGGAAGAACACAACATCATCACAGAAACACAATCCGAAATCCTGGCTCGCACGGTTTACACGACATCGTGTTTGTTAGCCCCTTTCTTCACTCGTCCTTTCCTTTCGTCCATGATATATTTACGTCTCATCTGTGACTGTCTTTTTGAAAAATTGAGATGCATCAGGCTGACCCGGATTATTCCCTCTGCAGGAACTGCAATCTGGATCCACCTACCGGGACTGCTTCCGCGGGCTCGACCGCCGCCGGACTGAGATCTGCTGCATCGCTTTTGCGGGACAGATGCTCTCGGGAGCGCAGTTCGCTTACGGTCCTTCGTACTTCTACCTGCAGGCAGGTATGTCCGTCGACAACGCATACAAACTGGCCGTCGTTAGCCCCGCACTCGCTTTCATCGGCACCGTATCTTCGTGGGTGTTGCTCACATACTATGGACGCCGTATCATATACCTGTCCGGAATCGCAGGCACTACTGCTTTGCTATGTTTGATTGGTGTCATTTCTGTGGTTACAAACAGCACAGCGGGGCTCTGGGTGCAAGCTGCGCTGTGTCTTGTCTGGCAGCTCGTGTACAGCTTGACTTTGGGTCCCATAACATATTCCATCATTGCAGAGACGAGTGCTATGCACCTGCGTGCCAAAACAGTCGTGTTGGCGCGGAACACATACAATGTTGTGACGGTGGCATCATTGGTCATTGAGCCGTGAGTATTTTCCGTTACGGTGTTCTTCTCCCCAATCTTGGATCCCATTATTTACAAGCACGACATGAAACAATTCTGACAATTATTCCGTTCCAGATACTTGATCAACCCTACAGAGCTGGACCTGAAAGGCAAGACAGCCTTCTTCTGGGCAGCCACTGCTGCATTGACCACGATTTGGGCATACTTCCGGCTACCTGAGGTCAAAGTAAGGATACCAATTGATGTTTCTTGATGTTTGAAAGGATTAAATGCTGACTCCAAATTAACAGGACCGGACATACGAAGAGTTGGACGTGCTCTTCGCGAGAAAACTTTCCGCTCGCAAATTCAAGTCTGCAGAGGTGCACGTTTACGAGGACTCAGAGTACCAGATATTTCTCGATTGAAACAGGACACCACCTCAGTATGATATCTGCATATCTTCAGTGGCTATTATTGGCGACAACGTGTTTGTGGAAGCGGGTCTGGACTCGGACTGGCATGGTCCGGCATCATAACACTCTCGTCAAAGCCACTTGAGCTTTGGTTTCACGACTCAAGTTCAACGATGTTTGAAAGAATAGCTCTTGAGCACGCTCTGCCATAATTGAGTTACCAAGGGATTGTCTAGCGCTTGCGATTCACAGGACCCACACTACTTTGTACTCCCACAGATTACACCTCGTCGGGAGTTGGTTCCGGTCAATTGCACACGTCTCAAGTGATACGCAAAGGACCAGGCCTGATAACATCCTTTTGAGTCAAATATACCATTGGTGATTGCTGTAAGACTAATTGATCCACAAGGTACTCGCGAGGAGCTGGTATATTGCGCCCCCTGGGCTTGTTTCATTGAATCACACATTTGAGTTCAAGATATAGACTCTATCCGATGGTCTCCTGATACAGAATCAGCCATTCAAAGACTCAGCCGCCATGCCTGGCCTGCCTCATCCCATCTTTCCCCGAACCCGAGAACTCTGCACGCGCATGCGTGTCATCCTGAGCTTCTCGTTATACGATCCCGATCAGGCATTGGACAACCATAAATCCGCAGATACGGGGGCAGAGGCATCAGCAGATTTTGAAACTACCGAGCTCCTGACATTATATATGCGCGCGAGCCGCAGCATAGATTCTCAATTCTGCAGCTGCTTGAAACCTGTGAAGAGATTAGGTTGTCAGTCCAAGGCATGAAAACTTACGATTTTGCCGAAATTCATAGCTGATCACATGAGGTTGCCGCACAGACGCAGCCGTTCACATGAGGTTCGTCCGTCGAATACCATGCGTGTGATTCATTCCTCAAAAAGAAATCACCTGTGAGCAGTAACCATTACAGCCTGGCACGTGTCCGAAATTGCGGAGCCATCTACAATACGTTCACTAGTAGAACAACACTCTTAGGGCACGATCTTGTTAGGCAACAGGCTACATGTAATGAATCCACTGACTGAGCTGTTATCGTATATTTGTTGGGAATTATATTATGCTTGCAAATCTTCCATACCCAACTATGGTATCTCGAGGTGTTGCCCTTAGTAAAAGTGCACGACACATGCTTCCGTGCCCTGTGTCTCCATGCCCTGGGCTAAGAGAAGCATTTCCGTCATGGAAGGTCACATCGGATGACCTCGACGGGCTGCGGGTACTCCAGGTAAAGGCCAAATACCTTCTTGCCATATTCGTCAGGCAACTGGAAGAACTTCTTGACCTTGAGGGGGTTCCAAGGATAGTAAGAGTGTGTTGGGAGACACCGGATCTCGCTGTCCTCCCACTCCGAGTAGTACTTGATGAACTTGACGTCGAAGTGCCTCTTCCAGTGGTCCTCGCCCTCGTCTATTGCGTGAGAGAACATCAGTCCATTGAATACTGACTTCAACGCCAAATACAGAAGAATATGTAAATCGACAGGTTGGCGTAGAAGACTTACTGAACCAGTGTTCATCCCCGTCGGGCCAAACCTTCTCAGTGTAGCTCTTGCCATAGCCGTTGTAGAATTCAACGGTGACGTGACCTTTCGGATGTAGCTTCAAGTTCTTCTCGGGGGTCGGGGAAGCATCAGCAGTGCCCAGGAAAAGGGCTGAAAGAGCCATGAGAATGTTTGAGGGCTGCATGTCGACTACTGGCTATGTAGTGAGATCTTCGGTAACAAGAAAGAGCTTCGAAGAGTCCAGAAGGACGTGGCATGTTCGGCTTCCTAGAAGGTGGGAGCAGGTATTTACATGACCTCAGGCACGCACGGTCATACCACATCCATCATGGATTCGAAACCAAGCTCTCACTTTCATACCATACCTACGAGAGCCGTGCTGACATGCTATTCCTGTCAAGCGCCTGTGATCTGCGTGCATCTTGCTCGTGCCCTCATGGACAATGACAAGGACCATTTACCCATGTAGCGCAATGATCCCCGGAACTAAATCGACTACGGATTGTTCAGACATGTGAGCCCTGCCATCCACAATTTTACATTTCTAGATGATCGTCAGGTGCTTCCCACGTTGGGTAAAGGTCCTAGCGCTCTGTCCTACTGGCAGTCTCACTTTTCTCCGTATTCGACAACACCTGGCCCGGGTAGGCCACCCCAAAGAGTGAGTTTCCGCGGAGGTTTGCTTGGATCTTATAGGTATACATCAGCGACAACTTATAGTCTACTGTTTATGATCCCTATCTTAATATTAGATCCACCGGCTTATTTTCAATGCATTCTTGCAAATTGAAAATCAAATCACAACCTTGATCAGTCGCACTCTTCATCCCGTTATCCTGCCATCGACAAGAGCTCCCACCTGCGATTCCCTGTACAATCTAGCCACGCCAATCATTGATGCCATCACCTGGAAATGACTAGCCCCTTGATAACATCAGCCTTGCATCACGATTGAATTATAATTCACGCTACGAGAGCTGTCAAAATTGCACAGACACACTAAATCGCAGCCCACCTAGCCGCTAGGTCTCGTTAGAGCGCAGTGAATTCAATGTTGACAACCTTGGAACGCAACTGACCGAGTACGCAGGGTAAAATTGACTCCCAGTGGAAATGACTCGATCCCAATTACACGCAGGCCTGTGATTTCTCTGACAAATAGAATCGCGATTTCGTGGAAGATCGAGCTCCATGATAGGGCCATCGAGCTCCATAATAGAACCATCCTCGCATCAGATGGCAAGCACTGAGGTATGGAGTCTGTGGGTTCCGGTAGCCACGCGTCCAAAGCTTGGGCTAACAGACAACTTGAGGGATAGAAAATATTCACATGCACAAGAAACCGGAAACCATCGGCCTAGGGCGTCTTACGCGGAGACCTACTTGCATTTGATCCTCTGGGCCTAGTTGGGAAGGCTGGCCCCTCTCCCAGGACGCCGTTGGTGTGTGGGAAATATCTTGAAAAGGAAGTCTGGGAGAACCTGGACGATGCTAATATGGGAGTCATATCCCTCTAAGCGCCAGGGCGTATAATGAAAGGTAAACAGACCTAAGTTGCTGACCAAGTCCTCTCTATTCCTCTAACACGAAGAGGGAGAGGTGAGAGGAATTGTTTCTACGTGAAAGGTTACTTGATTAATCAAACGAAATAGATCATAGTTCACAGCCCAGACCAGTAGGCTTGTACCAGAGATGTCTATAAATCATTTCCGACTTCTCTTACTATAGCAATGCGGTACTGAAAAACAGGTACAGCCAAATATAGGACCGTTCATGAAGACCCGACCGTCAGTCCGTCCTTGCCCAGCACGGATGGTGTAAAGTGGCCGATGAGTTCTTTAAGAGTCCTATGTGGCCATATCAACCCACAAACATCCCTTTATGCACATGATCAATCCCTAATACAGGCCAGGAAGTCAACAGAAATGTCGGGTGTCCCGCTTGCTTCGCAAAATTGGTGGACAATGTTATCTGGTTCCGTTTCTATTCCGTATACAGCCGTAGCCATACGCAGCGCCCTCATACAGTCGTAAATGCTCAAGACCCAGCATTTAAAAAAGCACACATTGCCGATAACAGTGGTTAGATACGGTAAGTGGGCACGTGGCCTCAGGACAATGTTATAACTGTAGATTTCACCAAGATTGGCGGAAACGCTTGCCAGAAATTTGATCGCCTCCAAAGGTATATACCACTCGTGAAAACTTTCGATTATAGCAATTGCGTAGAAGGTCACGCCATGGTCGCGAGACTTTTTGTTATGTTTGGGGATCTGGACTGGTGCCTCCACGACCGACGAGTCAGAGCACAAGCGGGACGGATGTTTAGGCTTGATGTCTTGATCGAGAATATAGATAGCTTTCAGCTTGTGTTCCTCATACCGACAAGCAAGCTTGTCGGCAAAGCAATTCTGGCCTATTAGAGTATTCTCTGGCAGAAAATAAAACTATCCCTCGACGCAAGTACACCGCGGATTGGTGTGAAGCCGAGGGCAAGATTGCAATGGGAACATGGTGGGCGCTCAAATGCTATACGCGAGGGACCCAGCTCCGGCAACAATGGCAGCCGTGTTGAGCAGTCACATGGGAGGCGACACAGGGGACCTGGATATATACGATGTCTCTGTCCAGGTCGATCGGGATCGAGGCAAAGGGCCCCAATATGAGCAGCGCTGGACGACTTGATGGAGCGTGAAAGCCATACGCGCCGCGACTCTCGACAGGCATGGAGAACAGGCAGACTGTCCATGTATGACGAGTAGTGGTCAAGGCTGCCCTTTAAAATGTTGGCACCACCCACTTCAGGGCCCTTGACGTCTCTGGTGGTGCGTTGGATGCCAAGATTATCACTGTGCCACCGACGCCATTCTCTGGGGTTGTCTGCCGAAACTTGGGTACGACGTGGGCACGAGACGAAGTGGACAGAAGGGGGCTCGGGGATGGTTGCCTCCCAGATGAGCAGTCTCAACTCGGACGGCAGTTCAGCGAAGCCGCCATGGTATGTAGTGTCGAGGTATCGCACTTTGAAGGGGAGCAGCCGCGTGAAGACTCCAAGGTTCAAGTTGCGTATGGCTTTAGCTGTATACGGAATAGAAACGAAACCAGTCAGGTTGCTGCCTGCAAATAGAAGGGGTCATGCTGTTCAATTATCTTAGGGAAAGGGGAAACTGTCCCAATGTGAGCGGGCAGTCGATCACGGTTCCGTGACCGCCGGACGTGACGCGAACCGCACTTTGTCATAGATGGGGTCAAAGTCGATGGCGCCATTTCGGTAGGTAAGTTGTTTTAGCGGAGAGTTCCTGGGCGCTAGGACACCAGCCAATATTCTGAATTGCCATCATTGCATGTGTCATTTGACACGCTGTTTCAGACGCGGTAATCAACTGTATATATCCCCGCTGCTGTCTATCCTACCGACTTTCCAGCAGGCATAGGACTACTTTTGTTCTTTGAGTTCCTCTATTAAGCCGGGACAGCAGTCAGTGCCCTAGAAGGGAAAGGCAATGCATCTCTGAAGATAAACACAGTCCCCCCCCTTTTTTTAAAAAAAACAAGGAAAGAAAATCCTATAGTATGCCAACTTCTTATCTCCTGTGGGATAACCTCCTCTAGGACAACCTCCTCTAGGACAACCTCCTCTAGGACAACCTCCTCTAGGACAACCTCCTACGTTCCCCCTTGGAGGGAATTTGACAGTGACTTTCCAATCTGCTTCTGCAAACATACACAGCTTCTACCTGAGGAAAGGATCAGAGCTCTCATTAATAGGGTGAAATGTCCAATACCGGTTCGAGAAAACCGGCGCCCACATTCTCTCCCAAAAAAAAGCCAACCTCGGGGTTGATCGCGTTCGCTTCTTCAAACCTCCGCAATGCCCGCTGGTATACCTCGGCAGGGCGGCTCTGGATCGTCTCGCGCCTCACAGCGAAGATGCCCCCATGCATTGCCCGTATGGCAGGTGGATGCTCCTCCTCGAGCACGAATTGCCAATATTCGGCAGGCGTGTAGTTCGCTCTTACAAGAGACTTTAACTGATTCTCAATCATCCACGGTTTCTCCTCTGCGGCGGTCCAATTGATACATCCCCAGTCATCCTCGTCACGGAATAGCTTCTGTTTGTTGAACGGCGTCACGTCGTCGGTTGGGACTTGCATAGCTGCGGCGATCATCTCTTCGGTATTATTAACCACTGGGCCTGTCAGGTCGAAAGGGCTGGCTTGGGGAAAGATCATGACGTCCTCCAAGCTGTTGTAGTGGTTGACGATATGCGTCAGGTATGTCTGCCCCTCGCGACCAACGTTGGGTAGGTTGGTATAATTCCGGAATATGTTGTGGGATGTACTATCGTTCTCCTGCGCGATGCCACCCTTTGAGTAGAGGTATGTGTTGCTAACTAGTGTGGCCCAGGGCTCAAGTGACTCCTTGAATCGCGCCACGACGATGCCTAGCTGCTGCGGAGATGGGGCCCCTGAGGCCAACGCCACGGGCCAAAACAGGAGGATTGCTTGCAGCATGTGCAAAGAGATCAGGGAAGCGCGCAGATCTCAGTAGATAGGAAGACGATTGAAAGGTGTGAACCGACATTCAGCAATGGTTTGAAGCTTGCTTCTGTACATATATGGTCAGAACAGTCCTGCCCCTTTTTCGAGACCCTCGTAAACCCAAATCATCATCGATGTCAAATTAAGGTTTTCATGCGGGTGGCAGTTCAGTGCCGCACAGATGCACCACCCCCATAATTGCTCAGAAATTCTGGAAGCGACCTCCAGGATCTGCATGGCCAACAATTTCTAGCCCTTGCAAATTATGAATTGGACCGCTGCTACTAGATCGCAATGATGACGACTCGGGGAAGATCTTTGTTTGGCTTGCCGTCTAGGAGTTCGTGCAAGGAACAGAATGAATCTTTCTAGCTCTGTTTTGAGTTTCTCGCTTCTTTGGATGCTTTAACTGGAACCCTAAAGCAACGTCCGATTGCTTGAAGCCCTGGGCCAGGTTGCCGTTGATCGCTGATTCGTTGTCTACTCATTGCTCGCGTGGCAACAAAAATCACATTTCAGTCATTAGGTTTTTGCATAGCTGGAGAGAGGAAAGTTTACACAAATAACTACACAAATAACAGCACAAAATCCGTCAAGTATAGATTACCACTTGTTGCTCTACAGATATTGGAGTACACAAATATCCCGAGAACACTGCCGTCCTAGAATAGATCGACCAGAATCGAATCGCTTTTAGGATGAGATCAGAGTTTCGCACCCGTAAAAGCAGAGCATACAGCCATACAATTATAGCCCCATATACACGTTACCTGTAAGGCCTACAGGGTAATCTCCTATAGGTTAATCTCCTACAGGACAACCTTCCACAAAATAAGATCCCACAGGAGAGCCTCCTACAGGATAACTCTCCATAGAATTACTGGTTTGGTACGAATCCAAAAGGTTGCTTTGATCCCTGAGCCGCCGAGTACGGGTGTACCCTTTGCTTTCGTGGTTGTGAATCTCTGATCTCTTTGGGATTGTCGCGATCAGCTCTCGTCTAACAGGGGCAGACATGGATCGGCACGGCTCACTTGAGCACAAAGGGCTCGGCTCGGATGCCGGCCGCTTAGTTGCTCGGCAAATTCCATTAACTTATCTTGTCACCTATGCATCACTATACAGAAGTGGTTCTATTGTGTATTTGCATTCATCATTGAACGTTACCTCTGAACAGTCTTTTGGACCTCAATGTTGGGAGGCTATGTGCCAAGCAGGGTACATGCAGTCAGTTCATGGAGCTAACACTCAGAGATAGGAAACGGGGAGTTGCTCTTCAAGAGATCGACAGGTTGTTATTCGTTGAACATGTACTAACGAGCTGATCAAGTAAAGAAATAATCGTCATGCTGATGCAAACTCACTTTTGCCAGAACAGACGCTCACATGCAACAGAGGTGATGAGAAATTCTCCCATAGGTGATACCTAGGTAATGTCTGTCGCAAAACACTAGAGCTTTCCCGTTCCCATGACTGAAAGAAATCGCTGAGACCCCTAGGCGCAGGAGCACACTTGAAAGCCACATCGTTCTGCGGATAGCAGTGGCAAGTACGAAATTCTAAAAACAGTAACGGCATCGAATATTCCATTATTCTTCTATAACCTGATGACTGGTTGGCGGGACTTCGCGGCTGGATTTCTTTGTTACCAAAATGTTCATGATGCTAGACACTGCCGACAGTGATTCATGTCCACCATTTAGAAGTTTGCACATCCTCGCATCTTTTCAAACTCTGAAAATCACACTCGTTATCTTATCATTTACTTTCTCTGGAAGAATGTCAGCTAATCCTTACAAAGCCTTCGGGCTATCATGCCCCAACGGTGGAGATTTTCACATCTGCGAGAATACCAAGAGAGAGTTCATCGGCTGTTGTACAGTGGACCCATGCTCGGACGGGTCTGGCCTCTGCGAGAGGGCGAATTTGCGAGCAGCCTCATTTTCCGAGTCAAGTTATCTCGACATACCACCCCAGAGCTGCGACAGCACAGGTGGTGACAACCATTTCTATACTTGCACGGCCAATGACCCGCCTTTTATTGGATGTTGCACTCTCAACCCTTGCGTCAACATGACCTGCCCGTCTGCAAACCTCCGAGCCGCGGTATTGTCGTCCGACCATGACGATAGAGCATCGTTTCTGTCCCCCTCAAGTTCATCAAAAGGCGAGAAGTCGACTTCGCCAGCCAAGCCTGCGTCAAATGGCTTGTCATCCGCGGGTGTGGCTGGAATTGTGCTAGGAGTACTTGCCTTGGCGATTTTGCTTGTAGGAGTTGTGTTGTGGCGGCGTCGTGAATGGCCTTTCAAGTCGGCCAAGTCACAAAATGCGGACGCCTCCTCCGCACAGTCAGCAAGGGAGGGCTTGATGGACAGTCCAAAAACACCATGGACCGCCCACACGAACTCGCCTGCTTTCAACACCGTCTCCCCAATGAGTGATCCCCTGTCCGCAGTCTCCCGGTATAAATCTGGTGGACACAAAAACCCCAATTCACCTTGGCACATGCCACAGCACACTCCACCACCCCCACCTTTTTTTCACACACATCATGACAATTCACGACCCTGGCCATTCCAGAATTCTTACGATACATATTCCAGCCCACCACAGAATTTGACCAACCAAAATACCTGGCCACGTGGTCAGTCCGTCCACGAGCTCCTGGCCGAAGTCCAGAACGCGAGCCCAGAACTTCCGGCGGAGGAGCGGGTGCAAGAGTTGAGGGCGTCATGTGTCGTCCAGCCGTTACGTCCACCTCCGTCTCTGAAAAGTTCTCATTCCCCCGGAGTTCCTGACTCGCCAACTTTGGGCCCGGGGGTTAAAGTCAATGACGACAACCGGAAGGCTTCAGCTGCCAAAGACTCTGATGGCACAGCTACAGAAGGGTCTTCAGTCTTGGCTCCAAAACCGCGACAGGGGCCGGTCGGACTGCCCAGGAAGAAGCAACCGGACCTATATTTCGACAGTGCGAACGTAATATGATTTAAGAGTACTAGCATAGGTGTTATAAAATATGGACTCAGCTTAAGAATTGCAGCATCTCTTTTGTTAGTCACCCTGGAGGTGTGTATTGCATTGTGGTAGGAGTCTAAGATACTCTTGGTAATTCCTGTACATGTAATTCAGTATGATCATATTAACTTTTAAAACATGAACTTCAGAGATATTAGAATAGACAAGAGATGCCTTATGAGAACACGATGCAGCTTGCATGGAGTCTGGACCAGCATGTGACTAGCTTCAAGGATCTGGTGCAGGTGTGTGCTTGGATGACATGAAATTAATGCCTCCAGACATTATTATGGCAACATCCTATGAGGCAGGACAGCCTCTAGGAGATGATCCTTTGTAGATAGCTCTCTGAAAGGGTCTCCTTAATACCTTGTCTACAATATATCTTTAAGTTAATCCAGGGTTCCACAACCATACTGTACTCTAGCGGGTACTCAAGATAGTTACTATAAAGGTTACAGGCTTCTAGGTGGTTTTCTTACCTTAAGGCTACTTTTTAATACTAAAAAGTATTACTATAATATTTATCTTAATCTAATAGTTAAAATAGTATATATTACTAAGCTTAAATAAAATCTTTAGGAATTTAAATAAACTTTAAAGGGTAAAAGGGGTTATAGAGGGGAATTAGTCTCTAGGCTAAAAATAGACTTACCTAGGAGGTTCCTTCCTTTTAAGAATCTCTCTTCTAAATCCTTAAGGGTTAGTCTTCTACTTTAGGCTACTAGCTAGCTAAGAGAGATTCCCTTTCTTCCCCTTTCTACTAGGTCTATTTTTAAGTTTTAAGTATTATTAGCTCTAATTCTAATCTCTAATTCTAACTTAATTCTAATCTCTAATTCTAACCTCTAATTCTAGTTAACTTAAAGGAGAAAGGTAGGGGACTTAGTATTATTAAACTTAAAAGAAGGAAGGAGGGAAGGAGGGAAGGGGAAGGGGAAGGGAAAGGGGAAGGGGAAGGGGTACTCCTCCTCTCTTTATATAGGGGAAGGTATAAGATTTCTCTATAACCCTTTTTTCTTCTCTAAGTCCTTCTATAAGTCTATTTTTCTACTCTATAACTACTTTTCCTCTATAAGTCTATTATTATAAGAAGTATACTAAGAAGCTATTTAACTGCTTAGAAGTTAAGATATCCTCCTCTCTGAATCTATTGAAAGTCGGTGTTGTAGGAAAGAGGTCTTAGGTTTAGGTAGGTAGTCCCAATGACCTTCGCTTCAGCCTACTAAAGTACAGTATGGAAGACACAGAAGGATAAATGAATATACAATATGACCATGCCTCAATGACTTAGGGAAGGCAGATGTGTTGGTTGGGTGCTGAAACAAATACCGAGTTCTCAACTGATTCTTTTCGACCTCCATTGTGATCAGAACAGCCTCCTGTGGTTGTCAGCAGTGAGATAGTGTGACTGATTGTCTACAACACATGCCGGAGATTTGTATTGTCCTATTTGCCCTGTGACTGATGCAAGAGAGATGCTTCGAAACCAAGATTGACAGTTGAATCGCATTGGTCTACTGAGCCAGTGATACTAAACCCTGGGCTGCTATATTCTCTCTTCTAGTATGGCATGTCACCATTCACCTCATGCGTCCGGGGCAATATCTGACCAACACAATGGAGTGACTCAAACTGAGCCAAAGCAACACATTGATTCGGTCTCAACTCAAGAGCCAGACTTTTCAACTTCGATGAGCATAATGGGCGGGTGGCAGGGGGGGATCATCGATTCTGATCTCTCGATCCGGGTTCAGAACATAATGGGATAGAAATGCCCCAACCCCATACCTCAATCCTGCCAAATCAAAATGCGGAAGCACAGCAGCTTCTTCGGTGTCAATGAAGCTGCAGAGTCCCTCCAGAATGTAAAGCAACCCCTCCCAGCCAGACATAAAACCAAACACTTCACCTGACAGCTCTGATAGCCAATTCTAAGTTGCAACCATGTCAAGTTGTCACTGAGGACACACCTTCCCGAAGTCACTCCTTTCACCACACCTCCAAGCAACAACAAACATCTCACACCATCTTGTCCACCTCCAAACAACAACAAACAACCCATACCATCTTCTCCACCCAATTGTTCAAACCTTCAATCAAATCAAGTCACCATGTCGTCTCGTGACACTGGTCCCAATAAGACCGAGCAGGGTCGAGAGGAGGAGAACCAACAAGGTGCCTCTCGTGGCCGAACTCAGGTCACAGACACCTCCACCAGCCAGCAGGCCACCAACCGAAGCGACGCTCGCTCTGTGAGCCGGGGTCGTACCCACGCCAGGCTGCCCCCCAAGGATCGCCGGGGCAGAGATGCCTTCACCGAGGGCTTCGTCTACCCTGGCCTAGGTGGTACCTTTGTCCCTAAGGACCGCCGCGCCACCATCTCCGAGGGAGTCTACCTCTCGGATGCGCACCACCTTGACTACACCCCTCCCTACTACCCTCACCAGAAGAAGAGGCGTACCAGTGGTGCCGTCAGTTCACCATCCCACATCCGCGTGGAGATTCAGGCCATGGCGGAGGCTGCAGCTGCCCGCGAGGAGGCTGCACGCAGGGCCAAGGCAGCCGAGGAGAGAGCCGAGAACTTGAAGGAGTGAGCAGCATCGACTGTGGAATGGAGGAGTACATGAGGAGCCGAAATCACATGGCAGGTGTGTTTTCTGCTTACGATCAACTGAAATACATGGTTGTTGTGGGAAAAAGGGTGTGAAGATGGATTAAAAAGGGGCCTGTTCACTGCCATTGTTTGTTGACCTTGACTCGAGCATATTTTCAGCTTTGCTCAAACACACAAAAGTTATGTGACCTGTGGTCACCTTAGTCTAGAAAAATCCGACTGACACACATGCAAACACAAATGCTCATACCAAGCTTGAATCTCATGACTGTGGGGTTGGAACCAAGTCCAGAAGGTACATTTGTCTATGTCTAGGTACAGTCCATGCAACAATGCAGAATTTGATATTTACACAGAAGTGTTTCCCAAGCCCTCCACAGTCAGAAGCAGGCCACTTAGGCAGGCACGTACTTGCTGAGGATGTCCTTGTAGGCCTTGTAGCCAGTGCCGGAAGGAGACTCCATGCTGTACATGTAGTCAGCCCACCAGGGACCAGCAGCCCACCACAGAGCACCAATCCAAACGTCGCTGTTCTCAACCATGTAGTCGAGCATGCCCGTGACGGCAGTCTTGCACTGGTCGTTGTCACCGCCGGCAAGCTCGCCAATGACTCCGATCTTGTTGTTCTCACGCAGCCAGTTGGTGGCCTCAGTGATTCGCTCCTTGCCGATGGTGGAAGACACACACTCGGTCGAGGTGCCACTTCCGTCGCTGTCGAGGTACTGGTGCATCTCATAGACCAGCAGGTTATCAACAGTATCCTTGATGCTGCCCATGTTCTCGCTGTTGCCCGAGGTAGTCCAGGTCCAGGCACCGGTGTAGGAGGTGCCCTCAACGAAGATGTACTGGGTGGTGGCACCGGCACCACGGACACCGTCAACGCAAGCCTGGTTGAGCTCAGCGGTCTGGGTGTCGGTGGTCATGTCATGGGGCTCGTTGATGCAGTCGAAGACCACCTTATCGTTGGCCTTGAAGCTGCCCGCCAGGTTCCCCCAGAAGGTCTTGAAGTCGGCGTTGGAGGAGATGATCTCGCCCTTGTAGCGGGCGTAGTTGTGGGGCTCGATCACGGCGTACTTGCCAGCGTCGGTGATGTAGTTGACGACGGTGGTCAGGTTCTTGAGGTAGTCGGCGTCAAGGTCCGCGGACAGGGAGGACTGAGCCATACGCTCGGCCAGGAAGGGGATGCGGAACATGTTCATTCCCATGTCGATGAGCGTCTGGATGGCAGAGGTGTCCGGGAAGATGTAGTCAGTGCCGTAGACACCAGGCCAGTTCTTCTCGCCGAACTCAGCACCAGACTCGGAGGTACCAAGGAACTTCAGTCCGCCGCTGGCGCTGCCAGACGAGGAGTTGGAGCCGGACGAGGAAGCTCCGGTCGAGGTGCTCGCGGCGGCGCTCGATGCAGCCGCAGGCTGGGCCTCTGGGCAAGGTGCCCTGCGGTGGTGAGGCAGGGCTCCCGGAGCCGCCATGGCAGAAGCCGCGAGACCAGCCGCGAGGATCGAAGAAGTGGCACGCATATTGAATGAGTGTGTGTAGTCAAATGAACGAATGAAAGACTGTGGCTAAGAAGGTAGTACCGCTAAGAGAAAGAGCCAAGTCAAGTAGCCAAGAGCAGAGCCGCGGCGGTGGTATTTATCTAAGAGCCCAAGGCGGGAAGTCGAGGCTTGCTCTTGTGGCCGTGTGGATCGTCACCCTATCGAGCGACGGGGTGCCATGTCCGCGGGTCAGGGGTGCGACTACTCCTTCATCTGGGGAATCACTCAAAATCACACTGCGAATGGCGGAAAAAAGCTTAAAGATCGAATCATGACGGTTTCTCCAAAAATGACCGATTCGACCGCCCCGTTTCGAAACAGCAAACACTCGTCATTGGGCGTTTACTTGAAACGTCGGCTTGCTGGTGGATCTCATCTCATAAAAGGGGCTTCGCGATCCATCCAAAGTGTCGGAACTCGGCCACTGCGTAGGGGCAGACAAGGTAATTTCGGCCGGACCAACGCAACCTATCGCCGGCATTACTTTGGCTAGTAACCGTACCGAACGAACTCTTTTGGTCATAGAGCGCTTGTCAATATGCATGGATATTTAACCTTGCCCATTCCAATGCTCCTGAGCATTGGCTGGTTTGGCTTGCATAAAACCATTGCAGCCCTAGGAACAAGGCGTCCGGGTCCTTTTAAGAAAAATCCCAAACCTCGAGCCAGCAGGCCCGTGGCAACAACCGCTCGTTCCAAATCTGGTGGGTGGTTGCACTCTTAATCCGTATACATCCCGAAGGCGTACGGTTCCTTCAAACAGTGGTGCACGCTCAAAGACCCACCAAATCTGGTGGACTCATCGCGATGCGGTCAGTCAGACGCGGGCTGCCCGGCGATCCAACGAAGGCTTGGGCAATTCATTCATACTCTTCATGGCATCTTGCTTTTACCACAATGGGCCCATTCAAAATGAGAGTCCAGATAACCCACAACGTTCTGCACGGTCAAGGGGCCCAGTCATGCCAGTGACATGGATAAGGAGAGAATGGATCAAGGTACAAGCTTCTGGTTCGACACAATGTGACATATCAGCTGAGTATTTTCTTTTTGAACACTTTCGAGCATGGCACTTACGAAAACGCTAAGCAAGTCTCTCATGAGTCTCTAGGGCTAATTTCGATGGGGATCTGGCAAATCCGTGTGTATCAAGGGCCTGGTCCATGTTGAAGTCGGCCGTCACATGGTCTAAATTTGCCTGTAGTTCAGCTCGTTGTGCCGTGTAACATGTTTGTCCAAAGAGTGGCAACGCAGCATATTAGAACACACAGCTCTGAAGCAAGCTGCTTTGAACAGAATCACCATGTCTTGTGCGCAGGTGGCCTCGTCGAGCTCTCTTTCAGGAACCGTTGTTGTCACCTCAGTTACATCCTCTTGACGAATTCATCGGAAGCAGTAGTTCCGGCTGACACATAATTGTATTTTTGTGGTTAGGCTATGAGCCAAGTCTGATGGACATGCCGTTCCCATTGTGTTGTTACTAGAATGCAGCATCCTCAAAGGTGACAGAGCAAGTTGGAGACAGCCAAGAGTTTTCTACAACCGGAGAGCCTGGCTTTTGTAAAAATTCAGTCCGCCGCTCTTCTCCAGAAATCGCTGTCATTGTCGATGTCGTAATCATCACCATCACTATCATATCGATAGTCACGGTCATCCTCATCAAAATCACTGGTATCCCTGCCCCAGTCCTCCCCCTCCTCCTCCTCCTCGAATTCCATCCTCCAGAGAACCCAGCCGTGACTCTCCATTGTCTTCCGAATACGATCACTCGGAGCATCCTCGTAGACCTCAACGATGATCTCTTGGATGGATGGAATGGAACGCAAGCGAGCGTCGACCAGTGCAAGCGCTTCAGAAGCTACCTTGAGGTTGTCCAAGCTGTCGAGCTTTCTCTCCACATTGTCAGTGCTGTCGCGGGAGGTTTTGATGGTGCGTATATCATCAGACGCGCGTCGGACAACGTCAAGGATGCTCATGGTGTCTCTCTCGAGGCTGACCTCGTAACGGTCCAGACAGAGGACGTCTGGAAAGTTGATGAGTATGTCTCGGATATGGCTTGCATTGGTCTTCCCGATCTTTTCGAGAAACGAGCCTACTTGCTCGGGCGTGGCGACAGAGAAGTCGAAGCGATTTCGGCCATAGAAAACCGGGATGACTTCCCGGTGGACAGTCTTACTCGCGAGGAGCAAACCGCTTGTGTACTCGTGTCTGTAATCTCGCCATGGGTCGATTTCGTCCTCCTGCACTAAAGAAAGCTCGTAGATCTTGTTCCGGAGCTCACGGGCGAGGCTGAGAAAACTGGTCGGGGCTTCATCGGCCGTTTGCTGTTGATTCTTTGTCAGCTCAAGCCTCAGTCAATGGAATATGCTGGTGTTTTCCACCAACCTCGTGCTTGCAGCACCGAACAGTTCCAGTCATTGCGGGGGATGCGACGTAGTCAGGCGTGTTGACTTTATTTCCTGAAGACATGCCAAAGATGGTAGTGGGCTCTTCTGTCTGTCGAAGTAAGCGGGTTAGATTTAGAAATGTCAATTGTGGCGTCCAAATACCTACCCTACCAAACGAGTCTAATGACGTCAAAAGGGAGTGGGAGCCGTCCGTCATCCGTTTGTCTTGTGTAACATTTGTACAGATTCCAGTGAGTTGAGAGGCTTCACCTCCTACACTGTGATAGCGATGCTGGAAGTTCTCATCATCAACGAAAATTCTCTGCTTCAAGCAACTCCTGCAACTAGGTCAAACTGGCCGAAGATTTGAATCTTCGATGACAGTGAAACAACCTTCTACCTAGGTACCTAAGTGAAGACATGTATACGAAGGAATATGGAACATAACCTGACAGTGAAATGTGTTCTCGCATTCCGGAATAGTCGACCTGGTTTTCTGATGCGAGAAAACTTGGTAAGTACTCCTTTCCGATCTCCGTGGAGCACAAACCATGGCTGGCTTGACCACACAGATGGCACTTGGAGGCGTATGAAGGCTTCTTACGTTTGTGACAGCAGTTGTAGCCCCCCTTCCCCCTCCGCTTAAACAACGACCTATTTTTTAAAGGTCACATATGAATGACTGCTCACGGGCTAGCCCATCGACCCAAGAAAGCGATTGTTGAACTCAACAATTGGGAACTTTCGAGCCATTGTGTCTTCTTGAGCCGACGCCCGGCTTAACGTTTCATGTGATCAAGGTTTTTAGCACCCATTGGGTGGAGGATTTATATCTAAACAAACTACTGGCTCGTTGTAGATGTATCAGACGCTTCTAGACCTGATATTACCGCGAGTTTGAGAACGGCACATGGGTAGGAATTATTGATTAATTTTGTGCGATGAGGGTTGGACATACGCTGCTCTGTACATAATATAGCACGACAGCCAAGCTCAACTCTCCCGACGGACGCGTTTGAAAACGATTTCGCATTCCGAGCAAATGCCAATTTGATATTTGTAGACTCAGATCACCATTGCTAACCGAGTATGGGTATTAGGGCAAGTCTGGGCATGTGTTGCTTGGTGCGTTTAAGCATTTGGGATGTGCCAGTCGACGCGAAACATCATTTACACCTTGAGACCTATGCTAGGATCATGCTACCTGAACGCAATGACTGGTGGCGGTGGCATCCTAGGCCCGCCCTCTGAACAGATGCACACAACCGCGCGCCCATGACCGTGCTCTCTCACCGCTGTGACTTCATGCTCCAAAGGTTCGGAGCATCTGATGGCACCTTGCATCATTACGTTCGTCCGTCAAGGCGATGGCGATTGTTAAGAGAGAGGCTTCCACAGCAAATCAGGCGTCGCGATCCCTCGCATCATGCATACCGACCCAAGCCAAGCCGTCTCGTCTCATCTGTCAAACGGGTGTCATCTGGCATTCTGCGTATCACCTGTCAACTCATTTTCGGACCACAGCAAAAGCATAAATGGCTCGGACAAAACTTGGACCCTATGCGGCAGTCGGCAAAGTGCTCGATCGGGCATGCCGGTCTTCTATAAAACTGCTCGCTCCATCAAGTTTCAATTACTGCAGACAGCCATCCAACAACTCATCATTCTTTCTCAAGCCGAGTTGGTTCGTTCCGCCCAGCCTCCCACAGGCTGAAAACATTCCTTCCAAAAGCTACCTACCTACCTAGGCGTAGCCAGCAACAATCATTCATCAGATGCAGTTTTCCACAATCGCTTGGATGGTCACGGCCCTCGTGGCTGGGTAAACACTCGCTACACCAGCCAAAAAAGCGGGTCAGTTGCTGTGTGCTTCGCATTTACCCGTTATGATCTCCGAGTCCTGGTCCGACAGTATGCTGACAAAGTCGTTTGCAGCCACCGACGGACAGGCTTGCACAGGCTCAGTGGCCAACCTGCAGCAAGACGGTGTCTGCAAAGCCGGAAAGTGCAACATCGAAATCCCTCCCAATGAGCTGGACATGGTCGCCAGCGCCGACTGCGAGTAGAGCGCCACAAGTCTCTTCAGAGTCATTCATTTCGAACAATTAACCCTCATACGTGTAATGATTTCATGACAAGGGAACGGGCGGCGGGGGGAAGGCGTTCGACTTTTCTTCTGGACCATAGCGAAATATATTTCATGACATCTACGAGACCGTGTCAATAACCATTTCGCGGGGGGGCATTCTGTGCAGTGCAGCCAATGGTGCAGAGCTTGTTCGATGTTTATACTGGGTCTAGGGATGTCTCAGGTATTCAGGAAAATAGTCTCGTGAGACCAGGAGAAAAGAGGAAGCGAGTCAGTGCAGTCACCTGAGCGGACCTGATGGGATACTGCGAATTTGATGTTAGCAAGTCGATCGCCTGGAGGGCAGCTCTGCTCGCCAAGGCATGGATGGGTGGGAGCTGCTCATAAGTCCAGCTCTCCGAAAGTTCACCAACAAATGTCCGACTCGGCACACAGCACTTATTACTTCTGCTGAAGTCAGTGTACCGTGAACATTGTCGTCGGCAGGGAAGAACGAGGCTCTTTTCCCCGTCCCCCACAATCGGGAATCTTTACCCCAGGTTTCGGGGGCCGCCTTGCAAGGTTGCAGCCCCGGGGAAAATGACCCCATCAGGGAGAATCGGGGGGCCCAGACTTTCCCACCCTGATCCAATCCGGCCAACCTTCCCGCGCGCCTTGGCGGCGCGACGCTGCTCATCCCGGCAGCACTCACCCTGTTTTGGTCAAGATGCTGTACCACACCGCGGACAGAACATGTTACGAGCCGTGCGACATCCATCATAATCACTCTCGTGGGGAATCGTGGGGGAGATCGACGTCATGCCAGTGCTTCTGCTGGGGCTGGTCAACTGGTCGTGTAGTATAAGTAGTCGTCGATGGGACGGCCAGGTTTGAATTGTCACAGCGTGCAGGCGGTGACACCCTTCGGTACCGTTCTTCAGTTTGCAGCAGCAGCAGCAGCAGCATATCAAGTTGAACCCTTGAGCCGCAGGATCTTTGGTGCTGCATCGGTCCAATTGAGTGATAGGGCCTCCCTCCTCCGTCACACCTTATCGAGACAGACTTCCCCTGCATGCTTTTGTTGAGCACATGCACTCGCTCAGACTTTCTTGATCTTCTCACTCGAAACTCACCCCATTTCCCTGGCTGGCGGCACGGCAGCTGTGCCGATATCGAGAGCGTGTAACCTCGAGCTGTCGCTGTACAATTGAACCAACTCAAATACCAAACACCTCACAAGATGGCATCCTCGGGCAGAAAACCAGTGGTGCTGCACATCGGCGACCCGATAAAGTACAACCCAGACACCTACGCAGCCTTCTCGTCCGCCTTCGACGTGATCCGGCCCGGCGCCGCCGAGCGCGAGCGCCCAGAGTTCATCCGGGCGCTGCGGGAGCGCAGGTGGGGCGACTTCAACGCCATCTTCCGGCCCTTCTGGTCCACCGGCGGCGAGATGGGCAAGTGGGACGCCGAGCTGATCGACCTCCTGCCCGCGAGCTGTCGCGTCTTCGCCAGCGCCGGCGCCGGCTTCGACTGGGCTGATACCAAGCTGCTTGGCGAGAGAGGTGAGTTCTCGACCAGCCCCTTAAACTTACTTGCAAACGCACAAGTGGCTGACGAACCGTCTTCAAAGGCGTCATCTACTGCAACGGCGGCCTGGCAGCAGCAGAGTCAGTGGCCGACTTCGCCGTCGCCCTGGTGATAAGCACCTTCCGACACCTCCCCTGGGGCATCGCGGCGGCCACGGTGCCGCAGCTGCTGGGCGACAGCGCCGCCGCCGAGGCCGCCTTCAAGTTCTCGCACACGCACGAGGTATTCCACAGCCACAACCTGCGCGGCCACGTGTTGGGGCTCATCGGCCTGGGCAAGATCGGCCAGATGATCGGCTCCAAGCTCGGCAACCCCAGCATGGGCATGGTCCTGCACTACCACGACGTCGTGCGCCGGTCCGCCGAGGAGGAGTCGCGCCTGGGGCTCACGTACCACCCGACGCTGGCGTCGTTGTTGGCCGCGAGCGACTGCGCCGTCCTGTGTACCCCCGCCAGCGCCGACGGGAAGCCGCTCATCAACCAGGCCGCGCTGTCTGCCATCAAGCCCGGGGGCCGGTTCGTCAACATCGCGCGGGGCTCGCTCGTTGACGAGGAGGCGCTGGCGGACGCCCTCGAGAGCGGGAGGGTGAGCGCCGCGGGCCTGGACGTGTTCGCTGACGAGCCGCGGGTCTCGCCGCGGCTGCTCAAGTTCGCCGGGCCGCAGCAGATCGCGGCCGCGGGCGCGGAGGGAGGCAAGATGGGGCCCGACGGCAAGGCCGTCAACCCGGGCCGGGTGCTGCTGACGTGCCACAATGCCGGCGGCACGGTGGAGACGCACATCGGGTTCGAGGAGCTGGCCATGAGGAATATCATGGCTGTGCTCGAGGGGCGGAGGGCCATCACGCCTGTGAACATGCACTTCCTGAACAGGAAGGATAGCAAGTTGTAAGTAAGTTTGGAGAGACGGGAGGGAATGAACGATGTCAGAAAGCAGGACGGTATCGATCATCGGTCCAACATGAGGGGCTCCCGAGGCATGGGGGTCTTCGTTGCCGGTCACCAACGGTCTATATGACTTGTCATCTGAATCGAGACACAAGGCTGGGAAAATGAGAAGTTTCAAAAGTTCATGTCGGAATATTTATCATGCATATCTATGGACACCCGCGATATTTACGCGCATCCTCATTATCTTCATGCTGCATCGCGTCGTCCTGTCTCCCGATCACAGCCCAACACCAAAAAGTCTATCCTTGACGCCTTGAAACCACTTTGAAGATCGCTCATCTCTTACATGCCCCGCCCAATGAAATCCATATTCGGCCCTTGGGCTTTCGGAGCCGGTGGAGGCGCGTCGGGGTATCGCTGACCTGAAGAGGGATGGTACCGATGAGATCGGACATTCTCAGGTGGACCCTGTTGTTCCTGTGCCTGTTGCTCCATTTCCACCTTCTCCGGGTCCAGCTCGTCGGATTGCGTGCGCTGCTGCCTTGCTAGACGCCGCTGCTCACGCCGTGACAGGGCGGGAGCCGCTGCTACTGCTGCTGCGCCGGCGAGGTGGACCGGCGACGGTTCCTGCGTCACAGGCGGCCGTGAGTCGGGCGACGGCCCTTGTCGGTTGTCGTCCATGTGGAAGTGGAAGTGTTGATTTGCAGGGCCTTGTGGCGCGCCTGAATTTGGGTTCTGATTGGACACGCCCGCCTGACCATTGGATGCGTGGTTGTCGTACGACCTCCTGCTGTTGTCATACGCCCTGTTGTCGTACGAATTCCTGTTGCTGTAGGACCGCTCGTCATAGGCCCGGTTGTCATTCTTGACGTTGTTCTTGTTATAAGTCCGGCCGTCGACGTTCTTCTCCTTCCTGGTCTTCCTGTTCCCACCGCAGATAGACAACGAGAACTTGTTGCTCTTGCGCATGAGATACCACAGGAGGAAGGCGAGCAGAGCCAGCAGGGCAGTACCGCCTACGACGCCGCCTGCAATCGCACCCCCATTGCCGCTGGAGCCGCCCCCATTGCCATTACCACTCCCGTTGCCATTCCCGTTGCCAGCTCCTGCACCTGCACTGGCGCCCGCTTGGCCTCCGGCTTGGCCCCCAATCACGGACGTCACCGTCGATGTGGACCCATCCGCCGCGGTGGTAGTAGCAACCACGGTGGACGGCCCGTCCTGGCTCCGTGAAGCAGCCTCGGCCGAGGACCTGGAGGCGGCGGCGGCGCTCGAGGAGCTAGCTGACGCCGAGGACCGCGACGCGTCGATGACGAACTGTGGCTCGTCCAACATGGAGATGAGGGTGGCGGTGGCGAAGCACTTGAACATGGACCGCGCGGGCGTGCCGGTCCAGACAAAGGTGCCACACTCGGGCTCGTCGGCGTTCTGGCAGCAGCCGGTCTGCGGCCCCGCGGATGTGCATTTGCTGGACTGCACAGCTTCGTAGTTGAGGCAGACGGTGTAGAACTGCTCGAGGCCGTCGGTGGCGCAGGCGACGACATCTTCGGAGTTGGTGGAGCAGGTGAGCGGCGACTGGCAGTCGTATGCCCGGGAGGAGATGCCTGAGTACCAGCCACAGGTCTGATCGTTCTCCCAGGTGTTGTCTGATGATGATGAGTCTGTCCTCTGACGCCTGTGAAGCAGCAGGTCCACAACTGCCTGGGAGGGTGGTTGTGTTGGCTCGGGGGCGTGTTCTTGGTACTCGTAAACCTCTGCTGGTTGAGTTGGCCGAGATAGGTCGCCGCCTCTGAGGTCTATGACTGGTTCTGGAGCGTAGGCGACCCATCTGGCTGAGGCCGGATAGCCCAGGGCTGAAAATGTGAGTATCGTTGATGGCTTCATGATGTCGAAGAATGTGGGTAAAGTGCCTTTGTTCTCTCGGATGATGCCTCAACTGGCGCAAGAGGGTTCAAAGGAGCAAGTCGAGCCCGAAGCCAGCGGGACCAAGATAACGCTGTAACCTTATATTATGTGGGTAAAAACAAAGGACCTATTCATGTATTCAAGGGCGCCTTGCGATGGCTTTCACACGGGGCGGGTGTGTGTCTGAATAGGTCATAACAATGCAGGCAAGCAATTGAGATGTGGGCAGGCCGGGCCAGCAGCGGGCGGGAAGGCGGGCGGAGGCAAAGGCGAGGGAAAAAAATAGGATGGTTAGGGATTGACAGGCGTGTGGGTCCACCTGTTCGTTCAAGGTGTGCGGACGAAGCTTATTGTCGGAGGCGAATAGCCTGAATAAGTCGCAGCTGGGATGTGGCGGGATGGATTGGATGGATTAAACAATAGACAATAGAGGATGAATAGACAATGCCATTGAAGAGCGACACAGCAGGACTGACTGAATACAAGCAGGCCGGCAGGTCGTCAATCTTGCAGGTGGCAGTGCAACAGTCGATGAAACTGGGCGGAATGTCACTGTCGCCGTCGCCGTCGCCGTCGCAGTGGCTGGACCTCGAGCAAGCAGTTGGTAGCGATGCAGGCAGAGTAGAATTGGGCAAGGATTCAGATAAAGCAGCCAGACAGGTAGACAGGTAAGACAGGTAGACAGGCAGGCAGGCAGAAATAGCCAGCGGCTGCTGCTGATCTATTCCGGGTGGTGGGCGTTCTTGGTTGTCTGGGTAGCCGCCGGAGTGGGTTCATTGGCATCGTGATTCGAGGACGGCGCTTCTCACCTTGGCGGCACCCCTAGACGTTGGAATGGTTCACGCGTCGGTGCGTCGCCCTGCGGGTGCCTGGTCGCCATCCTTCTTAGTCTCTCCATGGGCAGATCACCAGTTTCCCCATCACAGATCATGGCATTTCCCATTGCCATCGCTGCGTGGTGGTTCTCCTGAATCTCCACGTGGGCACACGCGACAAGATGAAGCGCGGCCGTTGTGTATCGCGGTGCCGAGGAGCTTCAGAGTGTGCCCGGGGAAGCTGGGTAGCGAGGTCTGGGTGGTGGCCGACTTTCGGGCCTGAAACTGGGACGGGAGCTTAAACGCCAATCGCTGTGTTGCCGCGTGTGCTTGGTCCGTGATTAACATTGTTATGTCAGCTGGCTTCCCTCTCCTGCCCAGACGAGTCGATGTTCTGGAGCAAGTCATGAGCTTACATATGGACAAAGCCTGACCAAGTCAAACACTCGCACCACCGACTGCACTCTTGACTTATTAACCCTGTTTTGTCCTTGACCGCAGACTCTGTCTGTTCTAACCTCTGGAAAATGCACACGGACACAGGTTGAGGTCGTCTCCACAGCTGACAGGATGCGGGGGAGGGTCGCCCCATAGACAGGGTTCGGGTACGGCTGGGGTGGATTGATTCGAGACCTCGCGCACCTCGCGCACCTCGCGCACCCCATCGACCCGAACCCACTTGCTTACCTTGCCCGACATCGCATCCAGAGCTGCCTTCAAACGGTTACTTTCTCTTTGAAATCACAACTATCGAACAAAGATCACTCCAACTGCGCTGCATGCGGCGTGTATGGTGAGGCTGACAACTCGACAGGCCCCTGATACCCGGAGAGCTCGCTAGGATCTTGATAGCCCGGGAGCTCGAGACGGCGCTCGACCGATGGGAGCTCAGAGACATTCTCATAACCGCCTCGCTTCCTGCCGTCATTGATGCTGCGTCGTGTTTTCCGTCGTTTTGTGAAGAAAAAGACTGCCGATGCAATAGCAAAAAGAAATATCACCCCACCAATCACCGCACCAGATAATGCCCCGGCCGAGATGGGAGTGCTTGGGTTTGAATCCAGGACTGTGCTGGAATACGTCGGAGAAGACACCGTTTGACTATCAGCCGAGGTAGAGCCGCTTGCATTCGTGCTGGTACTTGTACCAGATGGCATGGCCGAGGAGACTGGTTGAGAGGCAGTGGCCAAATCTTCACTCCTCCAGTTAATCTGGATCATTGGTGCCATAGTGTTCAGACCAACTGCAGAGGTTGTCGGTGAGTCTACCCCACTAGTAATCGTAGACATGAGCGGAAACGTCGTGGAGCCTGTAGAGACAAAGCTGCCCTCAGCGCCGCAATGAGCCGTCAGGAACGTGGTCGAGGCAGTAAGCATGCAGCTCTGGCCGTTCGGCATACTTGTACAATCGTAGTTACTTTAAAGGTCCGGTTACTGGGTGTTAGGACTCAACAAGCGGCGCAACAGAAGGTTCAAGACCAAGACGTACGTCGGACAACAACCAACCGCCGTTTCTCCTTCATCCATCGTGAACTGCATCTCCCACCCGGTACTAGACCCTTGTGTGGCAGAGCAAGCGCTGGTATACTCAGCGGGACATGAGATACCGGGCGAGTAAAATCCCCATCCGTTGAGAGGCGGGTTCTTCAACGGCGCGGCAGCAGTCACCTGCGGCCAACAAAATGAAGCGTCAACTAGGTGATCGACATTGCAGTCCTGGCCTCTATATGCCGAGGTCTGGGAACTGATGATGCCGGCGATGTTACATCCTGGTGGCGCTGTGAACACCGTCGTGAGAGGACCAAGGATATTTCGCGTCATATACACTGTGGTGGTCCCCTGTGTCGGCGTCGGCGATGCCATTTCGAAGCCTGTCCCGCTGGGTTGGCAGTACAAGTTACTGGGTTGTGTAGTTATTTGGGAGGTAGTTGCATGGGAAAGTCTTGGAAAGCACCCCGTGAGAGGGACAGAAAAAGTGCGTTGGTGGGACGAAGAACCACATGCAAAGGGTTGGCTGTTGACTGTAATCACACAAAACGCCAGAACTGAAACGCTTCTATACTCGAGACACAGCCTGTCGGGGGCCCTTGGTTTAAGCTCTGCCCCTTTCTCAGCTGAAAGTCCAACTCATTTTACGGCCAAAGCCATTCGGCGTGCGCAGTGCTGATGAGATTGGGGGCCGTTCCGAGATGGGGTGGCCACCATATCTGTGGCCTAGCGCAATTCCGCGGCGTGTAGCATATACCTCACGAAGCGCCCCTTCCTATTCGTGGTGTTTACCGGCATTCCATCTTTGCGCAGAGAGAAACCAATCTGGTTCTCCAGGAGACTTCCGGCATAGCTGACACTAGTATGCCCGCTGCATTGCTGGGCTCGATCAATCCAAACACTGAATACGGCATTATGAAACTAATCTCATTCCGATTGAGCTTGCGTAGAAAACGAAATCATTCACATGAATGCTGTCGTTGGCTCAGCCTATCGTACCATTTTCCCGAGTCTAGACAAATTGTGGATATGATCTCGAAAAGTGCCCGGCAAGTCCACGTCGCATCGCGCAAGTGCATCAAAACCAACATGCAAAGCTCAACCAACAGCATTGTACAAATGCAAGATTTGGATCCAGATTTGTGGAGCCTGGACGCGAGTCCGCATGGGATTCCTCGGGGCGTCACGATGGGGTACCTAGGTAAATTTTCAATTATCCCTCATGTGATCGAATTTTATGAATGGTCATTGGCACTCTCCGAGCAGAGGCTGACGACCATCAAGTCACTCCATAATCAACTTGCGATCCCGAGATTCCTTAGACCCTTATGAAACATACTGGAGACTACTCGAATCGATCTCTCTCGTCTCTAGCACAACAGGACCTGCTCAAGAATTTTATCTCTACCATGGCACCCGAAACCAGCGCATCGGGAATCACCGCAGATTTTGTCATTGTAGGCGGCGGTCTGTCGGGCTTGGTTGTGGCATCACGACTGAGTGAAGATCCTAATGTCGGAGTTGTTGTCATTGAGGCCGGCTTGGATCGCCGTGGTGACCCAAGAATCGACACGCCCGGGCTAATGACCACGCTCTATGATGACCCGGCTTATGACTGGATGCACATGACAGTTCCACAGGAGAATGCGAACAACAGACAGATTGCTTGGCCTAGGGGCAAGATCCTTGGTGGAACATCAGCAATGAACTTCTCTGCGCTCGTCTATCCATCCAAGAGCGATTTTGATAACTGGTACAATTCTCTTATTTCATAGTCTTTGATAGACTTGAGCACATTCTATGAACAACATATCAGTAATTGGACCAGGATCTTGATCCTAAAGCCTGGATACATAACTTTTGTTTCACCCCTCCAACGCTCGACCTCACTACCTGCGAACGAAGAATTTGATCTGCTGACAGAAGAGAAAGGGCAAGATTTAGGAGATCACAACTGGAGCGCCGAGAGAATGGCCCCGTATTTGAAAAAGTTCCATAACTACCAAGGACCCAGCCCAGAGCTCAAAGATCGCATGATGATGGACTGGGTGGATGAGAAGGCGCAGGGCTATAACGGTCCTCTGCCAGCTTCTTTTACTGAAGAGCTAGGCCCATTTGTAAGTAGACACGGTTGTTTTCCCTCCAGGCGATTCCGGAATGTTTTACACTCAACCAGTCCGATTAGGAGGGAATTAAAAAATGTATTCATGACCGACAAGTTGACAAATCTCTCAGAATGAGGCTTGGATGAAAACTTTTGCAAACTTGGATTTCAACCTGCCCGGAGATCCTGTTACAGGTGAAAAGCAGGGAGTCTTCCAGAATCCGCTCTGCATCGACCAAGGCGTTCGAGCTTACTCGGCATCGGCTTATTACGGTGAAGAAGTCTCCAAGCGATCAAACCTAACCATCATAACGGATGCGCTAGCTGAGAAGATTGTTCTGACGAAAATTAAGGACGACTCCGGCCTGCTTTCTGCAACGGGTGTGCAGTGTGTCCTTCCGAGCGAGATAAGGCAGACTATCCATGCCACAAAAGAGGTCATTGTGGCATGTGGCGCGATCAAGACATCGCAACTTCTCGAGCTCTCTGGAATCGGCAGGAAGGATCTTCTGTCAAAACACGGCATTGAAGTTGCCATCGACAATGCGCACGTCGGTGAGAATCTCCAGGACCACGTCCTCGCGAGTGTTAGCTTCGAAGTTGAAGACGACCAAGTGTCGGGAGATATCATGAGAGACTCAAAAGTTGTCGACGCTGTGATGAATCTTTACCAGGAGTCGCACACCGGGCCGCTAAGTGGCACTCCTCTTAGCTTCGCGTACATTCCACTTATGGACAGATCCGGAGTGATCTCCCAAACTGATGTGGAGACACTTCTCAAGAACTACCTTGACGACGTGTCTTACCACGCACCGAGCCACAGTTTGGAGAAACAGTACTCAATACTGCGGAAGCAACTCCTCGATACCTGCGAATCCAGCATTGAGTTCATGTACATTCCACTGCAGCTGAATGGCAACCCTTCAGATACGCCAACAGATATGGCAAAGCTCTTCAGCAAGTCTCACGAGGGTAACTACATCACTATTGTGACCATGCTCATGCATTCATTTTCCCGAGGAGATATACACATAACCTCGCCCGATCCAGCTGAGCAGCCGCGCGTGGATCCGGGGTACTTGTCACACCCGATCGACATTGAGATGCTGGCTCGGGCGTTGCTCTTCGTGAGGAAGGTCGCCCAGACGGAGCCGTTAGCCAGCATGCTGAAGCCCCGCTTTGGCGGAGGAGGTACAGCAGAACTTGGGGGCGGGGCAGCCGGGAGCCGAGGACGAGGATCTGGAAGACGCAAAGCGTGTTGCCTGCGAGAGGCTCTTCACGGCCTTCCATCCATGCGGAACCTGTGCTATGCTGCCTCGCGAAGAAGGAGGAGTTGTTGACAGTCGTCTGCGCGTGCATGGCTCGGCGAACATTCGTGTAGTAGACGCGAGTGTTTTCCCTATTGAGCCGCTTGGCCACCTGCAGTCCACTGTATATGCTGTGGCGGAAAAGGCCGCGGATCTGATCAAGGAAGATTGGAACATATCTATGAGTGGGGAGACGTAGAATTGTAAGGACCGCACTTTCTGGTGCACACCGTCGCCCAGTCCTATCCAAACACCTCAATCAGTGAGGAAGGAAGAAACGATCTTGCAAAATCGAATGAATATATATATAGTTTCTATATTTACAATTAGGAATGCGAGCGAATGCTCAAATCCGTCGTGGTATACAACGAAGCCCCCGTGACGACCTCGGGAGGTCTAGCCATGTGGTTATATGCATCTCGACAGATAGCAAGGAATGCTAAATGCAGATACCAATGGGTACATTCAAAGCTTGCACACCTTCCCCAACAGGGTCTGCACCTTTGAGTCCCCGTCCGCGAAGAACCTTCCCATGGACGAAATCTCGCTCGACGCCATACCCTTGCGCCACGCCGCCACTCCCCTGAGGCCCGTCGCGCTGCGCTCCGCCTTGGCGATCTGGCCCACGCCAAAGAGCATACCGAGAATGTTGACGATGGCGGAAGCCGGGTCCCTGACCGTCTCGTAGGTCGCAAAAGCGGCATTTCCCAGTTCGCCCGCCACGGCGATGACGCGGGCGATGTTGGTGAGTCCCAGGGCGGCGGCTGCCTCCGTGCCGACGATGGGGACAAACATGAGCGCGACACCGATGATGAGGAGGATCAGATTTTCCTTGCGCTTACGCTCCTCTTCCTCCTCTGCCTTCTCCTCCTGCGCGCCGAGCTCCTTGGCCTGCGCCATGCTGTCAACGGCCTGCTGAAGCATGAATACAGCCGGGGCGTACGCCATCGCAGCGTCACGCGAGTCTCCGCCTGCCCAGCTCCCGCCCATGATCTGCAGCATGCTCGCCACCATCTCTTGGCGTAGGTCTGGAATGTTGGGAAGACCCTTGGTGACGATGTCCTTGGGGTTGTTGACCACCATCGACTCGTTGCGGATCGGCCACCCGTGGAATGTGAGAGTCCATGACTGCGCCGGGCGGTCGTTGTTGTTGGTCCGATGGATTTTGTAATCGCCAAAGTCGACCCACTGTCAGTATCAACAATAGTAAGTATTTGTCTGAGAGATCCTTAAAACTCCTGGGATATATGGAAATCCAGGATGGGTGGGAGGAGAGGACGGGGCTGTCTCATCTTGAGTAGACACTCACATCCTCGAGTAGGCCTGCCGTTGCAAGAGCCTTGGCGAACCCGTCATGATCTCGCAGGCGCAGCTCTGTTGCGTCGAGGTAGCGTAACAGGGAGTCAAGATGATCATCCCAGGTCGCGCAGGACACCCAGTCGTCCTGTTCGGGGAACTGGCAGTCAAAGTCTAAGAAGTAGACGAGGTCAGTCTTATATCAATTTCATGTTTGACCAGATCCACGGTTCAGGGAGGGCCGTAGGGAAAGGGGGAAGCGAAGATACGTACACTGCATGCCGTAGCCAATCTCAGGGACGAGTGCATTCTCATTTGTAATGCTCATATTCCACATGAACGCATTTTCGAGCACAGCCGGCACGATCTTCTCAATGTAGGTCACATAGTACCCGAACATCTCATCATACCCGTTGTTAACATCCGTGTAGTTGTCATACGCCACATCGAGCATCTTGATGAGGGTGTCGAGAGTCATCTGCGCGACGCAGTGCGTCGGGAGGTCCGAGGCTCCGAGCAAGTCGTCCAGGTTGTTGTACAGCTTTGTCGGGCAGGGTGTGTACTCCTCCCATTCGTCGTCAGACTCTTGCAGGTCTCCGGTGCCGTTGTTGCCGTAGGTGCGGTTCAGGTCTACCGCCCAGTCGACGCTGCCGCCAAAGTTCATGTCGTCGTACCACGCCTTACGCTTGTTGTAGCTGTCGGGAGTGAGCCATGAGACCCACTGGTTGTCGTTGTAGATGAGGATGTCGCCTTCGTCCTCGTACTGAGAGATGGTGAGCCCATCGGGGTTGTCGCCGTTGGCCTGTGATATGAGGGCTTGGATCTCCACGTTGGATAGATAGCCGGCACTATCCAATATTGAATGTTTTAGCGAAGACAGCTCGGTGAGGAAACAGTGCTTGGGGGCCTCGTATCACGTACGTGTCTGTGCAAGACCCTTTGGTGGCCCCTGACTCTTTTCCTGTAAAATTACACTCAGGTCCTTTGCACGAGGGGTCTGTCATTTGAAAGCTGCGGCCGTAAAGGGCAAGACCGGGCACAATCTTTGTAGAGGGTATTCCAGCTTTGGTGACCATAGCCAACGTATACTCGGTTTCTGTCTTGTTGACGTGGCTTCGAAGACAGTTACCATTCGGACAGCCAGGGCTTGATGATGTTGTTAATATTTGTTTAATCCTGAGATTCGTGGATTATACGGCGATCGGCTAGATGAACGCTTACTTGACAAAGGTGTTATCATAGTCCCACTGACCGTGTAGGTCGTATGTCATGAAGACGTAGTAGTCCTGGAACACAGTTAGTCTCCTCTTTTATCAGGGGAAGAGGACGTGGTTCATATTGTACGTACGATGTAATCCTCGAATTGTGTAACCGGGTCGAAACCTTTGAGATACCAATACGAAGCCGGCAGCGCCATCGAGATGGACTTGTCCTTGGGCAGCTGCTCACGAACAAGCTTCAGGAACTGTGCATAATTCTGCCCCGAGTCGAGCGCATCAGGACCGATGCCAGGAATGTCCTGAGCGCCGGGGTACTCCCAGTCAAAGTCGACGCCTTCGAGGTCATTGTCCACGATGAACTTGACAATGTTGGCCGCCAGGATCTGTCGATTTCCGTCCCGAACACCCGTGCGGAAGGTCTGGTGCGTAGCAGCGTCGGTAGAGAAGCCCCAGCCGCCAAACGACATGATACGCTTGATGTCTTTGAGCTTCAGCAGGCCTTCGAACTGCTCCTGCTGGCCCGTAACGTCGACCTGCCAGCTGGAGGTGATGTTACCAAAGGCCCAATGCACGTGGGTGTAGTAGCCGTCAAAGGTCATCTTCGAGACGTCCATGTTGGCGCAGGGACGGTTAAGGTTCCAGGCTTCAAAGTAGCCAATCCGTCGTGCCTCAACAGATGAGCTGGAGGATTTGACTTCGGTGCCGCAGTTAGAAATACAGCCATTCGTGTCCTTCTTGGCCGTACCCGGCGCTCTAATATTGGGCAGTGCGTCAGTCTCAGGACTCAGAAGCTGTGATAAGGAGGACAGTATTTGAATAAGGACTAACCCGCCACTTTCTGTGCTGTTTGTGCAGAACTCTGAAGTTATACCGCATTGGCCCCATATATCACAACAGGCATTCAAGGGACATGGGTTCAGCTCAGTCCAGTCCCAAGTCGACCCGTTGTTTGGCTTCACCGTTCCGGGTTTCTATAGATCACAAGAAAAGATGCGTCAGCAGTTGACAAAACGAGACTCCTGGAACAGCAGCAACTGGTTAAGAAGGCCAGGCTGACAGGCCAGCAAGACATACCTGTGGACCGCAGACAGCCCCATCGACAGCCGCAGGGAACGGCGGCATCCCTTCACTCAAACAGATGTTCTGGCCTTTTTGGAGTCCCGTACAGTTTGTCCAGCCCCATGTGAGTTCATTGTATGTGGGAATATCCTCCCATTCCATGTGGTTTGCCTTTGCGATGGTGTCACAGGTGTCATCCGGAATGACAGTGTAGACGAAGCAGTTGCCATCATCGTCTGGCTTGGGGGAAAAGTCCGGAAGAGATCCAGAAGAGCAGCAGACGTACTGGTCTTTGATCAGATTGTCACAAAATCCGGAGGCGGGATTATACTTGACGAGGTCGGCCTGGGAGATTCCGCAGCGTTCCCCCAGGGCCCAACACCCGTCGCCGCTTTGAACTTGAGTGTACTTGCAGGTCGCCATCCTGCCGTTGTTGCCTCCCAAGATAGTGTAACACAACACCCCTAATAAACGAAAGATGATGTTGTGGCTTCTTGCAGCGTGCGCGAGGGCCAACTTGAAGGTTATGAGGTCGTGCGCTCGCCTTATACTCAGACGGACGTGTGGTGACTTGCAACCATACACACCAATGAGGTTGCCTTTTCTTAGTTTCAGCCTCCCTGCTTCCAGCTACAGATCCCTCAATTTCTGATATAGTGTATCCATGGTTATGCCCCTCCTAGTGCTTACAGTAGTATTATTCGCTTTACAACGTCAAAGCTCGAAAGTAGTTCGAAGGATTCCGAGGCTGCCTGGTTGTAAAATTGCGGTAAGCGTCAATCAGGGAGAACCGACCACTTGGACATGGATAATCGTAGCAACTTGGCTCCCGCAATTTGCGACTTGGCGCTTGTGGTCAGCGGCAGTCCTGCTCCAATGCACTAGACGCAAGGGCTGAGCTCAGGCTTCTGAAAATGTCTTCAAAGCCTCCCCTAAAATTATCGCAGGCAGCAATATGATGGAAATGAGTGTTCATGGATTGGTGGAATTGTCAATATCTGACACCGGCGTAAATTCTGGATCGTCAAAATCAATATGAAATGCGGTTGTCTCATTTACTATCGCATCCTTCATTGCCACGCAATGGTCGGCCGATGGAAGTCAGGTCCGACAAAAGGCTGATAATTTCGTCGTCCCCCGTTCTTTTCAGTGACTTTCGTTTCTCATGCTAATATTCCAAAGCCGGTGCCCAGCTGCTCAGACCGAGTTCTCCCGCGAAAGGAGGTTGATGTGTTCTTAGACATCACGATGAAGCTCTTTATTCTTCTAACTTGCTTGGTGTCCCTCTTCGGGAACAATGCGTTCGCTAGCAAGCTCGCATCTCCTTACCAGGTTGGTGAATTCTTATCCAGAAGAGAGTGGGGATTCGCACCCTCAGAAACGGACAGTACACCCGAGCTCTGCGAAACAACCTCTTACAAGATAGGCTCCTTGGGGGCAACCTCCTACAGGAAAGCCTCCTAAAGGACAATTTCTTGGAAGATAAGGCTCTATAGGATGCCGTCCTGTAGGATGACCTCTTAGAAGATAACCAGTTCGGGTGTACCCTCTGCTTTGGCGGGTGCGAATCCCCGATCTCATCCAGAAACCGCTGAACCGTTGGCGGAGGTATAAGTGAGACTGACCATTTCTTCCATGACCAGACAGTCTATTTGTGGTAGTAAGTTCTCTATAAATTAGACCGCTTCAGCGATTAGTAACGCACCTGCGTGCAATCCAAACTGACTCTCGCAGTGCTTATCAAATGGATATTCAAGCCTATGGGCGGAGAGCCGATTCGATAGCGCCCGGTTGCCCAGCCCCGTGCTACTTCGATGATTTCGTGAATTATTTGCAAAGGGCGGGCAAGACGCTTGATCCCGGCCAGAAGACCTCAGTCGGGACGAATCTATGGCCTGATGCCACCAAGGCTGCCCAGGAACTCGCAGGTCTCAAGTCCGGCGGCAAAGACTTCGTTCGTAAGTAGGAGAAACTTCCCCTGTCGCGCTCCTCTGCCCGGCCAGAGCGTTACTGATGAGCCTCTATGAACAGCCAACCAAGACCCCGACAAGATCTTCCAGAGCGGCTGGTGGACCGGCCCCAAGGGCGGCAACCCCAGTCTCAGCGATATCCTGACCAAGGTCACCGACAAGATCCAAGACGTCCGCACCATCTTCGGCGACAACGAGGCGGGCATCACCAAAGAAGGCCTGGAGCAGTCCCGCACCGCGATAGTCGGCATCCACGAAGCACGTCTCGCCGATATGGGGAATGACTATATCGACGAGCTCAACGACTACCTCAAGAACGAGAAAGGACGGTCGTACACGGTCGACACGCACACACCGACGGCGCAGGACGGGACGACGTACACCGATGTGGACCATGACAAGACCAGCTCGAGCCATTCTGAATTTGCGCAGGATTATAAGGACTTCCAGACGTGGTTGGGCAACCAGCCGAGGAAGGGCCAGGCGAGGACTGCGGTTGTGAAGAGGCACTGGGACGCTATCCAAGGGGTGGAGAAGTTCGAGAATCGTGTTTGGGGAGGGCCCCATTGCTGATTGGGCGTGAAAATATTTCATTCATAATATCAGAACACTGCTACTGGCATTGTATATTTTTCTTCTCCAACGCTGGGTCTTTGAGCGTTTACCACAGTGTGAAGGGACCGTACGTCTTCGGGATGTATACGGATTAAGAACGAAACCGGACCAATTATAATATTAGAATACGTCTCGGTTGGCTTTCTTCACGTACGCGTAAAGGGTAAAAGTAGTGTGTAGGTTGATCGTATTCAGGCGCCTGCAAGCGCTCTGGAGAAGCACCTATGTACGTGCCTACGGCTAACTAGGCCTACAGCCAGCAAAATGTCCAGCTTTTCTCATTCTTTTTTCATGACAGTGTTCTAAATAATCGTAAAGTGGTGGAAACCGGTCCAGTGCTGTCAAATAAGCCGAGACACATGCCGATGATGATGACGCCCCTTCGTTCAGGCCTGGATATTGACCAATTGACCCCTGCGCGCTATCGTTTCTCGAACGTGGTAAAGCAATCAGACATCCACTTCGCATGGTTCCATGCAAAGTCGGAACATGAGGACCGGACGCAAAGCAGGCGCAGCCTCCACGGACCCAAATATCGCCTCTACCGCATCCCGCAGCTGGTGCTCGGCCTCGATCAGTTCACCATGCTCAATACGGGAGTTGATGGTGACACCAGGAATCGCACCGATCCCGATAAACTTTTGGATCTTCGTGTGATCGTCTAGATCGACAAGCTGAACTGGCGCATCACCCAGGAGGCCAAATAGACCACCAGTATCGGTGGTACCAGCGGCGTGCACCACGATAGGTGGCCTCACGACAACAGACCAGGTCAGCGATGGGTTCTGGGTGCGCATCAGGTCCGCCAGCTGTTGTCGGGTCCATCTGTAGTGGTCGTGGGGCTCCACACGGGACTTCATGGCGACCAACAGGCCGAGCCGTATGGATGCCCGCCGCGTCGTCGTCTGCGCAGCATATGACATGACACAACGAACTGGGTCGCCCCAGTCGTATGTCTGCCACTCAATGTCGGCCAAAGGGTCCCAGTTGATGTGCACTACATCACGAGCCGAGTCGAGCCATGGGTTGGTGACCATGTACTGGGTGAATTCCTGGGTGTTCTCTGGGTCACGGGGGTCGGGATATCCAGGCAGCTGGCGGCCAGTCTCGAAGGCGACTTGCCTCGACTCGCGGCAGACCCGTGTGATGAGTGGAGGAGCCTTGTTGCGCAGCTGGATCATTCCGTTGTTGCTGCATGGAGGGGCTTCTTCTTCCGTCTCCTCGTCCCAGATGATGTCGTCTGGCTGGTTGTCGAGTTCCACGACGCGGTGAGGCAGGCACTGGCGCCAGATGGCAAGGCGGATTTCAGTGGGGAAGTCGCCAAACCTGGGAAAGGTCGTTTCCGAGGCCGACATGATGAGACGGGACCGCGGCCGGTAGACTGTTAAGAAACGTACTGCCAGAGGACATGAGATGGATTCTCAGACGCGATGATGATGCGGTGGTCTACTTGTTATAACCCAGCAACACGGGTGAAGAGGACGAATACATCGATTTGGAAACCCATGAGCGTTGGTCGAAGGAAGGAAGCTTGCGCCAGCTGCCCCTGCTGGCGGGGCGCCCTAGTCCAGGGGGATGTAAGACGATAAAATGAGGTGCAGGGTTGTAGTAACTTGAGTATGCAGGGAGGGCGTTGTCCAGGCTAGGCCGTCTTAGGGCTCCTCCTACAGTAAACTGAGTGCGCCAGTGGAAGCCCATACCTACCCCAACCGAGGGTGCTGGCAGCATTGAGTGTGTGGTCTGCAATCGCTGGAGTTTCCAAAGCGGTTCGTTTCTAATCCCCCGTAACATAAAATGTGTGTGGTGCCCTCATACAGTGGTAAACGCTCAAGACCCAGCGATTCAAAAAAGCACAATGCCAATAGCAGCACAGAGATGATACAGCTACGCCTGTTTACGGGCACGTGGCCTCAGCCTCGCGCCGCACAGGAGTTTCCAAAACTTGGTCAAGTTGGGTGCTGAGCATCGAAGAATGACCCTCGTCTGTCAGTGCTTGCGAGGGGCTCACAGTGTAAGTGAGACACTCGGGCCGGGCCGAAGACGAGTGAGGTAACTCCTAGGCTGGAAGGACGAGGGATTAGGTTTGCTCAGGCTGTCAATGCTGGTAAAGTTGCGAAGCGCCTTATGTCCGTTGAAGCAAGCTTTGTACATGGATCAATATCCCCGTCTACAATCGTGAGGCTATTGACACAGCACCGATAGCAGAGGCAAAAACAACACGACTGAGGGTTTTATGCCAAACGGTGGCCATTTAGGATTGATAGAATTTCCAAGACAGTTCATAGAGAATGCCGCTCAGTAGCTTCGAATACCTACAGGTCCTCGAAATCAGTAAGTCTTTGTTTACATACGCGCATATGTCATTGATCATTGTGCTCTTGAATTGTTACGTGGCTGCATAAAGTGAAAATTCATTGAGGAACCGAAATTTAACGCCGAACTTCCTTACGGTTCATTTAGTAACGGTGCCGGGCACGACATTCGAGCATGAATATATCGTTGGAACAATTGTTTGATCTAATGAGCAGCACAGTTCAGTGTCAACCGTGATTTGTCATTGAGAATCTCCTGTTATATACAGTTGTGGCTCTTTGTGAGAATCTCTCTTTTTTCCCTCCTTATTTTCGTGTCTTCGTCATTGGCGTACATCCTCCGACAGCAAGTTCGTACCAACGCCTGTCTCGCAGTCGATCTTCACGCTCCAAGTTTACTAGACATCTTGAAACCGTAATGGCACCTCGTTCCAAAGTCTGCGCTTTCAATTTCAGACATCATCGTCTACAGACGACACTTCGTCCACTTGGCCACATTCCTGATTGACGACTAATTTGTAGCAGTGACCGGGCATGGAGAAGTGTTCTCCGGGTCGAAGATGTCGTCGCCGGGGAAGACAGGCCAGATCTCGTTGATGACAGCGGTGGAAGAGTTTCCCTTGGCAGCTGTGACGTCGATGAACAGGGTGTCGGACCGCACATAAGATCCGTCTTCTGGGTCTACCAAGGGAACAAATGTAAAGTTCCCAGTGGCCCCACATACTTGGCCGACATCCACGCTTTGGCGGAGCCCAAATGGGCCAAGCAAGGCGCTGACCTTGTAATCGGTAATAAAGTCACCAGAGGATTGAATATAGAAGCCGCTGAGGTTGATATTAAAGTTGAAGAGAAGGGGATAATGCGCGGAAGGGAGCGATTTCTCTTCGGTTGTGGTGATGTCGTTGTCTGTTGCACGACCGTCGCCCCCGTAATTCTTCTGCGGCCACGTGTTTAGTTGCTGGGCCGCTGCTGAAGCAGCAAGAGGGACAAGTGCCAGGGCTGAAGAAAGGCGGACCATGTTGATGGAGGAGACGGGACAGGTGAAGACCAAGAGCTTAGGACGCAGCTGTGAGTCGCAAGTGGCTGGTGGGATGAACAGCTGGGCCTCACCGCACTTATATAGACAATTTCTCGAAGGATCGCTCTATCATGCACACTCAGCCTTCTCTGAAGAGAAATCATTAGCATAATAGGCATAATAGGCAGAAGCCTAGTTTGTGGACTGCCAGTGGGTTCCATCTCGCTTGGGTCTGGGTTGAGGCCAACTCCAGTTGAGCTGCTTGTTTGGGCTTAGACCATCTGCAGCCTGCTCGGGCTCGCAACAATGCTAACTTTGCGCAAGTTTGAGATTGTGCAAAGAAAACAAGACCTGCAAGTCTTAAGCCTTGTCTAAATCATTTGTTGGCTCTGTCAATTTCATAGTACCAAAAAAAAAAGACAAAAAAAAACCCCCCTTCAAGTTGTGCTCAGAATTAGAGAGGTCCAGAAATTGATGCTATACGAGATCAGTTCTTTGCTGGTATCCATCTCAAGCTTAGGTGCTTCGCCACACCCTCGCATACGATTTTAATTGGGGCTAACAAACAAAACCGTTGTGGTTCGTAGGCGGTCTGTCGACGAAGGATCCTCCCCTTTCGTAAGAAAATACTGGACAATAGCTACTGGTGCATCCGAGGACCAAAAAAAAGTTGAGCTTGTCGGCTGCTTCCCCTGAGCTTGTCTACGCGGGCCCCGCGGGCCACACTCGCTCCACACATACGTCCTCTACGATGGGCGTGTTCGGCACAATTGGTGCAGCCATCGAAATTGACAGTAATAGTGCGCTCTCTAGACCAGGCTGGATCTTCTCACAAAGTGTCTGAAGCATTGGAAGCACGTTATTTAAGATGCATGTTACCAGGCTCAAGCAGGCAGACAGAGAACAGAGAAAGAGAAGTCTTGTGTGATGAAGTTCTGCATGTGCAGTTAGCGTGGAGGGCAACCCGCCAGCCCCACCCCTTGCGGCACCAGCTGGATAGTCCACCCCAATAAAGAGAAAGAGGGGTTTTCAATTGGTCAAGATATTCCTTCTCTTGGCCCTCTTCCTGCCGTGTTGTATTTTGAAGAGATAGTCTACAGTGTCAGGCCAGTCCCCCAGCATGCCACGGGGCAATCATTACCACTGCTGGCAACATGTCCAGCGTCCTTCGGTGGCCTGTCTGCTGTTGGTCCGCGGGGCAGGAGCACGCCGGCTCCTTTATCTAAGTGGGCGGCCCCCTCAGCAGCACCAGCTGCCAGCGTATATCAGACAGAAGCTTGTGCCCTGGCCGCAAACTCGATCACTGAGATGCAGCTTGGGTTTGGAACGGCAAGCTCAAATCGGCTCTCGTCAGCCTTTGAGATTAAAAGCAGCATGGTGTAGTCCGCCAAGACGAAGCTTAGAATCGTTCATAATCAGTAGCCACCAAGGATGACAAGCATTCGGACCCGTCCACTTGGGCAGGGGGAAGAGGTCACGGCCGCATCATCCTCAACCCTGGCGATCTTTTCTTGTTGCCTTTATGAGCCTAATTCTTGAACATGCAGAGTTTAGCAGCATATACACGCATGGCTCATGACGTTGGCTTGACTCTCGCCCGTTATGTATCCCGCTGGGCCGTGGGCCGGTTCTCTGGCTCCCTGCTTGAGTAACGCCGCCCTTGGGAATGCTTCTGTCTCAGAACCCTTTCGCCCTCACCACCGCCCGCTAAGACATTTCCCTATGAGCACCGGTTTCCAACCTCACAACGGCTCGAGCTGACTGCTCGATCCGGAAATGAAATCAATATGAAAAACAACCGTGTGGGACGTCGTCCCCGGACGGGCAGCACCCGGGCTCTCTCGACTTCTCTCGAGCAGATGAGAGCTGCATCTGAGGCCGGGTGCTCATGCTCTACTCACCCTTGACATGCTTGGCCCGTAAGTATATCAGCGTTCAGCATCATGGACGTGCCGTCGCCATCACCGACGGCCAGCACATACGACTATGTTTACGACAAGGACAGCGACTCATACGTCCTCGAGCGGTCCCAAGACGCCCTGGTTACGAAACTGCACTGGGTGGTGCTGGCAAACCTGGCGCTGCTCCTCATCTTCTGCTTCATCACCATCCTCACATCCGGGCTCGTCTTCGGCCACAATGTCGAGTCGAGCGACTGCCTCGGGCAGAGCTGGGTCATGTTTTCGGTATGTCACATCTCACAACACACACTTGAACCCCCGCGGGAATAAACCACACCACACCACACCACACCATCCTGCATGGCTGCATGGCCAGCAGACGGGACAACAAACGGCTGCAGTCTGTAGCCGCCTGCATCCTGCATGATGCATGCTGTATCACCGTGAGAATTCCGGTCGGCTAATCCCAAATTGTACATAAACAGTCAATCATGGGCTTCCTGTATGTCGCCCTCCACCTGCACGCCGCGCGTAAGGGTGAGCTGGTCGGCCACGTCCATCATCCCACCGTCCAGCAGCCCCTCCAGTCCTCCGCCATCGTCGTCGCCCGGATCGACGTTATCGCCTGGGCCGTCTCCCTCATCATCGTCGCTGTTTCCGTATCCAAAGACGCGTCGCCCGTGTCTTGTGTGAATCTTGTCGCGTGTGCCTCTGCTACGTAAGTCCTTGCCTGCCTACTTGCCTGCCCTACAGGGCTGTTTTTTTTTTTTTTGAGTTACGAGGTGGCCAAAGCTTGTGATGCAGTGGGAATTGTGGATCCCCTCATCTAGATCCCTGAGGGAGGTCCCACCGGTTGATCCGGGGATGTGTCGATCATTGCAGGAGGCTGGGCTGGGGGCCGCGGCCATCAAGTAAACGAGCAAACGGGGTGGATGAGTGAATATAAGATGAAGAGAGAAATAAAGTTTGAGTGAACAGAAAAGGCTAACAGGCAATTCTTCTTCACAGCCCTATACTGATCTTCCTCAACTGCGTCGCAGAAAAAGCATCACGACCGTTTGACCTCCCCTACATCACCGCACGATATTCCCGCCCCCCGAGCGTCGTCACCTGCCGCGTCTCCGCCCTCATGGCCGCCATGGCATCGATGCCCGAGGTCACCTCAGAAGACAGCATCTCGCGGCGCGGCTCGGCCGTCTCGCTGCCCCGCAGCCACAGCAACAACATCCACGGCTCACGGCCAAACTCACACACCCAGCACGCAGCGGCCATCGCGGCGGCACACAATGCGTCCGCCTCTGGGGCGGCAGCAGCACCAGGCGGCCACCTCGGTGGGCCCAGGGCGCCGCCGTCCACCCTGAAGGAGTCGTCCGCCTCGTACTCCTTCAACCGCTTCGACGACAGGACCAAGAGGCAGCTCGCCGACTCGGTGAGCGAGGCGTCGCAGACCTCGGAGGCGAGGGTGCGCATCGGCGGGCCGCGGCCGCTGGCTGCGAGCGACATCGCGGTCAAGACGGGCGTGCTGCCGCCGCCTGTCTGCACGGATCCCAAGCAGGTGCCGCAGTATTCGCAACAGCAGCAGCAGCAACAGCAGCACATGCAGCACATGCAGCACCAACCTCCTCAACAACAGCCATACCACCAGCAGTACACCACTGACCCCGAGAAGACAGGTTCAGGTTCGGAGTCCGTAGGCGGCGGGGGCTGGGCGAAGGACTGGTGGGCCCTGAGGACGGTAGCTGGGTGGGTCAGCCCGGCGGGGAGCGGGGCCACGACGCCCGTGTCGACGCCCGGAGTGGGTCCAAGCCCGGGGCCCATGGGCAACAATAGCAGGTCGAGGGCGGCGCGGCTGTCGACTGTGGCCGAGGACTGGGTGCCGGCAGGAGGTGTCGGCGGCAGTGGCAGTGGTAATGGGCCGTACTCGCCGCCTACCCGGCCGCCGCTGACCAGGGGCTCGCGAGAGAATGGTTACCAGAATGTACACGATGTGAACAGGGCAGCCGACCTGACACCACCTCCAGCCGTGGCAGGCGCGGGAGCCCGGCCGGTGCGTGCTCCAACGGCAGCGAGGGTTAGGCTGGTGCGGGCCCAGGAGGCGTTGAAGTCGCAAGCGAGGGTCAAATCCGGGGCGACGGTGGTGCTCACGAGGCCGGCGCACCTGACTGGGGACCGCCGGGAGGGCCGTTCGTCGCCGACGAGACCGCCGCTGCAGAGTACCTTGAGCATCCCAGGGTCGTATGTGGACTAGTAAGGACAAAACGACAAGGCAGACTGTGAATTCAACGCGGGGGGGAGCAAATGATTCTCTGATTCCCAGCGAGTAGCAAGCAAGCAAGCAATATATCCGCCGACCCCAGTGGTGATGGCTCTTCTATCATCTATTCCCATGACGCCGTGCAATGCTTCAAATCAATCAACCTCACACCAGAGGAGAAATACAAAGACGAGGACCAAAACAAGCCACCTGACAGCCCAAAGCTCTCCACTCGTCCCCTACGAGAAGAAGTGCGACCCGTCCTGCAGCATGCCAATCTCAGGGCACCACTCCATGGCCTGCTTCTTCTGGTAGTCGTTGAGCCATCGGAAGGGCTGGTGGTAGCCCAGCGGCTTGTCGTAGTAGACGGTCTCGACGGCGAACTTCTCGGCGACGTCCTGGTCCGGCAGTTTTGCGCCCCGCTCCTTCATCTTCATGTACAGCCACTGGTCTTCGAACTTCATCCACTGCGGTTTTGGCGGCCGTGGCGGCGCTTCTTTGCCTTCTTCTCGCCGGGTGACCTGGCCTTCTCCTCTAAAGTCGCCTGGTACGAGCTGAACTTCCTTCTTCGGCGCTTCTTTTGGTTGGGGTGGTCCCTGCTTGCTCGGCGACTCTTGTTTCTTTGGTGGTTCTTCCTTCTTAGGTGGCTCCTCCTTCTTGGGTGGTTCATCATCGGCAGAGTCCTTCGCAAAGTCATTGGCAGGATCTCTCACGACCTCAAGCACAAGCTTCGGATTCCTCAAGCTCAGACCCCCATTGTAACCCACGCCATACTGCGGCGCGACAGGCGCACCGATAAGATCCCACTCAAGAAACTCGTCAATCGACCGCCCACTGTTGCCACACAAAACACTGTCAGCCTGGAACATGAGCACGCGGCCCGCGCTCTCAAATTGCTCCCAGAACCAGGGCCTCGTCAGGAACACCGACACGGAGCGGTGGTCCGGGAAGGTCGTGCCCTCGGGCAGGAAGTAGATGTGCAGCCGCCTCTCGGCCATGAGCCGCCGGAACGCAGGGCTCGCGGGCTCGACCCACTTGTCCTTGCGCGTCAGCAGCACCACGGGCCACTTGGGCCCCAGGACGTTGGCGAAGTGCAGGACTATGGGGACGAGGTTCGGCACGCGCGCCACGTCCGTCTCCATTATCACGGCGACGTTGTCCGGGAAAGGGACCTCGGGCGAGGGAGGCGGCGGCGGTGGGGGCGGAGGGTTGAGGGCGTGGTGTAGGGCGTCGACTACGAAGAAATCGTCGCCTGTGCCGACTATGGGGGGCCCTGGGGGCGGCGCGGTCGAGGTCGGGCTCGTGGCTGTTTCGGTGGTTGTGTGTGCATTTTGTCCCTTTGCGCCGGTGCCGACGGGGATGAGGCGGAAGGTCGAATTGGCCTGCGCATGTGGATTAAACCTGTCAGTACTGGTTGCGAAGGACTTGTGACGAGGTATAGGGTGGAAGGGGGGCTCAATGGGGCCAGACGAACACTAGAACTGAAGAGTCGCGAGGTGCCCAGGACCCAGATGACGATGATGGCGGCTCCTGCCAGGACGACCAGCCTGAAGCCGCGGGTGCGGGCCACGCTGAGGCCGTACTCATCCACGCCTACCATGTTGTGCTGCTGTGCTGTGTCATGTCATGTCGTTGCTGGAGCTGGGTTCGGGGACCAGGAACCGTAAGTGATGACTGCTCTCTTGGAACACGTCGCTTGGATCTGCGGCAAGGTAAGGTTTGGCTGGGGGTCGAGTTCCACACCGTCCGTGGGCGGCCGGAGGATTGCCCGGCTTTGAAAAAGGGGTGGACCTGCTGTGCCATTCCCGCAACCAGCTATCGGCCTAGGCCCGGGTAGCACGGATGCTAATTTTGGATACATCGACGCCGTATACCCGTCCATGAACACATACATAGGTATATATAAGGTTTGGCCATGATAGTGCCTAGATATGCAGCTGTGCAATAAGTTTTTGCGAGGGGGGTTGAAACTCGGCCGATCACCAATGCACCTTTATGTAAGCCTGTCTCAGGGCCAATTGAGGATCGTCACGTCGACCTTCAATCATTTGTTCCCTCTATGGGCTTTCAAACCTCTATTCTTCTTTGATTTATTCTTCTCAGTGAGATCGTATCAGTACTAGGCAAGGCTTCAGTCTCGGAATATACCTAGTGGATAATTCGCGTTCATATTTATCATCGAGTATGATGTGCTTCCTTCATTAAGGATATCAGTGGGTGATAACAAAGGCCATAAGCAGGGCTCCTCCAAATGTCAGGAATACGTTGTTTCGATAATATCGCCTAAGGGCTGTGGTCAGACATACTCATTCTGATGGTAGGGGTAGAAAGGGTTAAGCAGACAGACCGTCTTCGGCAAGTGAGTGGGCCAGCACAGCAAATGTGCTCAGTGGCATCCTCATAATACCGTTCATATTAACCCTGGAATTATCCGCGATGATATTGCTCTTCAGGAAGTTCATGCTCGGGAAGTACATGCCCACACACACCTCAACCAGGCAAAACGCCCAAAAGACCAGGTATCGGTGAGACGGTATGATCACAGCCGACAACATCGACACGCTGGCAAACGTGATGGCGGCGTTGAGGATGAACGATGCGCTGGTGACGTCTAGTGAGCTTCGAGCCATGTTGCCCATATGATGTCCGTTGTACCTCCAGCGAAGTAAAATGTTTCTCTGGTCTCTTTTCAATACGACTCTTGGTGAATATGAAAATGGCGACTATGATCAGGAACTCCAGAGCTTTGTTTTTGATAGTTGCGGTGGGAGTAGTACTGTTCGTTTCTGCACTCTTTCTCCAGCATCACCAACATCAAGTAAAGCCCCCGGCTGGTTTCTCGGACGTCCCATTCACCAAGCATGGGCGATCGGTGGGTAGAGGGCTAAGAACGCTGCCAAGAAGGAGAAGGGCTCAGTATTCGTCCAACTCTACCATGCGATGCACCACGCCCGGTCTCTAAGCATCAAGAACGAGAGGTTGAAAGGCTATAATCCCGGATCGTGTGTACTGTAGTAAGCGCACTGAAGATGTCATCAGACCTGAACCCATCATGAGAGTTACCAGATGGGGGCCTGCCACTCGCGAGATGGCGTCTTCTGTCTTTGTATTTGATTGATGTTAGCTATTTTTGCTGACTTGTACACATGTGCATCAACAGAGAACCACGGGACCGGGTCTCCTATTACACATGATTGAAACACCCCCCTTCAAATACTCCCCAGCATGAGTTTGAATTATATGGAGTTCGATACGAAGTGTCTCGAGTGCGCTAGTAAGATGAGGGCACATGAATCACTGAAGATACTGGGAAATATTCCTGAAAATCTCTTTCAAGAAAGATTACGAGGAGTACCGACATGTTGGACCTCTGATAACAATAAAGTTCGGGCAATTTGACATTACAAGGACGGCAGCCCACATATTCGCCAGTGCATATCATCGTTTAATCTCGTTGTTTCCAGTACAGAGGTCTAGCTCAATACTACCGGAGCCAGCGGAACGTAACCGCGTTGACTGCATGCCACCTCTCCTTTCTGGAGACGTCTTGATCACGCGGCGAGATGCGAGCATGGATAGCTCCCCGCCTCCTGGCCAATCTGACTGAATTCCTCGCGCGAGATAATAAGTCCGAGAGATGAGACACTTCCTTCAGCAACGGTCCTCTTCTTCAAATTTGGCGGAGTTCCTATCCTATAAGAAGGAACTCCATTATGCTAAGACTTATATTATATTACATTGTGAACTCCAACTCTGAATTGACTTGCGGGATTGCGGCGGCTGATACGCGCCCCGGGTCCATCGCTTTTCCGACCCTCTTTGTTTGCCTTTCCCACATGATCCAATTTTAATCCTCCCACTGAATTCATAGAGTGGTGTCAATATCCGGCAAAGGTGCCGTGAGGCCAAACCGCCTCTGCTTCACACTGGCATGCTGCCTCACTGACTTCTTCACCACGTCATCTTCTTCCTCATCGACAATCACAATCATCCACACACCCACCGAGCCGTTCCGCCCGATCAGCGGTGTGGCATGAATCCATCTCGGCCGGCTATACTCTGCGTTTCGACGAGGACTAGATATCCAGCGGATCTTGGCGGTGACGCCACGCCCTTCGGCCAGTGCTTGCTGGACCTGCTCGCGAGTGCGGCCGGAACCCCCGACCCGATCCATGAAACTGGACTGGAGCATGCCCGGGATGCGGAGGGATGGCGAAGCGAACAGAATCCGGAGGCTGGGGTACGGCCGGACCAGGAGGTAATTCTCGTAGACGCCTGGCATGTGGCCGCCCTTGTTGAGTGGGTTCCGGTCCGCTGGGGTCGACGATCTAGAGCGTAGCGGTGGATAGACCTCATCTGGTCCCGAGAGGGCCTTGAATGGAGCAGGGCTGAGGTTCTTGATGGCATCCGTACTGTTCCTGTCGCGACCGTCGCCGTCGACATCGCCGTCTCCGTCGCCACTGAGAAAGCCTTCGGAGTCAGACTCGATCACGAGTCGCTCCTTGTGCCACCTGGAAGTGTTTGTCTGCTCTTGATCCTGAAGGGGTCGATGCATCGCTCCGCCGTGCTTGCGAACAGTGTCCAGTTCCTGCAAGTTGAACATCTCACTCAGTTCTTGGAACTCGTCCTTGACTTCCTGTTCAACGTCTTTCCCCTCTCGTGGCGAGGCTGTTTCTTTATCTCTGCGTTCGTCGTCTTCACCTTCTTCATAATGGGTTTCGACATGACGCTTCAGATACTCCAGCCCAGCACACTCCTTGGCCAGCCCTGATACGTCGATTTGGGCTCCCAGAAAGTATCGCACTGTTCCTTTGGAGTCCATCAAAGGGGTGCACATGAGCAGATTCATGAATGGGGACCCATCTCTTCTATAATTCAGGAACGTTTCATAATGCTCCTTGCCCATATCAAGCTTTTCCCTGATTCTCCTGACGCTGAAGGGATTGGTCTTTGGCCCTTGGAGGAAGCGGCAGTTCCGGCCGATAACATGCTTTGTGCCATATTGTGTGGTCCTGTGAAACTCTATGTCGATTGGTACACCGTCAGTCAAAGCTTATATCAACAATCAATACGGAAGGCAACCTTAGGAATCGATACAATACGTACCTTCCGAAGCGAAAATGATGGGGTTCTCATGGCGTGAGGGATCAGTGAGGCAGAAGGTCTCGGCCAGACCTTCTGACATACTAGATTTAGGCAGACATAAATTTAGTGGTCATCCTCAGACCGACCTGCAGGTCTTGCGGCAGTAATTTTCATCGAAGGGCAGATATATGAAGAAACGTACTCTCTGAGGTGAGCAGGCATAGAACCCACAATACGCCTCCTGATGGAACTCTCAACGAACTGCATCCACACATTGGTAATGAAGGCAGGCAGATCCTCTTGGGCTAGCAACTCAAAGGCGGCTTCAGCCTTCCTCTCCAGGCGGTCGTTCGCTGTCTGAGGCACAGCGTCTGTGTCTTGCGTGAAGTCGTACTCATCCAGTGGCTCCAGTGCTTCACTAATGGCGTTGGCGTACTTGAAAGCCGCCAGCGCCTTAACGGTGTCCAGGTAGTAGACCAAGAGAGGCACTGACTTTGGCCGATGAGCGCTCATGAAGCTGGAGAAGCGCTGGAAGAGGGTGAAGTCATTGAAGATTAATCTCAAGTGCTGCGACGAGAACAGAAATTCAGATCGCTCTTCCAGCGAGTACAGAGTGGCCTCTTCCGTCTCGGGCGAGACAAGGTCGAAGCTTCCAGGCTCCAATTCCTCTTCATCGAGGGGCTCAAGACCGTCGGGATGCTCGGAAATCGTGGCTTGCAAAGGAGGCAGTGAGAAATCCGGGTGCGAGGGGCTAGGCGTGGTGATCTGAGTTTGATATGAGGATTCGGTAGAGCGAAGCGAGACTGCCGAACGTTTGCTTCGCACGTTTGGAGAGAAGGAGCGAGCTCCTCCTCCTGGCATAGAGCGCTCGTGCCTTAGTGGGAGGGGAGACTCAATCGTCTCGGGAACATCAGGAAGGCTATATGTAGGAGACGGAGAGGCATGTTAGCGCAAAAGCTCGATCATGATTGTGAGTAACGACGCTGCTCAGGCGTGTGGCCGCTCAAAGTATGTTGCAGGAACCCGACAAAACTTACCTCTTCATTTCTGGCCTGGGAGGATTCACATTGACTTGCTCACGTTCGGATGTCTTCCGGTGGTGAGCCATAAAGTCATATTTTCCGGCCAGGATCTTGTTTAGCACTGACATTCCTCGGGGTGGTCTTCGTGCAGGTGATTCTGGGACGTCGGCTTCCCCAACATATACGTGTGCTGAGTAGCCACGCGAGGAGATGGATGAAGTGAAGTTGGAATGCATCACGGTTGGCTTCAAGCGGATAATAATTCAGGAGGGACTCTTCTAAGCGTTGTAGGATTATCTCATCTGCCTCGAAATGTGGAGATGACGTGACTTGGTCAGGCCTGAGTGTTCCTGATGTTACCACTCCTATATTCAACTATAGATATAGCAGTTGCATTTGTGACGACCTGCCCTTGCAGTAGTCGGATACAGGCATTCCAAAAATGTCCGAAGTTGGCCACACCCTTGCGAGGCCAACCGAGGGGCGATCCGCTGACGTGCCGTGAGAATGCCTGATTTGTTTCCACACCTGTCACGGAGCTGTCAGATGCCCTCCTTATCATGCAAGGCAGTTCAAGGCTTTTCAAGGCCGTCCGAATACGATCTGGTCAAGACCTCCAAGGTTGTCAGTCACGGGATGTGGCGGAAGTGTCGTTCATACTATTGCCGACAGTATTGCTGTAAGGATGTTCGCCCCAAGACAACCCGATGACCACCACAGTATGGTGGAATCATTAATTGCTAGCACCCTACACTGGTCGCCATGAAAGAGTATACTAAATCGTACGATCTAGCTGGCAAATTCAGTTGCAGCTGGAATTTACGTTTGCAGCTGGCTATAAGTGTACCACTATATCCCCACGTGTGTGGCGTGAACTAGGTCCAAGCTCGTCATAGAACCATTTGACAGCAATTCCCGAGCTCCTTAATACCAACGTTTTAATGTTTGAGGTTGAGGAGTTGGGTCGTACTGTACGCGCGCTGAGCTAGACCCTGAGTGGGACCTTCTACATGAACGAGAAGCTCAACGCTACTGCGATAATAATCACCATCTGACAGACCGCACACCGGAAAGTGAGGGGCAGTTGGAGGGCAAAATTGAGAAAAAGGAAAACGTCCCTCTTGGTCTGTTTCTGCGTTGAAGTCTAATTAGCCGCAGGTTGCGGAGAGCCGGTGTTGGTAAGGCTGCGATAAGGCTCCGTTCGTCTCGGGAAGCGCATTGGGCTATCTCGTATTCCGGTAACTTCTCTATATTTGTGCTCCAAGTCCCGAGAATTCGGTCTCAACGGACTTCCAGGATGGCGTGGTCCGCTGACTATCCCTTGATTGGGTCCACGATAATCGGAAAACCCGAAGGTTTAACGTGTCTTGGTAGCGAACGGGAGGACTACCCAAGCATTATACCTACCCATGTATCTTAACCAGCCATCACAGCGACACCTAACGTGACTCGCACAAGTCGCACCCGACACTAGCCTCCGTACGGTGTGGTGTTCGGTTCAGCGCAGGTGTGCAGGGAAGCTCGGAAAGGCACCTCGGTCTGCAGTTCTGTGCAGCAGGCATGGTATCAGCACGCTATCTACAAACTCAGACGCTACCTCGTGCATGCTTCATATAGTTGCATTTCGACGAATGTGGTGTCTCCCCCGGTTATCTCGCCGAGGAACAACTCGCGAATCTCCTCTCGATCTCGTCATATCTCACATATTCTTACCGATCGGTGATCAGACATCGAGATCGGCTCTCTCGGTTAGTACAACGGCTTCAGCCTGCATTCTGCAAAGGAATTGACCCTGCCGAGATCGACAGGAGCTGCCGAGCCTGTCTTCGGTTCGGGGCGGTTCCGCCTTCCATATGCTTCTGCCGTCTCACGGTGATGATCATGTATTGTCGGCACTTCTGAGCTTAAGCATGTCTCCAGGCAAGATTGCTAATCCTCGTCGTAGAAACTGCCTTGCTAGGCTGCGATCCATGTCTGCTTGATTCTCTGGTTCTCCGGTAGATCTTCTCCCGGAGTTCTTGTCGAGCTAGATGTGGTGGGCCTGCATAATCTCTCTCTTATAGCACCAGCATTGGTTATGTTGCATTCTCCAGCTGCCCATGCCCTCTTAGTATGCTTGCAGGCGTACCTGGCGGTTTACTAGGGTATGAGCACAAATGACCTACCAGCCACGGTAAAGTGTACTTCCATGGTGATCAGGCAGGAGACGGTAGCCAAAAAGACCTGGCTGAACAGTGATGGCCTTGGCTTTACCCCTAATCAAATGTGCGAAATAAGGATCGGAAGCCAATGAGGGGACACACAGGCTTCTCAAATCAAACGCTTTACACTTGGCATAACGGCTCTACACCAGTTTGACTGGTGCTGCATATCACGGCATACGCGATCCTCTCAAGCAAGTCCAAATTTGCCATTGGCCAAAGGCCGGCTGTGCAGCAGTGAGATTCTAAGGCAGCAACACTATGGCGTCATGGCGAACTACACTCCACTGCATTATACATGACATGATCTATAGAGGCCGCCAGAACTAGATCTACTCATTTAGACAAGGCATAAGAGTTTGACGAATCAGCACCGAGGGCAACTCCCGAAGTTATTCAACCCATGAATGCAGGCCGATGAGTGGGTTCCTGCGGCATTTACAGAGGAAGTTCAGAGGGGCGCTGTCCCGAGGGCACCACATTGTACTGACATGTACATAAAACGTGGGGTGTGTGCCAGTTCGGGCACATATTGGGCACATACGTACAGGACACCAATTTGTCCGTGTATTTAGTAGGCGAAAATACCAGATGATTCTAGCAGACGCATGTCACTACCGTCACGACAGAGCTGCACGAGAACAAATTCAGCAAAAATTGCCTGTGTGATTAAGATGGCGATACCAAACACCTGCAAGATCCCACCTTCTCGGATTCTTTCTCACTGGATTTGGCTTTCAGGTTGGCTGAACACGCGCATTTCTTTTCCCACTCCCCCAATCAAAATCAACTCTAAACTGAATAAAAGAAAATCAACGTGATGAATACCTCGGAAGACTCGGTCCAACTTGTCACACGGCCTTGGAAATCACAGCAATGGTGCTTGTGGCCGAGCCCTGCAGCTCTTGTAGCAAGCCCGGCTTGAAGACAGCTGCTCCAAATCGACAGAGCTTCGTCACAGATATCGTGTAGTCATCATGATAAAATTGTAGAATCGCTCCTGATTTATCAAAGCCAACTAATGCGCATGTCTGACACATGTCAAATGGCACGGACAAGGCTGAAGCTGCAACCACTCTTGTAGTCGCGATCTAGTGAGCTGTAGCGTGGATCGTTGATGGCATGGACAATTTTCTCCGCCTTCAACTCGACCTAGATGCCAACTTTTGTTTACTCAAGATCTCGTAGCTCTCCTTAGAGAGTGTGGGGAACAGCATGCTAATGGCCAAAACTGCCAAAGCTCCCACTGGTTCTGTATCGAACCCAAAGCCCGTCTCCTTAACCAACGCTCACCAAAACTAGAACAGATTAGAGTCGAAGACTACCTAGGTACCTAGGTATGTAAATACACGACTCCGCGTTCTTACTGGCCCCGATTTTTCAGCTTCCTCTTCATCTTTCCACTCCGTTATTCCCGTGGGCACCGCTTACGCTGTTGTCTCGAACCCTCCCACCATCCACCATGAAGCCGTCATCCATCCTCACGGGCCTCGTCCCAGCCCTCTCCGCCCCTGTGGCCGGGGCTCCCACCAATGGATCTCTCACTGCCGATGTGGCCCCTCTGGACCCGCCCCGGGAGCTGCCCAACGTTTGGTGCGAGTTCCATCAGCCCTCGATGCTCAACCAGTACAGGGTGGTCATCAGAAAGGTGGCACGGCCGGACGTCAATCCCTTGTGTGCCTCCCTCTGGAAAGAACTTAAGGGATTTGAGATCCTCTGTTTAGTCTCGAGTCCCCACTGTGGCCCCGCTGAGGTCGTCCCCAGGGAGCCCGCGCTGGAGTGGAAGTTCACGACCGCGGCCGGCTGCAATGGCGGCGCCATTGGCGCTGCGTACTGGGGGGCGACGCATAACAAGTACGGGGCGATGGATGTGAGTGGTTGCAACTAAGGGTGCGGTCAGATGCGCTACTGTGCGGATCGCGGGTGCAACTTGTACGGTGTTCAGTGGTTTCACTTTTATATCGTGTATATCCGAAATCCCATGAAGCCCCTTCATGGAGTGTTGAGCCCTCACCAGCATTTTGAGAAGGGCGTGAAGAAAAACCACACGAACAATGATAATGCTGAGTAATACCAGTAAAAAACAAACGTTGCGTGCGTTTAATCAATCGATTTTGTTTGATGCTCAATTTAATAGCAATACCCAAGCCACATTGATTCTTTAGCCCCAGATGTGCTTGCGATACCCATCCAAGGTACTGTTCCAAGTCCGGCTACATATCTCGAGCATCACGGCGAACGGCAGAGTGTAGCGCAGCCAGTCAACCTGTCCAGCTTACTCATGTCCCTACTGCTGTATATTTTCCGACTTTCGCAATGTTGACGCGACTTGCATGGCTTCAAACGAAGTCCCACACCCCGCAACAAAATCGCGAAGTATCTGTCCCTCAGAGTTCAGATTCCACGTAGACTGCCGCGAGCTTGAAAACAGGCTTATACTGCAACACCTGATGGTCGTTCACCCTCGAACATAAGGTACTAAGCAGTATGAAGCCGGATTTGTCTCTAACGTAGCCGTTGTCGGTTGATCAGGTAGGCAGATAGGTCATGGGGACTTTCTAACATTCGCCTGTCAGCGCCCGGGGACCTTCGCAGGTAGATCATTTGAGCAGCCGGCACGCTTCTAAGCCTGCAAGGAGTTCAGCCTCAAGTGCAACCAACGATGTCCCAATCCGTGACACGTGCTGCACTGTCGATCATATCACACAAGGTCAACGCTTACTGGACGAAACGGCCGGCACAACTCAGCCCTGGAGATAACGTTCAACGTCTACCTCCGAACCCTGAGGCAAATAGAGAATCCGGAGCCACAGTCTAAGTCAAGGTTCACTCGCGCTGAGCCATCAGGATGAGTAGATCTTATTGAATAGATCCGGCTTCGGCCACACTGTATTCATCCTTTTAACTATCTGTCTGTCTACTCAGTTACTTATTTCTTCCCCCTAGAGCCCGTATATAAACATTTCAACCTCTTTATACATATCCCAGTACTTCTCTTATAGATATACCTTAAAATTCTCCTTTATAATTAACTTTAGAAGGTCTTTATTATTTATAATAAAAGTATAGATATAGAGGAGTATAAGTTTATTCTAATCTCTCTTTATTAGCTTATAAACTTCTCTTAGTATTTTTTCTAGAAGGTTAAAGGGTTTATTATAGAAGTTTTAAGGGTAGGCTATTTTAAATTATTTCTTTATTTTAATTTCTTTTAAAGTTAGTAGCTATATACTAAAATAAAGGTTATTATATAAGCTTACTTAGTAAGGGTCTTCTTATTTTAAGCTATATTTTTATTAAAGGTTTTTAAAATTATATATATATATATATTAGTAGTAGAGGAATAAGTTTTTAGCTAGAATTTCCTTTATAGGACTACTTATATAGGGACTATCTTAAGACTATTCTTACCTTACTATATAACTACTTTATTATTAACTAGCTTTTAAGCTATATATTAATAACTTTAGTTAATAGCGCTATTAAGAGTAATTCTCCCTAGCCTTATCTATATATTATAAGGCTAAGGCTATATACCTATTTATTATATCTAACTACTATTATTAGAAATATATGTTTTTTTGAATACTAGGTCTTAAGTATTTATAACTGTATGAAGGCGCTGTGTATGGCTACGGCTGTATATGGAATAGAAACGGAACTAGTTATTGAATAGATCTGATATATACCCGGCGAAATAAGACACACATGTTGGAGCAGCGCCGAAATGCAACATACACAAATTGGATATAGACCCCAAAACCCGACCCCCATCCCCCAAACACGCCAGCCAGACCATGACCATCCCATCTCCCAGCCTAGGACCTCCGCCTGACCCCGATCTCGAGCCCCAGAGGCTTCCTCAGGAAACCCTCGCGCGTCTCCATGACATCCTGGCGCAGGAAGACGTCGTACCTCCTCGCCCAGGTGGCAACGATAAGCTTCATCTCCATCTCGGCGACGTTCCGGCCAACACAGGCCCGGGGTCCATGGCTAAAGGGGATGAACGCGTTCTTCTGGCGAGGGGTGACGGCGTCCCACCTCTCGGGTCGGAACTCGGAGGCATCGGGCCCCCAGATCTCGGTCGAGTGGTGCATTGTGTACGAGGGGACGGACAGCACCGTGCCGGGTGGGAAGTAGTGGCCCCGGATGGTGATGCCTCGGGGGGCGTCGGCGGGGATGAGGCGGGGCAGGCCGATGCCGCTGGTGGAGTGGTGGCGCAGGGCCTCGTTGATGACGTTCTGCAGGTAGGGCAGGTTGGCGACCTGCTCGTAGGTGGGGACGGTGTCGACGTCGGGCAGGGCCTGGTCCAGCTCGGCCTGCAGCTTCTCCAGGACGCCCGGGGTGCGGGCGACGTGGTAGAGCAGGGCGCACGACGAGTTGGAGGTGGTGTCGGAGCCGGCGATGAGCTGGGTGAGGGCCTCGGCGGTGAGCTCCTCGCGGCCCAGGGGCTCGCCCTTGTCGTCGCGGCCCTCCATGAGGCGGGCGAGCAGGTCCTTGCGGTCGATGGCGGGCGGGTTTTCCAGGCGGCCCTTGACACGGGCGATTGCTATCCCGGCCAGGTTCTGGACGGCGGCGGCGCCCTGGCTGAAGAAGGGGTCCGGCAGCCAGGGGGCCCAGGGCTTGAGCTGGGGCAGGCAGCCCAGGGCGGCGCTGACCTCGCCGCGACGGTTCAGGATCTCAATGGCAGGGGCGTAGATGGGGTCCGAGTCGGGGCGGCACCGCACCTCGGCCAGGTCCTCGCCGCGGTCCAGCATGCCGAAGGGGGCGCCGAAGGCCAGGTCGCCAATGACGTCGAAGGCGAGATAGTTGAACCACTTGAGGCAGTCGAGGTGGGCGGTGGGGGTGTTGTCGGCGGAGCTGTTGTTGGCATTCCTGGCGACGAGCTCGTCCCAGCGCCTGACGAACAGCTCGAGGTTGGAGTGGATGTAGGGCTCGAACTGGGAGATGGACTTGAGCGAGAAGGTGTGGCTGACGATCTTGCGCTTGCGCGAGTGCTCGGCCCTGTCGCGGGTGTTGAAGAGGCCGCGCTGGATCGACACGAAGGCATCGTAGAACTCGCTGTGGTAGCAGAATATATGAGCAGGTGCGTGTGGAAGAAGGATTGGCCAACGTGGTGGGTCCTTTCTTACCTCTTCAGGAAGCCATTGCCATGGCCATAGATGACATTGATGGCCTCGTCGTCGGCGACACTGACATGGTTTGGCTGGATGCGCACCACAGGCCCCAGCTTCTTGTGGGCCTTGTCGACTGTCAGGTAGCGGTCGCCGCGGCGGCAGACCAGGAGCAGCCACAGATTTGAGAATTGAGCGGGGAAGGGCGCGGGGATGTGTCGAAGGTGGGCGTAGGTGACGAGGTATGGGTAGAGGTACCACGCCGCCAGCAGCACTGGGGCGGCGAGGATCGCCCACGGCGAGAGGAACAGGTTGACTATGGCCATTGTCGGGTGCAGGAGGGGCGCCTCAGTCTTGTGCAGGCCAGAAGACCATGTCGTCGAGGCAGGAATGCGGTTCGTGTTGGAGCATCAACTCGGGGCTCTTGAAGTATTTCAGTGCATTTCCACGCTCACTCGGCCATGACGGGCCCACCCCTGCTCCGCTCCGGGATCTGCAGTACTAACTGCCCGGCCAGTCAGAGCAGCGCCATTTGCTCAATGTTGAGCCAGGGCTTTGCGCCTCAGCTCTTGGCTGCTTGTGGGCAAGCATCTCGGCCCAGCATCTCGGGAGAGCATCTCGGGAGAGCATCTCGGGAGAGCACCAGGTGCAGCTTGTGCATCATCTGGCCCACTCGCCCGTTCGGTCTTCGCCCATCACGTCGTGTCATGTCTTTTCCCCATGCTGTGAGACCCCAGATTACACAGTATTCGGATCGTGGCCCGCGGATCACGCATCCGACCGGATGCCTCGCTTGCTCAAAAGCCAAAAGAAACCTTGACCAGCACGAGTTGGAGAGAGAGATGCAGAGATGCGGGGGAGAATCGACCGGGTCCCGTGGGGTTTGGTCCCTTGGCCGCCCCAGCCCCGGCATTCAGGCGCGGTATATAGAGATTTATAGGGATTTGGGGATTTGGGGATTTGGGGATTTGGCTGGTCGTCGTGCGCCCTCTCGCGACGCGAACTTGCCCACGCTCGCGCTCTCGCTCTTCATGAGCCATTCACGGCTCCACCCTGGCCGCCTGGCCGCCTGGCCGCCCGTGTCGGTGAACAACAGCAAAATGTGACGTGGCTACGTCATTTCACGGTTGCTTTGTCGGGAGAGCAACCTCTGTATAAATCCATTGTTATTCCCGGTCCAACCTCGACAAGTGCTCACATGAACTATCCATCACCTTTCAGGAATTCCACGTCGTTATGATTGGATATTCTTTTTATTTGTATGTTCTTGCTACTCCGCCATCAACGGCGCAGAGTATAAGATTTACTCAGTGTGGAATTGTGTACAATGGTGTGCACTCCGTGTACCCAAATGAACGATTGTGGGCATTGAGTCAGGAAGACAGTTGTTCAACTATTCGAGGATTAGTTGCCTGCATATTTGACTACCACGTAACACATTTACAGAATTGACTGCGGCTGTCTTGATGGACTGTGTGTAGCTCATCCGCAGCTTTCTTTACTGAGGACGTCAGCTTCAACTATTGTTGACCACTATTCTCATCATGCGACACACAGTAAGCCTGAGCTGAAAGGGTATCATGTGCACCAGATGTCATGTATGACTAGTAGCACTTGGTGTGTTGATGAGTTGCTGAATCTGGCAATCACGTAAGTTGAGTCCCATCCTTAAGTGCGCATATAATGTCTAGATGCACTGCTCGGGCCGCGAAACGTGTTGAAAGGGGTCACATTAGGCAGATTGTAAGCATTAGCAAAGTTTAAATTCCAAAGTGCTCGACGAGAGGACCACTACAGACTCACCCAGCAATTGGCCCGATCCATCAACACTAGGTATTTATCAATTCCGGCCATAACTCAACGTCACATTGCACCCGTGGTAACATTGAAGCTTTCCCGACTCTGGTTTTCGGTGATGAGGTCCAAACCCAACGACTGGGTGCTTCTCACCGGAGCTCCGGGAGTCGGGACCGAACGCAGGACCTGAGCGCGTCAGCTTGCGACACGATGGCACGGCAGGACGGCATGCACAGCATACTTTGGTAGTTCGGACGGGATTCATATTGCATGTGGCATCGGACTGCAGTCCGCCATCCCACCATAGCGTAGCGTCGCACCATCATCCGGCCAGCTACACCCCTGTGTTTGAGCCTCTAGCGGCCTCAGATACACTCTCTACGTTGACAGTTGGCTAGTGCAGCACGCAGAAAAAGCAAGCAAGGCCAAGGAGGGCTCTTGTTGTTTCCTGCTGGCGGTGCGAGGGAAATTTTTTAAGGTTCACCCCTTCTCTCCTTAGCTGGCCGAACCAGACTTTGCTTGTATTGCCATGTTATGTGACGCGACGCGGGCCTGTTGCTTTATGCATTAACTGCCACGCCCTGCAAGCCCCCCGGTAGACTTCACCCTCTCCGACGACATCTCATGCTGACCGTGACGCGCCGGGAATCGATGGAAGCTCTTTCGCCCTCACAACCGACCCCGAGGCCGTCCCTATCGCAAACAACCTCCCCCGACTCTTCCGGGGCCGCCGCGGACTCCGCGTGGACCTGTGAAGCCCAGACGCATTGATGGATCGGCACGATCAGAATGGTCTTGTCGATGAGACAGAGGATCCGGCGACCATTCCGCGCTCCGAATCGCGTCTCAAGAGGCTGTCCGGCGCAACCGCTAACCGCCTGTCCATACCCTTCTCTCTGTTCTCGTTCAGGTCCTCGCGTACATCAGACAGCGACGGCAAGAGGCTCTCCAAGCATCAGAATGTTGGGGCCAAGAGCTCTCAGCCAAGTGAGTCCACCAGGACATCGACAGCGACTGAGCCACAACCAGATGAGCAAGATGCTGTCGGCCAACTACCGGCCTTACCTGTGCTTGGAACGTCACGTGGGGGCTATCTCAGATCACTGCTATCGCTCTTCTCAGATGGGCAAGATCATGATGGGAGATCTACTCAAACAGCGACGCCCATTTCAGTCCACACACCGATGAGCGACATCAGCCCGTGGCCACGGAACCTGGGGCTGTACGAGTATGAACTGAACTCACCTGTTATATACAGGTTCTCTAAAAATCACCAGCTCTATATCGGATGGCCAGATGTCGTGAACCCGCCGCCAGAGGCTCTTGTGGAGTTCGAGACCGAGACTCTGCCGCTGTTAGAACAGGATTTGCAGGCGATCTGCGCGCACCTCAGCCAGCAGGACATACGCATCACGTATGAGCTCCGCATGTCCGGCCACGCGAATCTGACGACCGGCACGGTGACGCTGGCACCAACGGTATGGATCCTGTACAGGTCATACACACTAGCAGGCAACGTAGTCACAGCAGCCGCGCTGAACCAAGTCGCCCTGGGACTAGACTACCTGCAGACCGACATCGAGATCCACGAGGGCGGCGGGCGGATCGAGGCGAGCAGCGACAGGAAGCTGGTCGACGTGGACCTCGACGCCAACGACGACGCCAGCAGCCGCAGCAACAAGAGCACCAGCACCAGCAACAAGGACGGCATCCAGCTGTCCAACGGGGCCGTGCTCTCCGTGCACGTCGAGAGCTGCCAGGACAAGGACACGGCCTGCGGCGCGCTGGTCTGCGTCACCGTGCAGGAAGACAAGCTCCGCACGCAGCAGAGCCTGTGCCGGCTGGGCGGGCTGCTCAAGATCAACGGCAAGTACGTGCTGGGCGTGACGACGGCGCACGCGATGCTGGACAGCAGCGGCATCTTCAAGGACTCGTTCGACGGCGGCGCCGACGACGGCGACCTGCGCACGCCCAAGGGCAAGGCCGTCGACAGGGACGCCATCGTGCTCGAGGCCGGCGAGGTCGAGCCCGGCGGGTGGCAGTCCGTCACGCGGGACGCGGCGATTGACTTCTTGGGCATATCCATGAACTCGCGCGGGGACGTGGCCCTCAACCGCGGCCGCCCGCAGAATGCGACTGACTTTGCCATGCTGCGCCTGCGCGACATCCCTTCGGATATCCGGAACCGGTACGTCCCGCCTGGGTCTGACGAGCATGTCACTATCAAGTCAACCGCGTCGGCGAGCTCGTCTGCGCTCGACGAGGGGCCTGTGTATATCCTGGGTGGCGCGGGCCGCGTCGCCGATGCGCAGCTTGTCTGGGGCTCGGTGTGCTTTATCATCCGCGGGAGGAACTTCCGTGTCCGCAGGGTGCAGACTTCTCAGCCTTTGGGTAGGTCTATCGTGGGCCGACCGGCCTTTGTGTGACTATGCTAATCCCTACTCCAACAGGCCCCGCTGCATCAGGATCATGGGTAGTAAAAGGCGAGGTCCTCTACGGCGTCATCATAGCCGTATACAAAGACGAGCCATTCGCCCTGATGATGACGGCAGAGCGGCTCTTCGAGAGCATCCTGGGCTCCGCCTTCTCCGTGCGGACTGTCGAGCTATGGGACGGCGTCCTCCCCGAGCCCGAAAAGCCCGAGCGCGTGGGGCGCACACGCTCCGCGACGACAGCGGCGACAGAGGCGTCGTCCTCAAAGACCATCTCGAAGCGGGACTCGAGCACGCGCACCAACGGCACCTGCACCCAGACAGAGTCGTCCCGCCCCTCGACCCTGACGCGCAACTCGACGACGCAGGTGCGCGACTTCCAGCTCAAGGCTGACGGGGCTGGCGGCGGTCAGGGCGGTCATGGTCATGACCGAGGGGACCCGGCCGAGGTGCTGGGCTTGCACCCTGCGCTTCGGGGTCAGGATGCGCGCGAGAAGAGGGCGGCGAAGCGGGCCTCCATGAGTAACAAGGCGGGCAGGCTCCTGGCTCCGTCGGCACAGGTAAGGAGCTACCTGGATAAGAAGCTGCCGATGCTGGTGCGTCGGGCGAGCAAGGACAAGGGTAAGACCAAGGATAAAGGCAAGAAGGTCGATCGTGGCACGCCGTCTGAGGGTGCGTGAGAAAGGATTGAGTTGATGATGAGCCGGTGTTGTGTGTTTTGTTGATTTTGATACCCATACCAGGCCGGGACCTTCAAGTGTTGAGGTTCTCGAGGGAATTCTTTTTACGGAAAAGTCAGCTTGCGACGGTTTTTGTGTATTTCTTTCGTTTTATTTGGTACACCTTGGTTCAAGGGCGTTGGAACTGTGGGAAATCGGGCCTTGATACCATTTGTGAATAACACCCGGCTGATGGTGTATAAAGGAGCACAGAAGGATATCAGTACGGCGCCTTGTTTGAAATTAGCATTTACAATTTGAAACCGTCATTTCGCCCAGTCTAGGTCTTATCTATATAGCACTCCCGACTGAAAATCTACTCCAGCTCCTGATCTTCGCCCCACAACAATAGAACGTCACTGGAGCGAAGAGCATGACGATACACAAAAATGCTAGCAATGAAGTCCCCCACGGTATGCCAAGACGGTCATACATTATATTCGCCCACAGCGGAAACGAGCATGCGATCAAACTCCGGACGATAACGTGGATCGACATGGCCGAGTTGGCACTATGACGTGTTAATGATTTGCCGCGTGAATTGAAGTCAAGCATTTCGAAATATCCAATAGCACAACGGACAGGGGTCATAAAGAAGAGCACTTGTACTGACTGGTGTTGATAGACATCTACAAGATACACGATGCCAGTGATGAAGATGAGCAGCAGCCCGTAGCCGATCATATAGCTCGCGATAACCTGGCAAATCCAGTGTACATTCCCCGACCATCCAAACCAGAACAAAGACGGAGGCAGCAGCCCGGCACCGAGTATCATGGGAGGCAGACGCCACTCAGGCTCTGTCATCCCGTTATTGGCGAGGACTCTCTTCCTGTAGTACGTCATGGTGTAAAGCGAGCAGGTGAGGAACGCCGAGATGACCCCGAGGAGCACCGCGAGAAATGGCAGGTCGCTCATCGGCACTGACCATCCGCGCTGCTGGTACGCGGCGGGAAACGCCTGGAAAGACAGATACAAGATGCCATATACCAGCGTGAGATACGCGGTCAGGATGACCAGGATGGGCTCCTGCACGATGATGCGCACTGGCTTGGTGAGATACCGCTGGACGATATCATGGAACTCGATGGGTGTCTCTTCGGACTTGGCATGTAGTGCCCAATTCTTGGTTTCGAATCGCAATCTCTTCGCCTTGAGCTGCAGAATCTTCCGGCCCGACGTCTCCCTCACGGTGAAAAGCGCGGCGAAGCAGAGGACCCCGGCAAAGATCAGAGTCACCCACGCCGTCCACCGCCAGTGGGCTTCATAAGACAGAAATGCCCCGGCCACCGGAGCAACAGTGGCGCCGAGGTTGATAGACATTCCAGAGGAAGCGAGCGCCACGCCGCGGGGGATAGGCTCGTACAGCTCAAAATACGTCCCCGAGACGACGGCGAAGGCGCCACTCCCGAACGCGCCCGCGAAGAATCTGCAGATCAACACCGTCCTCACGTTGCCACCCAGCGCGATAGGGATCTGGAACACAGACATGCCGGCCATGGCGACGCAGAGCGGAAGAAGGTGGCCGTACAGCTCGGATATTGGGCCGAAGAAGATCGGCCCGGCGAAGAAACCCAGGATCCATAGGGAGACGCCCAGATGTCCCACGATCAGCGGCACGCCGAACTCCTCGGCGAAGATGTGCTCTGCCGGTGCGAAGACGCTGGACCCAAAGGATACGCATGTCACCATAGCGGAAGTGACGATCACGAAGAGGACCTTGCGGCGTACGGGCCAGTTCCTTGGGCGTTCTGGGTCGTCTAGCCCGTCCCAGTCAACGATGTTGGGGTCGTTGTCGTTGTCGTTCGCATCATGGTGGCGAGGCTTCTCGGCGGGATCGGTTGGCTGATTTCCTTGTAGTCCGTATCCATTGCCGATCTCAAGGTCCTGGTCGGAGGAATCGCCAGCAGTGTCGGGGCCGGAATCGGTGGTATCGCTCAGGGGCTGACCGGCTGGGGGAGTTCGGTCTCCTGCTAGGGTCGGGGCGGCGGATATAGACGTGTCCATGACGGAGGTGACTGCTTCCTGCCGTGCTTTCTGGAAGGCTTCATCGAGCCTATCTTACTAGCAGAGGTACCGTACAGTAAGTCGAAGCTCATTCCGGTTTCCCCTTTCCCACCGAGGGGACCCGACGGCTTTTCAATCCCGGCGACTTCGGTGGAGCTCCGGGTTGCGGCAACGACTTGTGGAGCCCAGCGGCCGGGTTTGCCACGGGTATAATGGGGCATCGGACGTCATTCTCGTGATGTTGGGATGAGCTCATGAGGATGGTATGATGTTAGTCTGTGGGAATTCCTTAAGGACTGAGGTCTCGGTCTAAATGGCCTGAGAGAGTCTTCCGATACCCCAATGCGGATAAAAAAGGAAGCGCAACTCTGGATGGGAAGACAATCATCTCCTTCAAATGCAATTATAAGTTTTCATAAAGTAGGAATTCAAGTGCCGACAAGAAACTTGGCTGCCGATCAACTTGTCAATATCTCAGCGCTACTGCTGCAAGTCCTTGCATTGAGTCACGCCAAGGTTACATACTTGGAGCGGTATCGCAGGGACTAGTAGTTGACACAGCAGTGCTTGAAGTCTTGTGACAGGACTTGCCAACGATTCAGTGTAAACTCAAGTCCTCGTGATGCAGTGCGGATGAATCCTTGAATATTCCAGTAGTGAGCATTTCGATCGACTCAGTTGAGTCAATAAGAAGCCGTGAGTAGCCCATGATTTATCCATGAAATCCTCCATGAGATACACAAGGTCGGACGGAGTGGCAGATTCCTGGACTTGATGCCGTCCACACTGCAACTAGGGAGGAGCTCAGTCAAAGGATGAATTTAGATAGTTACAGCATCCATTCACTCGACCATGCCAAGCTTAAGATCTTATAACACGGTGCATAATGTCGGTGCGGTACCGAATTGAGGGGCAAAAGTACTTGAAAAGCCGAGCAAGCACAAAGTGTGCTCAACTTTTGATAAAAAATCTGTGCTCATGTGAAAGAGGGCATCGATGCTGTATATCCTCAGATCTGGTCCCTATCTGCTTGATACAACGGTAGAAGGGTGGCCGTCAATTTGGTTTGAGAAGGAAAATTTGTATGGATTGTTGAACTCTCCCAATGGGACAAACTGGAAGTGGCCTGTCCCATGAATTCAGAAGAGATCTAGGTTGCATGCTGATATCCGAGTGTCTTTTGTACTACAAGTCCCGGGACCCATAAGCTCCATTTCGTGACATAAGAACTCACTCGCTGTCTTGGCCTTGTAAAGCGTTAACGTTGCAGACACGTCCACGGGTACGTCTCGTGAAGACCTAAGAAGAAGCGCTAGCCTGCTATGTCCCAAGGAAAGGCAACAACAGTGGAGACTCGTAGACTATTGGCTTACTTCTGAACAAATCTTATTATATCACCATCGCGAGTATAGGGAATTGGGGCACCGGGAGGTTGCAGCTGAGACTGCATATAGGCTGCTCGACCCATGCCTTTGAGGAATGAGCAGTAGGTAAACTGGAACCTGAGTGGGCAAAATGAGCTATAGCTAGTATTGCACCGCAGGAACTATGATAACCATAGAATACACGACATGAATTTGACTACAAGTGAGGATGTCTAGCAATGAAGACTGTATGGAAAGGAGAGTGCCTACAAGTGGCTGATGTCCATGAATGGCCAGGGCTGCCGGATTACCGCATGCTTGGACGGAACCACTATTTTCATCCTATATTCGAACGAGCACTACGCGATGTTTCCTCACCTACACTATTATTAGACCCTTGCAGTGGCCCTAGTGGCCCCTTTGCCCTACCCACAGGATATGCGAAACACGAAGGAGCTTAACCAAGAATCGACTTGACAGGGCTGAGATAAGTTATCTCATGTGCCTTCATTTTAATTTCATGGCTATGCAACCTTTCGCGGCCAGCCTTGGTGAGTTGGAGAGACGAAGGTGAATCAGCGTGCAATTATCGCCCATTTCTTTGGCGTCAATATATGTAACCGGAAACTACAGACCAAGAAACGGCCCTCATGCGATGCACATGAATGCTGTTCGTCCTGCCTCGGCGCTCTGCGGAGAGTGCATTGATGATCATCAGTCATCCCCACCGAGTGTGCTGTCGTGCAACAAATTCATCGTATCCGGAAAAGACCAGTTTCAAACATCATAACACCATTGGCATGCACGTGGCTTCGCTGGAGTTCGCCATTGCACTTCGGACAGTCGTGATATCCCGTAGAATGCTATTTTGGGCGATGTAGTGGTCCAAGTACTACAGCACACAATATGTGTTTGAATGCACACAAACAGAGAACACGGCAAATTCGGAAGACGACCGCAGATATCAGGGATGATGCCTTTTGATTGCGCCACAATCGGGTCTATATTACCTTACCCCAGACTCTTCCATGTTCGCGACAATCGGAGGCATTCCCAGCCATGTGCACCGTATCTTGATCTCAGCCGACTGGCTTGTCTTCCTTCGGATCTGTAGGCTGACCGCTGGAAATCAGCTGGGCCCGAGTCAGTATTCGGTGGTATCAGAGGCCTGAAACCTGCGAGCGGATCTGGGTGGTTCGTCTCAATGTCCTGGAAGGCTAAGAATGGAAGAAGATCTGGGGGGCGAGTCATTGACCAACCTTAAAACAAGGCTGTGAGCCGGCCGACCCAAGCATGTTTGTGTGGATCCAGCGCATGCCGAATCCCTGGGGCCAAGGGCCACTGAGCCGGCCTGTTGGGAGCCCGCTTGATATCCGTTATCTGCGCCGAGCACAAGCTATGAGCGACTCACGAGGCTCCTCTCCCCACACATCACATGGCCCTGGACTCCCCCTTGTTCCCAAGGCTGAGCCTCAAGGGGTGAGTTCAAGGGGACCCTAGAGCAACACAGTTCTCGGCCAACGATATTGCAGCTGCTGGAGGCGTGGCTGCCGGGAGCCCGGGCATGACTCGATTAGAGATCTACGAAACGTGGGCAATAAGCAAGAGAGCTGTCCGTAAGCGGACAAGGAATGGAGCTGACAATGCCTTCATTTCGCGCTCTCGGGGCCATCAGAGTCATATGGGCTCTGTCAAGGATGTGAGCTTCGTCCGACCGTCTACTTATTTAACAAGCCGGACAGACGCATGGTTCATCGAGGCTTGTTCTATAGCCAAGCCGCCTTCTTCCATTCTCTTAGAAACACATTCTCTTTCAGCATACAGTCTTTTTTGTACTTGATTGCTAGGTAATTCGCAGTCTTTCCCGCCGGTCTGTGCATTATTACCCGGTAAACTCTACCACGACATCATCCGCAAATCAGCGCCAGCCGCAAGGTCATACACATTCCACGATGCTTTTCACCAACTCAGCCGCCGTGCTCGCCCTGGTTGGCCTCGCCGCCGCGGCCCCCTCCAAGCAGGAGCCTAGAATGCTCTCTCACGATGACGTCCTCCTGCCCCGTGCCGATGGTGGCTATGACGTGATGAAGGACTGGGAGTGGACCGACATTGAGCGCCGCATGGAGAAGCAGGCCCGCGAGCGCGCCGAGGAGGAGAAGCGCGCCGCGCTGGCCGGCGAGACCATCCCCGTCGGCGCCAGCATCGGCTACGAGTCCAAGATCGAGCGCCGCTGCGACGAGAGCACCGAGGTGCAGGTCCTCACTGACACCCAATTCACCAACTGGGACGTTGCCATGTCTCCCGTCATCGGTGCCACTGGTGGCCAGGCCACCGTCGCCGTGACCAAGGGCTACTCCATCACCAACTCCATCACCGTTGGCACCGGCGCCGACTACACGGTCGAGAAGGACATCTTCAAGGTCAGCATGAAGATCGACTACTCGCACTCCTGGACCACCTCGGACACGCAGACCTTCACCTACTTCATCACCCCCGGCCAGTACGGCCTGGTTGTCAGCAACCCATACACCCGCCGAATCACGGGCAACTTCGTCACGGGCTGCACCGACTCTCCCAGCTACGAGCCATTTACCTCTGACTCCTATGAGGACCAGAACTACTCCGGCATGACGTGGGTCGCAGGCCCCATCAGGCTGTGCAACAGCACCACCTACCCCATCCCCTACTGTGTCGGAACTGGCACGCACAACTAAGCGGCTCACTCGGAACTACACTACTGTGAGGGAGCATTGGAGGTGTCCTTGGCTCCCTGCAGCATCTCACACAAGACACTTCCCTATCATGGAGCAGATGAGGACAACGATCGTATCACCTTCTCTTGGCAATATGTTAGCCAACATGTACATGGTTTTCATGCGTATGATGTATATATTTCCAGCCCGTGGCTGAGACCAATGACATAGCAAGCGATTAAGCAAGCGAGCAAGCAAACATTGTTTTTCTGCATCCTGTGAAACGTCCTTCCACATTGTGCGATCTGTTGCAATTGGCAACTCTCGGCGTAGCCCACGAATTGACCGAGTGACTGACTAGATGTCGTTGATTTAGCCCCACCCTTGCAAAGGCTTGGTGTGGATATAGCACTATCACGAGTGTTACCTTTAATTTACTTGGTACCCTCTCCCGGCGGGGGTTAGCGGGATGGACTTCATCCGTTTACCCACGTAGAGTAGTAACCCGGTTTGTGAGTCTCCCACTTCGATGTAGATCTTGGGCACTCGGCTTCCAAGCTGCCCAATTCATGACATCAGCAACAGGGTTTTGAGCGCTTCATGACTTGCTATCCATTTGTCTCAATGAAAGCAGCTCTATGTACCACTGCGCTACACGCTCATAGAGAATCGGATGAGAGTGGCCAAGAAATGATCGACGCGCGGCGCATGAGTCCTGCCGTGGTACCTGGACAGAACCCCTATGTTCTATACTTGGATCCCCTGTTTTCAGAACAGCAGCCCTCCACTGAAAAGACAAGGGAAACCATCTCATGTTCACATGGTCAAATATGAAGCTTGATTAAATATACGAAAAGCTTATGACAATCGACTAGATCACCTCATCCAAGTCCAATAACCCATCCCGCCCGCACGTAGATCATATACGGCCAAGTCGCGGGCACTAGTACAGACCTGCTCACTTGACAGGCCATGACTTGCAGCGTCAGGCGGGACATGACTGGCTGCAAGCCGCATTAGCCGGCAACTGGCAAAAGATTGGCCCCACAGCGGGTAGCTTGCCCTGCCGGTGTGCCTGTGACCCCCCCCAGCGGGCGCGCGTGGCTACGACACAACGGCCCGCCCAGGGCAGCTGACTCGGATCCGCGAAACCCGGCCTGAACGATTGCTGTCCCTTTCTCTCAGGGCCCTCACCATCCCCGCCCGCGCCTGTGCCCCCCCCCAGCACTTTCTCTCAACTCTAATCCCCGGTGCTACCTTGGCGGGCCCCAATGTGTTAGCATGAGCGGGACAGCAATCAACGACGCGGAAAGGGCGGCCGCGGAACGAGGCAGCAACGATATTCGGCGTGCCGGTGACGAGGGCGAGGTCGGGTCCGTCGCCGGCGACGGAGAGGACGATGAGGATGACGAGGGCGGCGCCGCCGGGTATCAGCCACTCTGGGTCAGGCTGGCCTGCATCGGGCTCGACTTCCTCACCCAGACGTACGACCAGATAAGGATCGTGCCAGAGATCGTTCTCTTTGAACAGTTCGTCTGCCGATCGTACCACGCCGGCGGCGGCAGCGGCGGTGGTGGGCACTCGCTACCGGGTGGGAGGATCCCGCACGAGCTGTGCAAGAACCCGGATGTCCAGTACCAGCTGGCGCGTCTCAGGAGCTGGAAGGCCCTCTTTGACGGCATCGCGAGTAAGCTTAAGTTGCCCACCTGGGCCGGCCCATGGAAAGGCTGTCCTGTCACTGACAATTTTCCGCAGTCCTTATTACAGCCATACCAATGGGTATCCTGGCTGACAGGGTCGGGCGAAAGAAGGTTATCACTTCGAGCGTCCTGGGTCCCATCTTGCAACTTTGTTGGATACTCCTTGTCTGTAGGTCGATCTATTTCTGTTTCCGTAAGGCGTGTGGCCCCCTGCAAAGCATGATTGCGAGGCACAGCAGGACAGTGATGCTCACCACCACGACCTCGTCCAGGCATGGGAGGGCTGCAGGAACGAGGCATGAGTATGATCTGGGCAGGTTCGGCCTTTCTCCTCATGGGCAACCTGTCGTCCGCGAATGCCACGATATATGCAATGGCGGCGGACTCGTGCCCTCCCGCGCAAAGGAGCCGCTATTTCTACTACCTCTATTCCACTTTCCTCGTCTGCGAGCTCTTCGCCCCTGCCCTGGCCTCGGTAACGATCGAGAGGAATCTACTCATTCCTTTCGGCGTCGGCCTTGCATCTCTGCTCACGTGCTTTCCGATCCTGCACGTGATGCCAGAGACGCATCGGGTGGGTGAGTCCCCGGCGACCAAGACTCAAAGTCGGCGCTCGTCGAGCTCGTCAGACAAGGATCAGAGCGAAGCGCGCGAGACGGACCAGCTCCTGGCCTCCCCAACAGACCCTGCAGACGCGCCAGATGCACGGCCCCGGAGGAGCCTTTGGTCGGTGGTGAGGAATAGGAATATTCTGCTCGCCCTCTTCGTGCTGTTCATCGGCGCACTGAGGCAGGGGACTGTGTCCGTGTTGCTCCAGTACGCCGCCGTGCGCTTTGGGTGGCCGACATCACGGACTGCGATGTTGGTCTCGGTCATCGCTGCTAGCAATATTGTCCTGTTCCTCGTAGTCCTCCCGCAGACTGTCGCTTTTCTCACATCTAGGTGGCGAATCATGCCGCAGCTCATCGACTATAATGTTGTGTCCGCCAGTCTCGTCATTCTGACGGTCGGTGCAACGTTTATGGGCCTAGCCTCTTCGATGCATTGGCTCATCTGCGGTATGTGAAAAGCTGTTCTTTCTGCACACTGGTTTTCGCATGGAACTTACACAACCCAGCTACCCTTCTCTTTGCAACCGGCTACGGGACCAGAGTTGCAGTATTGTCCCTCATCACGTCTTGGACGGACGAGGACACCCGCGCGAGCACTTTTGGAATTGCCCAGATTGTCGAAGGGGTTGGGCGAATGGCGGGCGACCCCATCCTGCTCAGAATATTCGCAAGGTCAATGCGCATGGATGGAATCCTACAAGGCTTGCCTTTTTATGTTGCCGCTGTAAATATTTATAATTGAAAATTAAGCTTTCTACTGGGTGGCGCTGATCACAGTCAAAAGGTCGGCTTCGGCATGGCCGCTGTGGCATGGCGGTTCGTGAGATTAAGAATGATAGCCTAATGGACCGGATTTACGGGGAGTGAATGCAGGATACATAATTTATATAGGCCAACAAAAAGAACAAACTTGGAAGCCTAATCGACTCATCAGACGGTCTAGGGTCGTTTCAGGTGCCAGCGTCAATGAACAAACGCATCCGGGGAATGCAACTGTCCTTCCGGTAGCCCTGAAAGTCACCAATAAGCCATCTGGGCCGGGGCCACTTCCCGAGACACGTAAGGCTCAGCCGCAAGCCGTGTCTGTTGGCAGTAATTTTCTTTGTCTCCATGTCGCACTATCCGTCGCACTACATGCACTATCCCATACTGCCCAACCCCCTTTCAGTGCGTCTCGTTCTGTGCCGTCTGCTTACGATTGAATGTCACAAGTCAGTAACAGCTGCGGACGTCATTAGGTGGCTGTCTAGGGGTTCAGTTCAGACCCTTGCGGCAGTAATTGCGCAGCATATCAAATCTCTAGATATAGCATATTTCTATGTAGAAAAAGTACGTTAACCCTCAAGAAAGAACATTGAATCAGTGCTATCAGGCGTATACCATTCACAAAGTACCAACCATCCATAGCGATACACGACTCTTAAAGGGTCTAATACTCGAAAGAATAAAAGTCTTGCCAGATAGGCAGTAAGTTCAAGTTGAATTTATCGCTCTCCTATGATTGCTATCAGATCTTCATACGTGTTTACAGCAAATGACATTGTTACGGTCACGTAGTACCGTTGATTTAGCCTGCCCTCTGTCTTTATTGCAGTTTTGAACAATGCCTTTGTCCCCTGGGCATTGTGTTCATTTGTCAATTTTCAAGCGTTTTTAGCTTCTCTTGTTCACAGACACTCAATTTTATGGCTTTTATCCATGAAATTTGGCCGTAACGAATGGTAATCGTTAATCTTTGCCGGGATTACGGACTTCTCATTCTGTATGTTCAATGGACAGTGTTATTGCGTATGTATGAATGGAACTCACGCGTAATAATAACCAACAATGATTTGAGGAAGATATTGGAGGATTATTGTCTGCGTTGAAATCTTTGTTATCAAGGTTAGAGACTCCACTATAAATCGCACAGCTCAAACGGTTGACCTGCCCAGCCTTTTCTCTTCTTCCCCTTTCAATTACCATAACTCAAACCACATCTACTAAGCAAATCACGAAACCGATCTGTCAGAGAAATCTCGGCTATATCGGAAGCCCAGGAAATTCAAGATTCACCATGTCCGATACCTCCATCTGGCAGGAAGCAGGCCCCGAGTGGGTGTACCTCGCCCCGCTCGCTAGAAAGCAGAATATTCGCTTCGAATTTGACTCACTCCTCGTCAATCTCCGAGTAGAGGGCGACGAGACAGTTACCAAAATCGACAGCATCCAGAACCTTCGCAATGAACGAGGTGGTATGTACGTACCGAGCGACCTCACTCGATTCAGCTTTCTCAATCTGAGAGGAATGATAGGGCCTAATTCTGAGGATTTCGATCTTTTCGTAGCGCACAAAGGTGGAGAACCCGGTATGGCGATTCTTGACCCCCCTTCGTTCCGGAGACTTCTTTCGGCCATCAGCTACCTCGGACTACCTATCGAAGCGCCAGTTGCTCGCGCGACAGAAGTTCCCCCCGTGCTAAGGTTTTTTGCGAGACCCAAGGACGAGCAGGAGGCATCTCCTGTTGCGATCTACGAGCCGCGCAGCCGGGTCATTCCGAGTCGTTCGAGGTCGATTTCTCAGAGGGGACGTCGCACTCTCCCACCGTTCCCAAGGGTCACTGACCCGTACCAGATGCCTAGTCACCCACCGGTCCACAGGCAACGCAACTATGCCATGCGGGAACCGCAGGAAGATACGCCGAGGCCCCAGGACATACCTATCTGGCAGGGAGATTCGAGGGCCCCAGAGGACACGCCGATGGAATATGGAGATTTGCCGTCTTTCCCAACGGAGCATGAAGGTCAGCGGCCCTCGCTTATGTCTCTTGATGAACCCGAGATTCCTTCTGAAGCTACTAGAGACTCTTTTCTCGAGGTGCCTGCAGAGCGTCGAAGAGAGCCTTTGACCTTCGAGGCACGTGTCGAAGAAGACATGGGCTATGGCCTTAGTACTCAGGAGGAGGACGTGCACCAGGAGCGCATCCACAACTTATACGCTGACATAAGCGGACAAGATCGGAACAAACGAGATCCAGAGAACCCTGACCACCAGTATCAGCCCCCGTATAGTACGGTAAGGCTCCCCCCCTACCAAACTTATCCAACAGCCTTTATCCTAAGCCAGAGTGACAAGATTCTGCATTACCTGGCCGACAAACCTGGCCTTGGCAAGACCTTCAGCGCCATTGAGGCCTGTTGTCGGATAACCTTTTTGCTTTCGAACGGCATCACAATTCAGAGGGAACGCGAGAATCTTCAATTTCTCCAGGAGCGTCCACTCCACGTACACAACAAGCCGCATCATCGCTTCGGAATTAATCCACATTGCCGTGCGGACACTCTCACAAAGTACGGTTTTTTATGCCAGTGTAGCAAAGACTCGCCAACGTTTGACGTCATGGACTTAGGGGATTTCAGCGCGGGATTCATACTTGTTGTCGTTCCTCTACATCTCGTGAACCAGTGGGTCAAGGATATCAAGCGTTTCATACGGAGCGACGCTCGTCTTCCACACAATGACAAACCCTTGGATGTTTTCAACGTGCATGAGGGTGCGGACTACGGCGAGAAGCTGAAAAACTTCATCCTCTCCAAACCAGAGCACTTCGGCCTCGGTACCTTCGTAATAGTCCCCACCACCAGTACTGTGTCCAAGTCACTTTCGTCCCTCCGTAAGGCACCAAAGCCATTACTGCAGACATCTCCGGCTATGATCTGCATAGATGAAGTCCAAAATCTAGGGAGCGCTGACCACGAGGCCGTCCAGTGGGTTCGCACAATAATAGACTACGCTCACCATCCTACACACGTTCTCGCGCTTGGTGGAACGCCGTGGCGGAATGGCCCAGCCGACTTTGACGTCATCGAGAAGATAGCCCTTGACGCTCATTCATGGGCAGGTTGGTGGGGCCAAGAGGCGTATAACGATTATGAGCAGCGACTGAAGAACGCCAGAGCTCGTCTCAACGATTCTGCCAAACAGGTACGTCAAATGGACATAATTGGCCGTGGCAAACAAGGTGATATTCAGGACGAAGAGAAGAGAGATGCGCACAGGATTTTGGCGTGGCACGACCAACAGCTCCGCCAATACGCCGCTGAGATTCCTCTCTTGCAGCGCAAGGAAGAAGGGATGTATCTTGGTTTCTACATCCCAAAGTTTTCCGGCAACGCTAAGGTCGAGCTCATCAGATGTGATTCAGAACTGAACGAGGCGCAGAAACTTGTTGCTAATGGGTACAAGGAGTTTCTTCGTGTCCGTCACCGCAAAAGAGTACGGGATTGGAGCATGAAGTCGGAGTCCACAAGAGGGCCAAGACCGAAAATTCGAGACCTTTTATTCAACCTCGATAATATATCTGCGAGCCCCAGAATCCATGTATCCCTCGTCGGCTTTGCGCCGGGCATGACGCAGACTGTCTTCGAGCGATCAAAAACACCCGGGTTGCATTTTAGCTCAGACGAAGCCAACGAGGTTTTCAAGGGAACAACCACCGCTACGCAGCGCCAGGCGATAGCGAGCTCCAAATTCTGGACCATGGCACGATCAGCATTCAAAAAGGTAGACACAACCGGACGGACAGTGCTACACCCAAAAGTCGAGTTTATCTGCGATGTCATCGACCGCATGTTGAGGGATACAGAACCGCATGTGAGAGGCAAAACGTATCTCGGTGTGTTTCCGAAGAAGATGATCATCGTGGTTCCACACGCTTATCAAGGCGCCTTATTGTCCGCCTAACTTCATCAAAGGTACCCCAAGAGACGCTTCACGTTCGTCGGTGCCCAAAATGAGAACAACCGGGAACGACCCGCCCTTCTAGCCCCATTTTCACGATCTACTACTGTCCCAAGCCAAGAAGATGGACAGAGTTCCGACCCGATTGCCCTTATTTCCACGTACGGCGTCATCGGAACAGGGCTCAATTTAATCCGCTGTAACTATCTCATCATCACTTCCCCGCTGTCAAGCAAAGCCTACGAGAAACAGCAGGTCGGGCGGATTGACCGGAGAGGCCAGTATGCCACGAAGCTCCACGCCTACATGCTCGTTGACAACGGCAACCCGGTCGACGTCACAACCTCCACCGTTTTCAGCAGCGGACAGCAGTGACGGTGCCTCCGGATGAGATTGGTAGTGGCCTTGACTTCCTCCTTCAGGACATCGACGAGGAAGATTCGCGTGAGCCTGGTAGTGACGACGAAATGGGCGAGTAAAGCTAAGATCAGGATCCCGCAGGTGCCGCACGGCCAGAATTATTTGGCGAAGAGGAGTCAGTCAGCGAAAAGAGAATGGTAAGAAAAACCTGCGTTGCACTAGGATAGTTCATTTACACCGTAGTTCGAAACCAAAAGTCCCCATAGTCATTCCCACCACTAATTCTTTTGTGCAACTTGCATAACCAGGTAGATTGACAAGTTGCCCCATAAGTGGCCGCCGAGATAATCCTCTGCTCACATCTGTCTGTTCCTAGCACCACGAGCATTTGAAGTGAATCGCGGTCAATGAAGCCTCATCAATCCGCACAGAACAAACTAAACATCAATGCCAAGGGCTCTTCCTGCACTTGTTTTCGACAGCTCCATATTCATCTTGCATTTGTTCTTAAAGCACGAAAATTCCCCTCGAAATCTATCTCATGATAGCCACGTAATTGTGTGTCCCCTAGACTGCCTACAAAGTCAAGACAAGACACGAAGGTTGATGAGAAGCGATCCCGGGCTGAAAGCTGGGAATTGTTGGTGGGAGGGTATGTCATGAATGTCCGTCCGGCTTCGAAGTACCTGAGCACAGATACAACGCCAGTTGGCAAGGAAGAGGTGCAACCATGTGTGTGTGATATGCCAGTGGCACTGGAGACATGATGAGACTTTCACAGTGCGAATAGCTGCCTATAAATGCGCGTCAAGATACGAGATCATGTTGGTCTGCTTGCGCAGTACCTCATGAAAGTTATAGCGTCTCATTTGGTTTTCATATTTGAAGATGAGAGCCTTGGAAGAGTCTCCACTTTCGGTGCGCTACAGTTGCAACCAATCGCATTGTTAGCGTTGGGATGCGAAGTAACCAACGCCAGTTTTAAGTGCTGACAACGGATCAATCCTTCGGCCATTTCAGTCCTCTTGACGCTCACCTGTTCTCCTCGTCACATTCGAGCAACTACTTACCATCCTCGAAGTAACCACTCCACACATACCTCCAAACCGATCACTGGTAATCCCGCGTCCGCGCAGTGGAGATAGCCAAGTGGATGGGATATCATGGTCAATATAAGCCCGTCCGCCTTTTGGGCTGCAGCGATTGCTGCCCTGGTTATTTTCCTCGTGAGGCTCAATGACAATCGCCAACATGTCCGAAAGCTGCAAGCAGCCAACGCAGTAGGTCTACTGGTGCAGCGGGCCATCGTCGAGAGCTTTGCCCTCAGGTTGAACCGTACTAATCTGAAATATGAAGCCAATGCCAACGTATCACCCTGTCTTCGGGCACTTCATCGCGCTGAAGGAGTGCATCCAAGCCCTCCCGCGAAACTCGACGATGCATCTCGTGGTCCAATTCATGGCGAGGCAATTTCCCGGCGGCATCTTCTACCTCAATTTGTGGCCTTTCAACTCCACTCTCATGGTAGTTGCCGATCCGTTTGTGGCGTCACAGGTTGAGAATGCTTTTCTCGATAAGCCCGAAGCCATGTGTACCACCCTAGAAGTCATCAATGGTGGCCCTTCGCTGATGACGATGCACGGGGCGACATGGAAGAAGTGGCGCGGTCTCTTCAATCATGGGTTTGCCCCTGGTTACATTACGGGGCTTGCTCCTGCCATGGCCGAGGAGGTCACTGTCTTCTGCGGGTTGCTTCGAAAGCTTGCGGGACAGAATCAAGTAGTTCCATTAGAAGAATATACGTTGCGACTGACGTTCGATATTATCGGTCGGGCAACCCTGTAAGTTCAGCTGCACATATGTTGTTTTCATCACACGGAAAGTCGTTGATTAAATTGACTGAGGCAGAGATGCGCGGCTGTGTTACCAGACACAAGGTAGTGCCCTCGCCGACTGCCTTCGGAGACAGATTTTATGGACACCTTTCGCCACGACTTATAATCCATTCCGCCGCTGGTTAACAATACGCCCATTAGTACAGAAATACAACAGCTACCGCATGAATCGGTACCTTGACGCGGAAATCGATAAGCGCTTTGAAGAGCGGGCTCTTGCTGGGTCGGCGTCGGCGCCATCCAAGTCAATCATTTCTTTGGCGATGGAAAAAGAATTGGGCAGCTCTGGAAGCGCGGGGAAAATGCCAGAGACAACATTCAAAGAAGTCGTGAAGCCACAGCTCCGCATGTTTCTCTACGCCGGCCACGATACAACGAGCAGCACGCTGCTATACTGTTACCTGTTACTCTCCCGTCATCCCGAGATCCTCGCCAAGGTCCGCGCTGAACACGACAAGGTATTTGGCCCAGAGTTCTCAACTGAGCATTGCAGCACCGTTATTGCGAGCAATCTGACACTCCTCAGCGAGATACCTTACACATCTGCCGTCACCAAAGAAGTTCTTCGCATGTTCCCTCCTGCAGGGAGCCTGCGCCAGGGCCGTCAGGATCTCATCCTCGCAGATGAGCAAGGTCGACAGTACCCGACTGAGGGCTGTCATATCTGGACGCTCAGTCTCGTGATGCACCATCGCCCCGATGTCTTCACGAGGCCTGAGGAATTCCTACCCGAGCGCTGGCTCGCTAGTCCCGGGGACCCGCTCTACCCAAAGAAGGGCTCCTGGAGGGCCTTTGAATGGGGCTCCCGGGCATGCATTGGCCAGACACTTGCGCAGCTGGAGCTCCGGGTCGTGCTTGTCATGACGGCAAGATTGTTTGACATCACCCCTGCTTACGATGAGTGGGATCGGCTGCATCCACGGCCAGGCATGAAGATGGCGAACGGGGAACGAGTGTACCAGGCTGAGCTTGGAGGCGGAGGAGCTCACCCAGCTGATGGATTCCCAGTCAGGATCACGCTACGTGAGTAGCATACTTAGGTAGTGATGGTGTCGGCATTTTTGTTGCCCATGTTTGTTTGGTCGAAGATAGTTGCGCTCCCTGCCCTAGCTAGTGATGCTCTTGAGTCCACGGGTGGTGGATCGACTTGCAGCGCAAGCAAATGTTTATTTGAATGCCAGCCTGGTGCATAATAATTCATCTTGGATTGTTCACAAATTGGAATAGTATGGATCCACTTTCGCGAGGCGGACACAAGAATAAGCTTCCTGGTCCTTGCATTGCTCTGTAGGCATGTTCCGGCTGCGAGCCGTCCAGACTCTTATCGAGTCCGGTTTCACCTGAAGGTTGACAACGGAGCTCCCCCAAGCCCGCATCCGACCTCTTCATCGTCATTTATAAATACTGTGTGATGCATCGCATCGAGGATGTAGAATTGCTTGCATGCAAACCTTCTACTTGAATCCAAAGACACTCATTACACAACGAGGCCCCAAAAAGTTTTGACGTATCCAACACCATGAGTGGGAAAACCGATCTCAAAGACCTCCCAGAGGTATACTGCAGGGCCTGGGCGTCAAGGGACCCAACGGATCTCCTTGCGCTCTTCTCGAAGGACTCTTTTATGACAGACCATGGCGCGCAGCTCCACATCCCGTACCCATACCTTGAGCGCCATCACAAGCACTGGAATGGCGCCCACGACGACTTTGAGGTCTGGCTTGATAAGCAGTATCCCGTCTACTGGGCCGAGCTCGACGAACAAGGAAACGGTTACTGCAGCTTCAGGACGGTCAACAAGGGGGTGTTTGTAAACGACCTGGGAAGACGCAAGGCTACGGGATTGCCGTTCCAGTACTCGGGTGTCATTGACCTAAAGTTGAAGGGAGGCAAGATTGTGCAGGCTGATGAGTGGTTGAGGGTGCCCTTCGAGGACAGTGTATCACCCGACAAGTACATCACTATCTCGGAGGAGAGTCTGAAGGGCGTTATGAGGAAGGATCTCCACAAGTCGGAATGAGATTAACCGGGCAGGTTCATCAGTGCCTTGTCATAATTGATTCTTGTTCATATTCTCTACCAAGAGCAACAGCCGATGCTGCCCTATGATCATAGCAGCGGCTTGGTAATGACATTTCGGGATGAATTCTGTGTCTTCGGGTGGCAAGAGTCCCATCTTTGCAAGTAGTAAATATTAGCGATTGCATTTCCTGAGGGTCCTGCATGACGGGTAGGGCTGCACACGCTTTCAGACCCACCGAACACGGCGCTGATCAGCGGCCACCAATGCCAGACTTGGAGCCTGTGTGGTGGTGTGTGAGCCCGACCACCGGACCCTACGCACTGACGGCCACGCCTGTCAGCGTCCACGGCCCCAGCCGAATACCCGCCCAAATCCAATCTGTAGGTGCCCCAGGTGATAAGGAACGAGAACGTTACGTCGGCCACTGCTTTTGGGTACCCTGCCCCCGATATCACGGAGCCGCGACCGATCCAAGAAGATAACAGGAGCCCGGTCCGGCAAAGGGCTTATCCTTGGATCATGGCGGCTCCTGAAAGGTTTTCTTTCTTCCATTCCTCCAGATTCTGGCTGAATGAACGTTGGAAACCTGGCCACCCGTATCAGCCACTGGCAAGAGAAGACGACGACGAGCAATCGCCGCCCCCAGACATCATGGTCAGCCAGCCGGGCCGCAGTCGCAGCGGTGAGGATGCCGGTTCCCTGGCCAAGCAGGTCCTCCGCAAAATCGACATGAGGTTGATCCCACTGCTGTTCGTGACTTACGGGCTCAACTTCATGGACAAGACGATCCTTTCGAGTGCTTCGGTTTTCGGGCTGAAAGATGACACAGTTCGTCCAACGTCCCTCATAACTTCGCATGGCTGCGTCTGTCGGCGCTGAACTGACAGCCGCCCACAGAATCTCAAAGGGCAAGACTACAGCTGGGTGTCTTCAGTCTTCTACTTCGGATACTTTGCCTGGACATACCCAACCACACTTCTCATCGCTCGGCTGCCCGTTGCCCGGTACATGACCGCCAACACCTTGTTCTGGGGCGTCGTCGTCGGCGTAACTGCAGCATGCTCCAATTATGGCGGGCTGCTGGCCGTCCGCTTCCTGCTCGGCGTGGCAGAGGCTACCATTACGCCTGCATTCATGTTCATAACCACGTCATGGTACACCCGTGACGAGATCCCATTCCGGACTGGCATCTGGTTTTCGGGAAATTCCATGGGTGGCTTGATAGCCTCCATCTTCGCCTTCGGTGTAGGACACATAGACGACTCTGTCGGCCCATGGCGATGGATGTTCATCATCCTGGGGGTGGCCACGTTTCTCTGGGGCTTCGTCCTGTGGCTCGCCCTTCCTGACAGCATCTCCACTGCGAAATTCCTGACCGAGGACGAGAAGCAGTTCGCGACAGACAGAATCATCGTCGCCGGGACGGGTCGCACAGAAAAGACGGCCTGGAACTGGTCCCAGGTGCGGGAGTGCCTGGTCGATCCAAAGACGTGGTTTATCCTCGCCCTCGAGCTGACAACCCAGATCCCTAACGGCGGGACCCAGAACTTCGCCAACCTGGTCATCAAATCCTTCGGCTTCACCAGCCTCCAGTCTACTCTGATCAACATCCCCTATTCGCTCATCTCGGGCGGAGTCATTATGTTTACGGGCTGGTTGGCGGGCCGCTTCCGGCAGGCCAACTGTTTGCTTGTTGCCTGTGTCGTCCTCCCGTGCATTACCGGTTCTGCCCTCATCTACTCACGTGAGCGCGTCTCGAGTGGTGTCCAGCTGTTCGGCTACTTCCTGCTCTCGACAGGCCCGTCGGCCATGCCCCTCGCGTTGTCGCTCGTACAGGCAAACTACCGCGGCGTAACCAAGAAGATGACCATGACGTCGCTCCTCTTCCTCGGCTACTGTGCCGGTAATATCGCGGGCCCGCACTTCTTCAAGTCCTCTGAGGCGCCGACTTACAACACCGCCTTCAAGACTATCATGATCTGTTACGCTCTGGTCGTGGTGCTGGCGCTGGGCCTGCGGACTTATCTGGCTTGGGAAAATGCGAGGAGGACAAGGCAGGAAGGTTTCGAGGGCAGTGCTGGCTCTGCTGGAGCGGTGGGTGGTGGTAAGGTTGTGGACATCGCCAGTGATGCGAATGCTGTGAACGAGGTTGAGCTGCGGAGTGAGGACTACGAAGATGTCACAGACTGGCAGATGCCTGGGTTCAGATATCGTCTCTAAGCGTTCAACACAAGCGGAGAGTCCCATGGGACTCATAGTCATGCATAGCATAGATCACATGCGCGCTCTATTTTTTTAGTATCGTGGGATAGAACAACATCATAATATTTCAGTCTCATACCAAAGTTTCATGTCGCATTTTTACTTACTATTGTAAATACACCCATGTAAGCTCAAGTGAATAGCTAACACTTAGCCTACAGAGACAAGATTCTCAGCATAGTCATGCTCGGGACAGGACTTCAAGGGCAATCTGCCAATGATAAAGAATAAAATGGCTAACCCTTTACATGAACAACAATCTTTCCCTTAGCTCTTCCCTCCCTCAGCCTTTTGTAAGCTTCCTTCACTTGATCAAACGGGAATATTGAGTCAATTACTGCTCGCGCCTTCCCCTCCTCCATCCACCGTCCAATCTGCTCGAAGAATGTTCGGTCGTTTTTCTGCTGCACGAAATAGAATCCTTTATATCCCGTGATGGCTGGGCGCAGCTTCATGACTATTGCATGATTTGCAAATGGGGCATCAGACTGACGTGAGTGAAATTTCTCTCTGCTTTTTCTTCCTTCAGGAGAAAGAAAGGGGTTGGGGGAACATAAAGAGTAAGTGGGTTCAACTCGCCACAAGGCAGAGTCAAATTGCATTCCTGGTTAGCCAAGACATGCAGCATCAAAATCACTTTAGTTTCGAAACCCAAGGCTTATATGTGCACATATTCAATGTTAATTACACTCATGTTAGCTCAGATATGTCCATGCCTCAAGAACACGTAAGACCATTCATCCAAATATATACAAGATCTAAAAGCAGGGCATCACAACAAAAGCAAGGCCACAGTATTATCAACGTGAGGGTACAAGTCATCCATCTACACGTAGACGTAGCAGAAGTCGTTAGCAGTAGGGTCAAGCAGCTCGCCAAGCAGGTGAGCCTTGCCCTCAGCGACGAAACCCAAGTCCTGGACATCCTCGGCGGTACCGTTCTTGTACGGGGCAGTCGAGTTTGCCATAGTGAAGGCACCATTGACAGCACTAGTCCAGTTGGAAATGCGGGTCTCGGGGTCCTGCATCTGCCACAGCCACCAGACGTGGTCGATCTGGCCGTGGTGGAGGTAGAAAGCCGGGTCACCAGGGCTCACAAACAGGTCCCGGCCGGGGTCACCGCCCATGGAGAAATGCATGCCGCCGTGGACGCCGAGCTCGGGGTAGAGCGGATCGCCCTGCATGAGCCACTCGAAGGACCAGATGTCCTGAGGCTCGCGGAGCAGGGTGAGCACGCTGGTGGAGTTGGCGAAGCGCTGGTTGGAGTAGTCCGTCAGGCTGCGCTTCAGGCAGCGCGGGTTGTGCTTGTAGGGGTAACTCGAGTTGTCGGAGCCGCCGTTGATGGTCGTGAGGCCGCTGGGGCCCAGGTTGACGGTGTAGTTGACAAAGGGGCCCGAGGTGACGCAGCCGCCGCCGTTGCCCGCGGGCAGGTATACTGCCGCGTCGCCCTTGTCCTCGTTGACGACGATGTAGTCGTCCGCCGTGTAGTTCATGGAGGCGCCGTCGCCGCTCATCGAGGTCGCGCTGCCATCAAAGATGGGGCTGTTGGCGAGTCCTTCCTCGGCGGTGCGAGCCCAGTCCCAGTAGGGAAGGGCCCCCTTGTACCCGCACTCGTTGCGCAGGGCCTGCTCATGTTCCCAGATGAACCAGCGGTGCCAGCCCAGGAAGCTCGCGGTCTGGTGGATAGTGAATGTCTGGTTGATGTGCTAATGTGAAGAAACAATTTGGTCAGCAGGAGCGCGCGCTTTTTTTTTTTTTTTTTTTTTTGTGTTTCTTATCAATATGTTGGAAGAATATAGTCCCGACTATATGTGAGACCATCCTGCCAGGGAACGCTATTCATGCATACCGTAACGATAAAGTCGTCGAACCGGGACTTGGCGCCTTCTGCAAGGTTGGACGGCGTCTTGGCCTCCTTGCTCTGCAGGCACAGAACGGCATCTGTGTAGGCGATGCGCTCTTCTGGGGTCAGATCGTGCCTGCATATGTCTTGTTAACTCTAATTCTTTCTTGTTGCAAGATCGACAGGGTCCATGGCCCCAAACACTTCTTTGCCCCTGTTCCCTGCCAAGGTTGGGAAACTTACCAAGACTTGCGAACCGAGATCTTATCAGCCGTGCACGTGGAGTTGGCAGCCAAACGAGACAGAGCAACGCTGTGCGCGTGCTCGCCAAAGTCCTCGATCGAAGCGTTGAACCGGTCGAAGCCCGCATCCTGTCTCTTGACGAGCGCCGGGCTGGCCTGCGAGACACCGGCCAGGGCCAGGGCCGCGCCAATCGTCTTTTGGGTGAAGTGCATCTTAAAAAGAGGGTCTGCTAGCCGGGACACTGGTGATATATGTCCGTCTGCAAAAAACGAGGGACTAGGCCGGGCTTGACTTGGCTGCTAGAGAAACGAAAGCGAGGCCGGGTGGGAACGGGGTGAGGAGCAGGACATTGTGAAGACATCGTTCGCATCACGGCCCTCGCTTATATATGAAATTACAAACGCCGTCGACACTCCACTGGCAGAATCTTCGATCCCCACAGGCGCTGGTCACTATCTATATCCACGACGGCCAAGTCGTTTAGGTAGATATCTATATTTACAGGTATGTTGGGGGGCAGGGACATCGGCCCTGCTTGGGGCGCGGCCGGGAGAAGACACTAATTTGCTTGTTCCTCTGAGTCGTGCGCGCGGCGAAACATTGTATAGAAACCAGGTTCCATCGGCAGAACTCAAAGCTTGGCATATCCGCTCGGGTCAGGGGCAAGCCATTTGTTCGGCGGGTCGGGTGCGGCCACCTCTTTCCCAGGCTGGCAGGACCGGCAGGAGTCGCTGGCTCATTGAGATCGTCACGCTCTGCTCCGGGCCCTGCGTCGTGTTGTGGGCGGGAGACGCTTCGGAAGTCTTTGTCATAGGCCCGACTGGGGAGGCTGTCCCGACTGCCGAGGGGCTCTCTGGCTGTGCATGTGGGGGCCAAGACCGGGCCAGGCCAGATTTTCCCTGATAAGCTTGTGTCTAGGTCCAAAGCTTGCACCGGTTGTGGATTTTGCCTCTTTTCTATTATGACATGCAAACGCGTCCGACTCCCGGAAAGAAGGCGAGCGGCGGACGAGTAGTGACTGCAGTGCGTCAGAGGTAGAACGGGGTTGTTGCATCCGGATCCGAAGAATCTACCCTCCTCCAAGAAATCTCGCCCACTGACGTGTTTGTCGCACAAGATAGTATGAACGTCGAGTCACCAATTCCCGGGTTACACAGCTTCTCAATGGTTCACATGCTCCAAGGTATCGTGGAATGCCACAAGAGCAGTAAGCTTGTTCTGGCCAAGAGGGCCAGTACCACACATGTGATTGACAAAAAAAAAGAGGAGAAAAGCCAGTACATGGCGGCTTGGTTCGGTCGATATAAACAACAGTGACACGCAACAAGACCCACGTCGTGCGGTATCAGTATCTCCACGGCGCTCGATCCCATGCTCCCGGTTCGCCCCTTGAACGGCATCGCATATATGTATCCATAATCGTCGATTCCCTTCCATGCATGCACCCCATATATTCCGCTCCATCCCTGGGGACAATACCGTCCCTGATCGCTGAACCAAGGGCAGAAAGATTCTTTTTCGTCTTTTCGGTTTGTGATATGTTTTGTCTTTGCCTCACTCCCCTCTTCCCCTTTTCTTCGCTCGATAGGTGATATCTCGTAAAGATGAAAAGACCAAATTAAGGGTATGTGCGTAAGTGAAAAGACTTCAGTCGTCATATATGCAGCAAGATCGCTTTCAAATCATGAAGGTATAACGTTCGTAATTCTTGTAGCAGGGGTCTGGTGAGGCAACACCTAGCCCATCTTGACATCTCCGTCGACACCCACCCCAGCGAATGGAACAGTCTGTGGCTGCTGTTGCTGCTGAGGTTGATTGTGCTCATCCCCAGGGCGCTTTTCTGGCTGGTGCTCTTCCTTCCTCTTCTTGCCCAGTCGGTCACACCACTCTTCGGCACTGACAATCGTGCCGTCGAGCACGCCGCTCACCTGTGCCATCATGTCCAGCCCCTCCTTGGCCAAGACCAGCACCCTCTGGGCGCCATCGCGCACCTCCTGCTCCTTACCCTCCTCGGAAGATGAAGCCTGGTTACTGTTGGCATTGCTGCCCGACTCTTGTGTGGCAATGCGAAACCGCTGTGGCAGAGACGTGAGGTGTCTCCGAACCAGCGCCCGTGCGTTGTCTGGGAGAGCGCCGCCTGCGTATTTGGATACAGTCTCGATGACACCCTGCAGTGTCTTGAGAACTTCGGACCGCAAGGCATCGATCCGTGCCCCGATTGCGCGCCGAGCCTGCTCGTCGTCCCGTACCACTGACATGCCAGCCGCATCGGTCATGGCGTGGTCCTCAAGTTGAGGGTGGCTCTCATACTTGTCTAATGCGTCTTTCAAAGCGTTGATCACCCTGCCGATATGGTCGTTGGCCCACCGCAACCAACCCAGACAATACTTGAGGCTGCGCAGACTTTCCTCGCTCATCGCAATGCTGAGGCCAGACGTCGACATGATGAGCCGGGATTGCCACGCCGTTGGGGTCGTAGATGACGGCCGTGACCCTGTCCGTTCTGACTTCTCATGTTGCACGACGCCTGCATCTTCCGCCGTGTAGGCCGGGCTCCGAGCGTCGTCGTATGCTGGTAATGTGTCGACGGTGCTCATGGAGAGCCTTCGGTCCTTGGTGGCAAAGCCGTAAGGATCCATTTGACCCTGCGCATCTGCACCATTTGCGCCGTTATGGGCAAGTGCACCAGAGTCCCGCCGCGGGGCAGAGGTCGAGTTCCCCCTGCTGCCCACTTTCCGCCGCTTGTGACTTTTCTCGCCGGTCTCCAGGTCGGATGACGACTGGTGGCGCCCCTTGCCGCGGAAGAACCACCTCACGCCACCCTCTATACCGGTGAGATGAAGACCCGACCCGACGACGCCCTCGATGTAATCAACTGGTGTTTTGATGAATCCAGGAGAGAAGTTTTTGGTCGTGTTATACGCAGAAACGGTGCCCTCGATTGGTTTCGCGAGCACGGAGCCCGACGTCATGACGAGCGACAAGAGCGGCTCGGGAGGGCCAGGCGTGCCAAACATATTCGAGGGCGAGTTGGGCATTGGGGTATTCTTGTTCTGGGGAGACGAGACGAAATCTTGAGGCACGGCTTGTCAGAGATAGGATTCCTACCGAGAGGCTGGGGAAGATGGGACGAATGATCATGCACTCACCGGCCTTTAGATCCCCAAGGGCTTCCGCTGCCATTCGCACGTCCGGATCGTCCAGACTAACACTACTTGCTCGGCCTCCTACGGGCTCCGGGCTCAAAGGCCCCCTCGTACCACTGCTCAAGCTGTCGAGATCCATCTTGGTGGGCGAGCCACCCGACTGCGCATTATTCCCTGTGTAGTACACCGAGTATGGGTTTCCCGATGGCCACGGTCGAGATCGCGCGGGAGGCGAGAACGAGGTATCGCTTGCCCCCGTTGATGACGAGAATCTGAGGGAAGCAGACGCGGGCGGACCGGTCAGGTAGGCCAGCGAGGGCAGGGAATTCACGCCGTGGTCGCTGCTGGGGTTTAACTGAAGAGGTGCAAGCTCGTTCGAGGGCGCCTGGGGGAATTCCAAGGTCGCCGGGTCGTGGTTCTGCTGTGCGAAAGCGTACGAGGGCGGCGAGTAGGCCGGGAGTTGGCTGAGAAGTCGCGGCGACAAGGAGGATGACTTGGTATGGCGGTTAGGGTGATGGTTGTTGCTGTCGGCGGCGCTTGGGGCGTAAAACGGGCTCGCGCTGGGGTTCGTGTAGGGCGGAGAGAGGGTCAAGGAGGAGGAGGGCGCTTTATCGGGGGTCGGTTGCAATTGCTGAAGCGACTTGTGGAATATTGGGTCTGTGGCGCCATGCGATGGGTTGCCGTTCCCGATTCCGTTAAAGTCAAAATCAACAGGCGGTGGGAGCCGCATGTGATTCTGACTCCGCGCCTGGGCCTGGCTCTGCTGAGCCTGAGCTTGAGCCTGACCTTGGGGCTGGTGGTGGTGAGGAGGAGGTTGTTGGTGTTGGTGTTGGTGTCGGTTCTGCTGTTGCTGCTCCATTTGCATTTCCATTTTGGCCGCCTCTTGGATCGCCCGTGCTTCAGCTGGTGCGGGCAGTTGCAACGAAGCAGCCGAGCCCAGCGAGATGCGAGGTCGGGTCCGTTGATTCAGGTTAGGCCAGGAACAGTCCGCCAAGAGGGGGTTTTCTGGTCACGACTAAGTCGTCATCTCAAGATGACAGGCGCGCTCGGTCAGAATGGACGGGGCCGAGGAAGCGCGAGGCACTGACTCGAGGATTGCACGATGTAGGAACAGAGCAAAGACCTGATGGGGTCAGACCAGGCCAGACCAGCGTCGTGAGGAGGATATAGTGCGTGCACGTAGTGTGACAGTGGGGAGACGGGCGAGAACAAGCTGCCCAAGGGGGAAAATGGCTTGCAGCAGATGCAGAAGATGCAGAGCACACCGCACACAGAGGCACAGTAGTCGGCCTAAAAAGTAAAGGTCAGGCAAGACACGCACCAGACAGGGCCCCGAGAGGCAAGGGAAGGATTTCTGGCGATAGCCGGGCCAAAAAAAGGTCCCAAGGGGTTTGTCAGGAGAGGTCTGGGACTGCGAAGACTGGTGGTGCCCTGCCTTCAACCCTCCCACGAGGTGCCGATGCCGAGCAAGGCGTGCAAGGTTATGCTGGGCAGGGGGGAGGGTCTGCACCAAACCGAGGAACCCAACCATGTGCCAACCCAGCTGTAGTTAACTCGACGCTCGATGCGTGCGTGCAGTGGCACTCCCGGGCAGGAGGAAGAGGACGAAGAAGGAAAGAAACAGAGTTTATTTTTTCTGGTGATGGCCCGACGTATTGATACGGTGCCGAATACGGGAAGCCTTTCCAAGTCGTGGGTCGAGCAGAGATATAATAACTATGTCAAGGCTTATCACGTTTGAGCAGCAGTCGGCCATTCATTTTATGTCTGCACTCTTCGGCGTCGCAGTTTGACATGAAATAGACTAGTTGTTCAGGCAGGCAGTCGATCAGTAGGTCCATCCATCATGTGAGCAGCCAAGCAAGGCCAGGGCAGTCCACAATCTGTACTGCCTGTTGCCTCTGCTGCATCTGCTGCCCTCTCTGATCGCCCACTCTCCCTGCTCAGGCCTGTCCAAGGCCAATTGATGCGACACGCCCCTGCAAAGTGGGCTGAAGACAAAACACTCAGTCGACTCTTCCCTGTTCTCCACACTAGACTACAGATAGACGACAGAAAAAGACGGGATGCAATAGTCCTCCCAGCCAGCCAGCCAGCCAGCCAGCCAGCCAACACCGTCATCTCCAATCTCCGACTGGGCACTGGGTGGGGTTTCGCTTTCTTCCCAGCGACTCACCGTTTGCTCGGCTGCCATGGCACTCATGGATCACCCAGCTTTGGCACCTGCTTGTCTCCTTCTCTGGCCCTGACAAGACACTGGCAGGCGAACGGGTCAACTTGTACGACCGTGTACCAAACAGCACCAGCACCCGCATGACCCTTTCAAGAATTATTTTTTTCTCTGGGGCCGAGGTTGCCGTCATAGCCCCACGATGAATGACAAGCAACTGTCCCAATTACGCCAGCCGGTGACTTGTTCTGTGCCCGCAAGCACATGGTACTCCGTAGGGGCCAAACCACAGTTCCTTTACACAAGCGCAATCACATGCTTGCTTGCTTGAGTTCACAAGTCGCACAAGGATTGTGGACGGAACGGAACGGATATCTCCAACTCTGTGTTCGCATTGACGATGCAAATCCAGAGCCTGGCACTGGCAAAAAGCAACAGAAAATCCCGACGGCTGCTACGCTGTCCCTGCGTGGCGACAAAGTTTGAGCCCTTGCCGCAGGGGTGAGAAAGGGACGATGGATTGGACCGTGATTGTTGCGACGGGAGGGCTGGATGGGGGCGGAGGGAGGATGGGCAGAGGTGGAATGCACTGGCAGCCACGCACATGTCAGCACATGTCCCGCCGGGGGTGGGAAGGGGGGTCTTTCCTGTGGTAGCTGACTCGGTGTAGGCAGACCCCCATCCCTCTTAACCCATCCTCCGAAACAAAAACGGGCACCCTGGTCTGCCTGGCAGCAAAAGTGAATCCTTCCAGAGCCAAAGTGGCCCGCCCCTCTGTCATCACATGCTCATCGGGAGCCGCCCGTCAAGGACGACCCTGTCTCACCGGCTGCAGACCTTATTGGGGGCGCCCTGTTGGCTCCTGAACCGATCTGAGGGCCCCTTGCCGACTTGCATATGATTTTGCAGGCGTGTCACAAGCAATTCTTCTCTGGTGCCCTTCTCGACCCCCCTCCAACTCCACCTGCTGGGACCACTCGGGCTGAACTTCGGCTCCGGGGGTTGAACCAAAGCCTGTGTCACCAAGATCTGGCAGTCTGGAGCTTTGAACACAGCATTTGTCGAGATTGCACGCCCACTGCCCACGCACGCGCGCCCAATGCTCGTGTTCGCGACCTGCCAGAGCTTGTCCAATGGCCCTCCGGCCCTGGACGGCCTTGTGGTTGAGGGGCAAGCCGTTGCTGCGAACAGACTGCGGAGCTGACAATGCGCCCACATTGGGCCTACTGCACTCCGCAAAGTACTACTGTATCTGGCACTGGGTTCTGGCAGACGGGCTGGTAGCCGCCCGGAACTTGGGGAACTGGGAACCCCACGATGACGCCTGAAACATGGGTTCATGTGATAATGCTAGATGATAAAGTCCCAGCTAGGCGGGCCACCCAGCAGGCTAAATGCAAAAGGCGACCCTTTGCACGTCAATCTCGCTGCACTTGGGCCCAGATTAGGGTTCGGTGGCGCTCACGCAAAGAGACAGGAGAAGCTTGACGGGCTGACGACACAGACTGACAGACTGGTCGGCCTCTGCCCGTCCCATCATCTTTCCTCTTTGGCACTCGGGTCGACCCAGTATGGCAATATGGGGAAAGATCTACTTGCGTGTGACGAGTGGCCCGTGACCACAGGAGAAGATGCTGTGCGACGCAACGGTGCAGAGAACATCGGCGTCAACCAACAGCCGGTGCAGCACCTCACCGCCTGCCTGCAACAACCACACAAACTGCACTGTCACCCAAGCCCAGCCCAGCCCAGCCTAGCCCAACCTTTTCTCTCGGGCCGCTCGCTTGTTTGTTGAGCCGGAATGCTGCCATGCTGCTGCTGCTCTGTCGCTGCTGCATGACATTGTGTAGTGTACCACAGGGTAGTTTTGTGCCTCAGGCCTCAATCCCAGCGTGTTGGAGACGCGAGGTGAAAAATGTTCGGTGCCTCTGACACCGCCCAAACCACGGTAGAAATTTACGTTTGGGCAGTTCTTAATGGCACCGCAGGAAATCCATCCTTCTCCGCCCCCATAATCGCAGAATTCACCAACGTCGGCACTGTTGATATCGAACAAGACGCCCGAATCTGGCGTGTCGCAATGTGATGGGCTGCACTGTCAAGAGGGGGCGTTGAGAGAGGAAAGAGAAACAAGTCCAAAAGACGAGCAGCCAAATTTTCTTTTTGATGTCTCTCGCTCACCGACGCGGGAAAAACGTGGTCCGTGCGTCAACGGAACGGTCGCTCCTTCCTCCGACCTGCTGGGTAGAACTGGCCCGTGCACCGTCGAGCTGAGAGCTGGACGTGGACAGTTGTCTGGACTGGACCTCCTGGGCCGTGCCTGGCTGCAAGTCGTCCCCTGAGAGAAGGCTTGGCTGGCCTTGCCTAGGAGGTCCGTACCAAAGCAAGCTAGCTTTCGCGATATCGATCTTGAAATCCACTCCCAATCAACGTTGCCCCCAGTGTCCATCACCATTGACGACAGTCGCGAGCTTGCTGCTTTTCACCCCAGGCCTGCAATCACTTGTTCAGATCCCCTAGGCACATGACATAGGCCTCCGTAGCAGCCTGCTCTTCCTGGCCATCGCGCCGTCTCCATTCCTACACTCGTGCCCCTCCCTCTCCCTGCCTCGTCCAACGTCTCGGCGACAACGCGCGAACACCCTCGACAAGAGCAACACCAGCTTCCATCATGGCTTCTGCCATTTTCTTCCTGGACTTGAAGGGCAAGGTCCGTTCAAAAAAGCCTCGGTGCTTGTCCTGAGTCAATGTCTTGGAGCTGATAGCCATGCCTCGCAGACCCTCCTCGCCCGTAACTACAGAGGAGATATCCCCATGTCCGCCGTGGAGAAGTTCCCTGTCCTGCTTAGCGAAGCCGAAGAGGAGTCATCAGCAGTACCGCCCTGCTTCTCGCACGAGGGAATCAACGTATGCCGCCGCCACTTGTAATCTGCTAGCTTCCCCAACATCATGCGACTGACCGCTATCCATGCTTCGTAGTACCTCTACATCCGCCACAACAACCTCTACCTCCTCGCCCTGACGAAACGAAACACGAATGCCGCCGAGATCCTCCTCTTCCTTCACAAGCTCGTTGATGTCTTCACAGAGTACTTCAAGGCCCTGGAGGAGGAGTCGATCCGCGACAACTTCGTCATCATATACGAGCTCCTCGACGAGATGATGGACTTTGGCTACCCGCAGACAACCGAGTCCAAGATTCTCCAAGAATACATCACCCAAGAATCCCACAAGCTGGAGATACAAGCACGACCGCCCATTGCCGTTACGAACGCCGTGTCATGGAGATCCGAAGGAATCCGGTACCGCAAGAACGAAGTGTTCCTCGACGTCGTCGAGAGCCTCAACCTCCTCGTCTCTGCCAACGGCAACGTGCTGCGCTCCGAGATCCTTGGCGCCATCAAGATGAAGTGTTACCTGTCCGGTATGCCAGAACTGCGGCTGGGGCTCAACGACAAGGTCATGTTCGAGACAACGGGGCGGACCACGAGAGGCAAGGCTATCGAGATGGAAGACGTCAAATTCCACCAGTGCGTCCGGCTATCACGATTCGAGAACGACCGCACCATCTCCTTTATACCACCGGACGGTGAATTCGAGCTCATGTCCTACCGTCTCAACACCCAGGTCAAGCCCCTCATCTGGGTCGAGTGTGTGGTCGAAAGCCACTCGGGAAGCCGTGTAGAGTACATGGTCAAGACACGAGCGCAGTTCAAGCGACGCAGCACGGCAAACAACGTCGAGATTATTGTGCCCGTTCCAGAAGATGCCGACTCGCCACGGTTCCGAACAAATATCGGCAGTGTACACTACGCGCCAGAGCAGGCCGCGATCGTCTGGAAGATCAAGCAGTTCGGAGGGGCTAAGGAATTCCTCATGCGGGCGGAGCTAGGCCTTCCAAGCGTGCGCGGTGACGACGAGCACGGCGGTGGGATGACCGGTGGCTTCGGAGGAAGTATGGGTGGTGTTGGGGGGCCGGGCAAGGGTGCGAAGAGGCCGATCCAGGTCAAATTTGAGATACCCTACTTCACGACGAGTGGAATCCAAGTGCGCTATCTGAAGATCACGGAACCAAAGGTAAGAACCCCCAGTAAGCTATCTGGTTTGAGAACCCGACTAATTAGTCCAACAGCTTCAATATCCGTCCTTGCCATGGGTCAGGTACATCACACAATCTGGCGACATCGCGGTGAGATTGCCAGATGTTGTCTAGGGGATACTCGAAGGTCTGTCGTCAACCTCTTCTGCAAAGAACGGCAAGCACCGGGTCGAGGGCTCTGGCTTGTACAATACAATGAGCAGCCCCAATCATCGCCCGGGCGTGGCAGTCGGCAGGGAAGCACTTCTCAATTAATTTGGCTGGACATGTCCACGTATCGGTTCGGTGCCGCTGAAGTGGGATGGATTTCAGGGCAGGGTAAATGCGTGGGGTATTCTGCTTGTGGGAGGAAACCTCACTTAAGCACAGCCAAGTGCACAGCGTTTCATTGAGGCATTAAACATCTTATCATGGACCCAAACTACCATGGTGAATTGGGGGCCACTATGTGAAACCATTGATGAAAAATTCGTTTAAGAAATTCAAGAAATACGATTTACTGCTCCAGGGCAGTCATTTGATCCATTTCTCGGCTTCTTCGGGACAGAATTTTGTTTCCATGGTAGTAATTTCAGCGGATCCAAGCCAACATAATTATCTTCTTGCTGAGCCACTGCCCGCCGGACCGTCCAGCTGAGGTCACTCTGCCAATCTGCGTTCTCAACCCTATTGATTATGGTTGATCATCAGTTTCAGCAAAGAAGTGTGCCAAGATGACTGATTAGTAGTTGGCCATGGATCTTGCAAGCATTTTAAAGCCGCTGTAAAGAGTTATCATGTAATTCCGCAACAACCATGTGGATGCTGATGTTAGTATGTCAGCTCTGGAATCCACTCGCGAGGACATTGTCTGGCTTAAACTTCACAAACCAGCGAAATTCAGCTACCTTACACCACCCCCACGCGACTCGCGGTCAATGAGACTTATAGAGTCCGGGCAGATATGAATATTTGTTCCGGCCAGAAACCAGCGCTCATGGGGAGCGTTTCTTGACCTGCCTCCGGAGTATGTGAATCTTGATCCCGTCGCTTGCAACTAATCATTTCGCAGATATTCTAGCCTCAGACGGCCACGCACCCGTGAAAAGTCTATTGGATCCGCACGCAGCCCCTGCATATAGCTAGGTATACGTATGTCGAAGGACGTCGACCTTTTCATCACAAGATAAATCACGTAGGCTGACACGAATGCAAGCCAACACCGTAACTTAGTTGTGCCGAGCTCAGGGGCAAGGTAAGAAAATTTATTTTTGCATCCACAATGGTCATTTACCTTAAGAGATCGGATATTCGCACTCGAAAAATCGGAGGGTAGGTAGGTATTTTAGAGATTAAATTAATCAGATTAGCACTAAACCAGTTAACTTATTGGTAATTCTATAGGATATTATCCTATAGGAGGTTGTCCTATAGGAGGTTATCCCATAGGAGGTTATTCTTAGGGCTTGGGTGTACCTTCTGTTTTGGTGGGTGCGAATATCCGATCTCTACCTTAATCACGAGAACGGCTCAGTGTATTCGCAGATGAAAATGCATTCTTGATCCAGGGTTGCCAGTCTCCACCGCAAGCCACCAGCATTTTGAGGATCCGGACTGCCAATCTCCATAGATCGCGAGAAGGGAAATCCGGTGAAATTGAGCTTACACCAGTCTCCGTGAACATGACCCACCATACACTCAAATTTATATACAAGAACAGAAGAGAATGTTATGTGCAAGAAGTAAACTTAAACCATCCATCGCCATCCCAAAGCCCTGAACCCCATGCTATGCTGAGACCACCAGTATCAACCCAGACATGGCGATTCTACTGCTCATCCTCGCAGTAGTCATCTTCCTCGGAGGCGGCGGCCGCAGAAGCCGTGGGCTTGGACGCGACCGTGACGGTGACGGTCTCCTCCTCCTCGCAGTAATCATCACCATCCGCTTCCGCCGTGCTGGTGGGCGTAGCAGCGGTGGAGGTCACAGAGGTCTCATCTTCACAGTAGTCGTCCTCGTCATCCGCTGCTGCCGTCGGGGTGGCAGCGGCGGAATAAGCTGTCTCTTGCTCATCATCACAGTAATCGTCGCCATCGTCCTCGGCCGCGCTGGTGGGCGTGGCGGCGGCGGCGGCGGAGCTCACTGGCTCGTCTTCGCAGAAATCATCATCATCTTCCGCTGTCCCGGTGGAGGTAGCCTGGGCCGAGGAGGCGGTGATTGTCACCAGTGTGGTAGGCCGGGCCGAAGCGACGCCCGAGGCGAGGAGTGTGTTGATATAATCGACTGTTTTTGTTTGGCACGAGTTAGATATACCATACAAGGTCTCAGATTCAGGGCGGAGTTCATTTGTCATGATTAACTTACCATTCGAGCCTGTGACAGTTGCGCTGGCGTAGCTGCTGCCCTCGACGGCGACACACTGGTGGTAGAAGGGGTTCTGCACCTTGCAGTAAGAGCCAGCCTCACACTCGGTTGGACCAGTCCAGTCGCTGCCGCCGCCACATCGGTGGTAAAGAGCGGCAACGCCTCCGGCGGAGACCGTGGTGTTGGAGGATGGGTAGGTGGCGTTGAGAGCAGACATTGTAGCAGGAGAGGCTTCCTCAAGAAGTATAAGAAGTATGTGACAAGTTTTGGAAATTTCAAGCTGGTTGAAAAGAGAGTCAAAGAAGCAGTCAATGCTCGTTTTTTTTTGTTAAGCGAAAGAGTATGAGAATGAGGGTTGCTGGCTGGCCTGGAAAGAATCCTACCCGGGAGGAAGCAGTCACCACCTTTATAATTAGACAGCTCTCAGGCTGCCACGGGATGTCTTCATCCGCCATGCCCGATGGTGCACAGCTCAGGTGAGTGAAGTCTGTTCGGCAAGGTACCCGGAGCCATGGGGTGGAGCATACAATCTGGCAAGGCTGAGTAGGAGTGGGCCCGGAGAGAGTCCACTTCCACCCCTGATCATAGAACCGTAAATTTGAAAATCACTGCACCGGCGGGCTGGATCAGACGCGGCCGAAAGCTTGGTATGGAATAGCAGGAACACATCTCTTGCATATCTCGTCACCGTGGACGGAGGATCAGGGGGGGGGTAGACCACTGTGGGATGTTAGGCTCATTTTAAAATGATATGTGGTGCTCCGCTGAGAAATACTCCGAGTGGCTCAACACTAGACACTCGGCCGGTATCCATTTCACGTTGACTCGACCAACACCTTCTGGCCGCTTCTACTCACGCAACAGATTACGTTGGCTTCTTGTTTAGTGACTGATTCTTTTGTTCATATCGCTAGCTGAATAGCGTGACCGTGGCGCTTTTACCTGACTAACTTACATAGACTTTTGGTAATTACAGGCTTGGTGCAGCACCGCCGCAGTTAATTCTCCGTCGCTAATCTCCTGGAATACACTACTGGAAACGAGAAGCGGTGAGTCTCCCGCGCATTCTAGAATAAATCGCTCAGCTGTGGAGGCCTTCTGTGGTAGTAATCTAGTTAGCCCATGTTCCAGCCTGCGGATTGGTACGGAGTGAGCTTGCACCGGGACGGAATAGTTAGTTGAATTGAGGCTACTGAGTATGTGATGTGATCAGTGAAAGCAAAGCCCGCTCCTCTTTCTTTCCTCACTTGTCATCTGTCGATTTGTCTGCTTGCTGGGTTCCCCCGGCCTTAGTATTGCCCGAAACTTCATACCATACACCAGCCACTTCGACGTTGGGAGAACAGAGGACGCTTGGGCATCGGGCAGGCGATCACTCCAAAACAAAGGCCAGAAGATCAAGCCGCGCACGTATCACCTTGCATGCGGTCTTATGATTCCTCTCAGTCCAACCTTTCGCCTGGCATTCCTATTCTCTGGTTAGTATCATCCATCGAGGCATTGTTGCTCAGGCTGCAAGAAGCTATAGTAGTGGGCACGCATACCTTGCTGCAGTACGCATAAGTCTTGCACCGTCCACAGCGACTCATCTGACCGATTGGCTTGCTGGCATCACAGCCGTGGCACTTCCACTTTGTGTCGAGCCCGGCCACCGAGTACTCCTTTCCAGGGCCAAGTTCTTTCAGTGCCTGCAGGCTGGCAGGGAAGACCTTGGCCGGGGTTAGCCTTTGCGACTGTCCTGCCCGTAAGCACCGACCTGATTGACAGTACTCACGCTGACGAGCTTCATATCCTCGACCCTGACGCCCATCGTTTCATCGAGGAATTCGTGTTGAAGAGCGCCGATTATCGCCAGTGTATGGCCCCTCTTCAGCTTGCTGAAGTCGAAGCCGTCCTCGATGCTATCTGGGAAGAACGTCGTGGAGCTGGACGGATAGAACGCCACGATGCACTCACTGCCCTCACGATCCTCCACGATGCACCGATACCGCCCGAAGCCATCGCAATGTTGGATCTCCGCCAGGAAACAGTAATCCAGTGCCCCGCCCCTGTAGTCCGCTTCATCCGGGAGTTGATCCCAGGTGAGGAAGTATTCGTGATCGTCCAGATTGAGAAAGTCTTCCATGGTGTCGAGCTTTGTCCGGGCGATTGGATGGATTCACGCACCTACTTAAGTAAGCAGCGCGGAAGCTTGTAGGTGATCAGGCATGAAGGGGCGGAGGGGAGGGGGAGGGAGCGCTTGAGGTTGTTTGAGATAACTGCATCGGCAGACTTATTGACCACACAATTTCGTCGGCAGCTGGCCCGTGCTTTGCAAGGGCAAGAAGAAAGGTCTCCGGATAAGTGCGTTGCAATCAAGGGCTGGTAATTTTTTAATACGTTTGCATCAATTGGTCTCGCACCTAGGTTAACTTAAATTCGGCCCCTGACCATAAGTTTGGCATGCCATGCCTTGGAGAATGGCTTCGATGGCCACTCACTGGCCTCCCCTTGCCGGAGATCGACAACAGATGAAACATTTATTTTATTTTATACATCATCAGTAATGGCCTATCCGATCCTGGGTGTGTCGTTGTGGATAATACAATAGCGCATCTGTGCCATCAACCCGATGAAAGTTCGTATACGACTGGTTGGGTTGGGACGCTCGGCTATGGTAAACTCATTGTGGATGTCCACTTGTAATATACCTGGGTCCGGACGCGAGTCTTCTCTGCTGGAGCACTTGAGCACACCTCAATGTTCGCACTGCGCACCGCCATCAATTGGAACAAGAAAGCTCGCCGGGCACAACTGCGTCCCAAGCTGAGGTCCATTGCTAAGTCCGACGACACCTTTAACATTTTTGCGAGCGATCCCACCTGCGACGTGCTAATGCACGCTGACGGATACCCGCGCAGCTTGATACCCATGCCTAGTTCCATGATGAGTCTCACCTCAGATTTGCGGGGCATAAAACGCGGTTCCAATTACTCACAGCATTTGCAGATTGCTCGAGCTTGACTACTGAAGGTATCCCGCGCATACACACCTACCCGACAGCACGCAAAATGACCGCACAAGTCCTTACCCACGCCGATGGGCGCAAAACCGACTACCTCGTCTCTGGGGCAGAGGACGGCGTCCCCCTCGTCTTCATCCACGGTACCCCCGGCTCGTATACCGTCGGGTCCAAGTTGAGCAGCACATGCAAGAGGAAGGGCATCAAGCTTATCACGCTCTCAAGGGCGGGTTATGGCAACTCGTCACGGAAGTCAGGCAGGCAGGTCGTGGACGCTGTGGCGGACATCCACGAACTGCTTGAACACCTTGGCGTGAAGAAGTGCATTGTCGGTGGGAAGAGTGGTGGTGGTGAGTATCCCAACCTGCCTGTGGTCATTCATACATCGGAATCAAGGACAACCGGTGCTGAAGTTGTTCACTCAAAACAGGACCGCACTCTCTGGCCTGCGCGGCTAGGCTACCGGGCTGTGTGGCATCTTTGGTTGTGGCTGGCGTAGGACCGTACAACGCGGACGGTCTCGACTTTCTTGCTGGCCAAGGACAGGGAAGTGAGTCACAAGTTCAAGACATCCATGGATGGGTTCACGAAATATGCGCCCTTGAAGAATCTGACAGGATCCCTACGCAGATATTGACGAATGGGCGGCTGCACTCAAGGGAGAGGAGGAAATCCAAAAGTTCTGCCAGGCCGAGAGGCCCGGGTTGCTTGCGGCGGACGCGGAGGGGCTGACGAAGGCGCTGTTGTCGACCTTGCTGCCCGAGGTGGACAAGAAGGCAATGCTGGAGGACGAGAATACGGGCAACGACATTGTCACGTCAATGCACGAGGCTCTGCGTGTCTCGTGTGATGGTTGGGTGGACGATGACCTCGCATTCATCCAGCCATGGGGGTTCGAGTTTGGCGAGATCAAGGTGCCTGTCTTCCTGTATCAGGGCAGCGAGGACAAGATGGTTCCTCTGGCTCATGGCCAGTGGCAAGCCGATCATCTCCCCAAGGACAAGGTGAAGGCGCGTCTGCTTGAGGGCGAGGGACACATCTCGATCATGGCAGGATATCTGGAGGAAATGCTGGATAACTTGTTGGCTGTGGCGAGGGAGCAGGTGGTCTAATCAAGAATCGATTTCAATATATGTAGTCGATGAATCAAGGCGAGAGTCGTCAGGGTTTGTTGGTTGGTGTGTGTATGAAACTATAGTAGAATGCACCACTCTAGTCAAGACACGACAAAATGATGCAAACTGTGGTGCAAGTGAGGTGACCGGCTGCCAACGCGCCCAGGGAGCGCCAAGGTTGGGAGTCGCATGCCAGCCTGCCAGGCTTGGCATTGACAGCAGGGGAGCAGGGGAGGGGGATAAGGTCTTTACCCCACATAGGCTAGCAGCTAGGACAAGCCGTACGTTTGGTTGCTGACCTCGAGACGGGCACAGAAGGGAAGGACCCATCCAAGGAACAGATGGGGAACCCTGAACGGCAACCGCATCGCTGCACACTTCGTCAGAGTTGCTGAACCCCAGACAGAGAGAGCCAACCCGTCCCTCCTCACCATCAATTGCCATTCCGTTCCATTCCATCCACCGCACTCACTCGATCCGTTGCCATTGACACTGACAGCTGTCATCGAAGCTGCGAGTGAAGTGACCTTCCATATCCTGCCCGAGTCACGTCGCCTCTCCCTCAACCATCCCATCAGCATCATCATCATCATCAGACTCGGACTCGGACTCAAAAACGACGTCGCCTCATACTTTGTGGTTCCGCGACCCTGATTGCGCATCACATCACAGATTCGAAGTGCAGGTCAACGACAACTCCATGGGTCAAGCATCGCATCATCGCGACACCTAGGGCCAAACGTCCCTCGCCATCTCCGCCGTCACCGGCTTCGGCCTGAGCCCGAGTCTTGCCCGCACCCGCCCCGACTCCGTCATCTCACCCCATGCGGCGCATGAGGCGCACAACGTTGCTGCACCAGGCGACGAGACGGGACAGGACACGAGCCAAACGGTCACACAACGCTTGCTTAAGAAGCAGCGCCAAGATTCAGATCACTTGACCCAGGCCGTCTGACTACTGAACTCTGCAGCATTCGGAAGCTAGATATCTGTCGGCACCTCTTTTCTGCCTCAAGTAGGCCGAGGTCGTCCGTCCATCCAAGAAACACGGGACCGTCGACTGCCTGTCTGTCTGGCAGCCAAGAGCCGGAGCGCCAAGCTTGGCTCGATTTGCAAAAATTACGCGACGCCTGTTATTACTAAGGTCGCCCCACCATACCAGCTTCATCCGCCCTGCCCATTGACTCGCCGGCTCGGCTCCAGTCCAACCCTGTCCTGTCGTCCACTGGGGCCACTCACTGCCCAGCGAGCCTAGTTAGTTGTTGGAACCGCTCTTCCGCCCGCCTCCGTTGAGCGGCGGCCCTTGAGAGACGTCACTCCATGAAGGGTTCCCCATCAGCCATCAGCCTCAACCGCTCCTTGAAATCTCACCTCCAGCCCCGACCCGAAGATCATTGCCGATATCCGCCCCAACACTCATGGTCCATGATCACTTCCAATCCGTCAAAAAAGCCCTCTAACACGTGCGTGACCTGTCGCGCTCGCAAGGTCCGCTGCGATGGGCAACGCGACGTCTGCAACAACTGCATGCGACTCGGCTTCACCTGCTCCTATGACGACTCCATCCCTACTCACCCCACCACAGGCCTCTCCGCCGCAGGCATGAATAGCGACGGCACCTCGGCGACTGACGCCCTCACCATCCACGCCGTAGCTTCTCATCCCCCTCGCCGCCGCGTCCGCCAGGCCTGCCAGAGCTGCCATTCTAGGAAGGCAAAATGTAGCGGCACCATGCCAAAGTGCGACAGGTGTCGCGCTCACAGCCTCGAGTGTGTCTACCGTCCATCCAAGCGCTCGCGCCTCAGCACAACGCCCGGTGCGTCCTCATCTCAGCATGGCCGCGACTCCCTTATCGGGGACGGCGCCTCAGGCATGCTCGCCTCCGGAGGCTCAGGGAGGGACGACTACCTCTCAGACCAGAGTCGCAGCGCGTCCGACCACATCGAAACGAATGGCCTCGCCGATCTTCGCCATCTCCCGCCGCCCGAGGAGTCTCTCATTATTCGCACCTTCGAAAAGTTCTTCCGCCACGTTCACCACATCGCGCTGTTTTCCTTTCTGCACCAGGCCTCACTCATGCAGCGCTACCACTCCGGCTCCATGGACCGGCCCCTCCTATTATCCTTAATTGGAATCACCTCCATCCTCACCGACCTTGGCCCCGGTGCGCGTGAGTACGGCAACAGATGTATTGCTGCCGCAGAGGGCCTCATCCAGCGTGACCTCGGTAGGCCCACGGTGCTGAAGATCCAGGCCCTGGTCCTCATCATCAAGCACCGTATCTTTTGCCGTCGTTTCTCGGACGCTTTCATGCTCACTGGACTGGCATCTCGATTCGCCGCTGCCTTGCAGCTCAACCACGAGAACCCTAGGCTCTGCTTCTTGGCCCAAGAGTCCCGGCGACGTCTCATGTGGTCACTCTTTATGATCGATATTGGGATGGCGGCTGGCCACCCTGACTATACCCTCTGGGCGCACCGGCCCCAGTGTATAGACCTCAAGCTACCGTGCAACGAGCGGAACTTCGAATACGATCTCCCAGAAGACACAGAATCGCTGATCCCGCCACCGCGCCAGCCGGATGGCAGTTTGCCTGCACTCACTGACAAGGTTGGGTTTCTGGCTCTTCACATCCGCATCCAGTGGGTACGCAGCAAGATACTGGCCTTCACAAAGACACTTGTCCTTCCGAGGGCTGGTAGTCTAGATCTGAAAGCGCTGCCTCGCAAGTGTGAGGAGCTCCAAGACGATCTCAACGCGTTTGAGGGACGCTTACCGCCGCAGTTCAAATGGAACGAGGCCAACCTTCGGCTGCGGGCATACCACCCGCGGCTCTGTGTTTACCTGATGACACATTTGTGGTGGGAGCAATGCCACTGTGACCTGTACCGGATTGCGCTGGTCGGGAGGAGGGACAGCCTGTCGAAGGAAGCCATCTCCAGATTAGATCCCGCTTTTGTCAAATATTGCCAACGGCAGTGTTTTGAACACGCCAAGGCCATGACTGAAATGCTCGAGATGGTGTTACAGAAGGGTGTCCCTGTTTCGGACCTTGACCTGCCCGTGTTGGGTTATCAATGTGCCAACACGCTGTACTACACGCTGGCGTCCTGTGGAGACGAGTACGGTCTTTCACACGCAAGTGTGACAGAAATGGCAGCCACTTGCCTCAAAGTCGTGAAGCAATCCGCCCCGGGCCCCGCTGCTGCTGCCATTGTGAGTCCCACCCATCCTCAAATGAATGCCCATGTGGTTCGACCTTTCCCAGACGACTGACCGAACGACTGACGCACAGGCCGAAGCTCTTGAGAAACTCATCGAGAGTGGATGGGTGAGACCGACGCTTCCGAGCAACGTCACCTCGCCTGTGTCCATGACACCTACCAATCATGACGCATTGGCGGTGGACCCGATGCTCCAACGAGACGCCCTCCAGGAAGCCGACGTCGCCCACCAGCTCTGCAACCCCTCGATACCGCAGAATCTGCCGGCCCAGGTCGAATCGCCCAGCCAAGCAATGGCAACCGATGTATCGCAACCACAGGCACCGATGCAACCACCGACGCCAGTACTCCGCGAGGACGAATCAATACCCGTTGCCCAAGCGAACATGATGACCGGTGTAACGCCAAACCTCAGCAACGCGTTCGAGGGAGCCTTAGACGGGTCGAATTTCGGAATGGGCGGCCTGGAACCCTTTGCGATGGACTCATCGAGCTGGTATACTGGAGACTGGTCGAATGGCGGGCTAATGTAATACGGTGTGTAAGTCCAAGTGCGGAAGGGAATTGAGTCATACAAGTGGCGTTGCAAGATGTCTTAAAATGATGATGCCACAAAAAGACACGGGAACAAAATAGAGTCACAGAAGCTCGGGCATGTACGTATATATGTTGTAATTCTGGGTGGTGCGTATATTAAGACTACCGCATCCAATGCGACAGCGATACCCGATCGAGGAAATCACACAAATGTAGGCCTCACCGTGGCCCCACACACATGCACTAGTTCCTGCAGAAGGTGTGAATGAGAACTGCAATAGATAGATAGTCCCTATCCATACATACCTCTTTCCCCTGCTTGATCATCTGGGGAACTGGGATGTCAAATCAGTATCAATCAGTGTGCAGCCCCTCGGTCCACAATGGTGTGCTGCGAGTTAGAGACAGATGGTTGCGGTCATTGCGGGTATGGGGTTACGCATGTGCATGGCGCGACTGACCCACATAATGGTGACATCTGCGTGCGACCCTATTGAACGGTCCAACACTTGGATGTTTTGATTGGGTCATATGTATGCATAGATGTGCGTGGTCTTGGTTATTTAAGACTGGAAGTGATGAGAACATGATTATATATGCACTTGAAAACGCACGTGTCACTATACTTAGGCCGTCATATTACATACTTAGGTACCCAGGTATGCAGGTAAAACCGTGGCTCTGCTGTCACTACCAGGTGTTCTTCCATATTTATTCCTCAGTTGTAAGGGTACTTGAGTTTGTACTTCAATTGTTGACTTCCCAACCCAGATAAGTTTGTCTTTTTCCACACAAGAATGACCTTATAACCCCTCACTGGAATGATTATGGGCGTGACCAGACAATTTTCACCTGGTGATTTCCAAAGGTTACCACCAATCTCGTGCCTTTCGATGTTCCATCCACATTTCCGAGTACTTTGTCCAACACTATTCGTTCCCTAGAGAAACTCCGTATCTCTGATGCACGACGTTGTGACCGAGACATTTCCCGTTGGACAAGATGAAGTCACACGTCAGGAAGACCCTTTAATATGTTACGTTCTTTGGATAATAGTCACCACACAGGGGGTAGCTGCCTCAAAATCCTGAATGGAGCGCTTGCGATTTTGGTCCCTGTACATGTGATATAGACGGACATCTGTTGCGACCTTGGATCGTATTCTTGGCAAAGATGCACACGATCTCGGGGGAACTGGGACAGTCTTGTCCACGAGTGGTGCTACCTACTATGGTGCGGGAGAGGCGCATTGGTGAGTAAACTATAGTGGCTTCGTTGACGCGAAGATACACATGTAGTACAGACGCGTGATTGCTCATGTTGCTCCCTACAAATACTCGAGACCTCGGCCCAATGGCCCATGGACTCACCATGATCTTGCTCCTCACCGCATCTCAGAGATTAAGGCAATCATTGACGACTTTTATCATTCCACTTTGTTCCCTCTGGTTGTGCTCATCTGGGTCGTATTCAGCTATTATTTCGTAATTATGAATGCTTTCTACGTTCAACTACTAATTTGCACTCTACTTTCCCTACGCTCACATGCTACACCTGTCAAGGAATTCGCGACTTCCAGATCCAGCCTTCAGCAGGATGCGTTCGTCAATGGGGACATAGTGTGTACTGGTCACCTCTTGGAAAAGAACTTTAAGGACAATTTGGCACTTGCAGCAGCAAGTAAGTAAATATCTCCTCGCCCAACCTTTTATACAGTTCTACTTGGGCGAGACCACCACCCGTCCAATCGACGAGTTTGGGCACGAGAAGAAAAAATATAGGGTGTAACCTGGGTGGGGCGGTGTCTCAAATGAGGGCTAGATCCCAGCCAGCCCTGCCTCCCACGCATACACACAGGGCATACTCATTCAACATTTATGGGGAAAGCATGCTCACTTGATAACAGAGATGGACGAGATATGCCTTTCCGACCTCGGACTATACACAGATTACCACAACCCTACGGTAGGTACCGAAGGGAACACCATGATCTATGCATGCATATACGGATCGGTGTCCTCGTGTGCTTCTGTGAGGTTCTTCGACCTCAACCCCAGGTTCGACGAAAAATGCCCGGGGCAGGGCGCCTGGATGTACAACGAGACTACTTCCATGAGCTATGGCCGGGACCCGATCAAGACTGTAGAGTGCTACAAGTGAAGAGGTGGCATGACTTTGGATGGGAGAGTGGTGCGGACGATGGGATGAAGTCGGCTGTAGGGACAGATGGACTGCTTAAATTGGCCGATTCGGATTCGAAGTCTGAAATGAGACACAAATCAAACGGAAATTTTGTGCACCACAAATCTGGGCTTTTAGTGTAGCTTGGTAAATCAAAATCTTCCATTAACCCTAGGAGGCCGCTTCAGTCGAGAACATCACTGACATGATATGAGCATTCCTTCCTATGAAATATTAATACTGTGACGTCCCTTGGTATCAATGTGAATTTCTTCGCGGGAGCTTAAAAATATAAACTTCCAGGACGCTCTTGGACCAAGCGCACAAACATGGTCATCATAAACTGCGCGCGCCTTCTGGCGGGGGCGACGGTGATTTCGACCAGGCCCTTCTTGAAAGACCCATTTCTTGCCAGATTCTATGGACCTCGTCATCGGCTCTGCGAGTTCTCTGGCCCGCCCCTTGCTGGGGCTGAGAGGTCACGGTGACATCCGGTAGCGGCTCCGCTGCCCCGGCACCTGTATTTTTGGGGACCTCCCGGCCTTGCGAGGCTCTTCTGCCCTCTTCCGAGTCGGCAGTGACAATGCGACCGCTTGGGAGTTGAACGAGCTCGACCGGTCCGGTGGTTTCATTCGGTCTGGCAGTCTTTGACTTTGTCGATGCCGCCCTGCTCGAGGTGCTGGATCTGAGAGAAGCGTCCTCGGATTGGAACATGACGCGGATTACGGGAATCGTCTGTGCTATAATGAAGACGGCAGCTTCGGCCTGGTGGAAGCAGCACACTGCTACAACGCCATCTGTGAAAGGTCAGCGGATGTCGGCCAGAAGAAGATTAAGGTCATGACTGGGGGCTTACAGGTATAGTCCACCTCTCCATGTTTGTCGGCAGGGATCATGGTGAATATTATTATCTTGGCGATTTCCACCAATATAGCGACTCCCACGAGCCCCATGGATCCGGCGACCGCCCACTTCTCACGCGACGGGATGTATGCAACTTGGCTGATAATCCACCAAGGGTAACAAGTGAGGATAATATCGCAGACCAATGAGTTGAGGGTGCCTCCCATATGAAGCCAAGTAGCAACCGACATTGGGATGCACCGACCGGGCAGATGCGCAAGGTCGAAGCGGGTGTCGCATATATCCAGCCACGTCAGAATGAACATGGCGAGGTTGAAAGTATTGGTCAGTACCATGACCAGCCACAGGAGTCCCTTGCTCCGCCATCCTGAAGTCAATCGAAGCAGAGTGATGGCGAAGGCTGTCTTGCTCAAAGCGATCGAACCGTACATGAAGCTGACGGCGGTGAAGTGGATTGCTTGGCCGCGGGGACTGCCGTCAAGCACGTTGAAGCCGTAAGCGGGCCCGGCCGCGCCGAAACCATTTGACATCAAGAGGCAGACCCAAGCCGCAATGACTGAAAATCATGATTAGTGGGATGTACACACGAATGAGATCTCTTACATTATCCAGTCATTTTGCTCCCGGCCCGGGGGCGGGGATGTCGTCAGAGAGTGGTGGCGATACTCACGAATATAGTCATCTCGCCAGAGCCCATGATAGTACTGAGCCCTTGCCCATAGTCTCGTGAACAGAAAGCACGTGGTAAGTGACCCACACGTCGAATGGACGATCTTGGCCAACTCGATGTAGCCCGAGCGGAGCACGAAAGGTGCGACGGACATTTTCGGAGAATTCGGTCCTACCTGAGGCCGAAGTATTAAGTTCAAGTGATCCAAGGCGACGAAGCAAAACGGGCGCAGACAGAAAGATGGAACCCGAGGACACCAGTCATTGAATCAAGGGGCTACGCGCTCGTTTTATCTGTACCCCATGGCGACTGGATTGCGCAGGTCCACTCTGGGGCGCGGTGATGGAACGGTAAAGTACAGGACCCATAAGAATTTGGTGAGCACATTGGCCAACAGAAGCTCGCTACAGCAGACCGGGGGTTTTCATGCACAACATTGAACCAACAGGCTTTTGTGCAAGAATCCAAAGAAGGTATGATCCCGCTTTGCCGAGCGAAAATTTTGAGCGTGCAAAGTGAGTCTGTAGCGTATATGAGCAATCAGTTTCAAGCAGTCTGGGTTTTCATTTACTGTTCGCTGGGATAGAGAAATCGCTCCGCTATCATTTTCTACCGTACCATGGACAGGTATCACTGAGAAGAGAAAGGAGAATGGCTCAAGACTTGACCACACATATTATTCTACTTATTTTGCCAAATGCAGAGAATCTTTTGTAGATGAGATATTTCACAGCGAGCGGTATAGTGCGGCATCATTGAAATGTATCTTTTTTAATGATTGGTATTCCATAAAAGAGGGCTCCTTTGGAGCTATTCAGCTCCATGCAATGCTATGTAATGCTCGCTATTAAGCCAATTTCATGAATGATGGATCCATTTGCTTCAGCTGCGTGGCGGATCAGACCACAATAGCTGTAGGACACAGGCTCGGCATATCAACAGGATACACCTTGACTTCCACGCCTGTCTTCTTCACCCCCCCCTTTCCCGAAAACTTTTTTGGTTCGATTGGCTTACTGTTGGTCTTCAGCTCCAGGAATTGCCCAACGAGACTCTCTACTTGATCACTGAAGCCCTTGAAGCGTAACCCAAAGGTATCCTCGGCCAAGCTTGCATCGATATTAATCTTGGTGGTGCCGACGTTCCCGCTCCTTACCAGGAGCCTGGTCTTCTCCGCAACAGGGAATGACTTGGCCGCCATATCTTTGGCGTCGTTCCACCTCGAAGCCTGACTGAGTATGTAGCTCTCGTTGCCAGGGACGTTGACTGTGTCGACGGCAGCGGTGACATGGCACCTGGCCACATCGTCAACGTGCACGGTCGCGCCCGCGAAGGGGCCAAACGTCTTCCCCAGGAGCATGGCAAGAACCATTGCATTCGTGCCCTTCATGCACTCTGCCGTGGTGGCGGCCATGTCGTTCCTACCCAACACGAAAGACGGGTGCAGGTGGACGATGTCGAAGGCGGGCCGCACCTCCTCACACCATGTCTCGGCGGCGGCGAGGGCAGCTATTTTTGAGTTGGCGTAGGCCGCGAACTCGGAGTGGTATGGGCCCGGCGTGAAAGGGACGCGGTCTGTAGGCCTGACCGGGACGCCCTTGGGCCTGGGCTCGGTGCCTTCCATCTGTGCCACGGGGATGAGGGCCACGATGGAGGAGGTGATGACGACTCTCCTGACGGTGCCACATGCGTCTGCTGCCTCGAGAAGGCTTCGGGTGCCGCGGACGGCTGGTCCAATGAAGAAGTCTTCGGCTTGCTCACTCTCAATGGGTGGCTTCTGGGAACCAGTGACTAGGGGAGAGGCAACGTGGATGACTTGGGTCACGTCCTCCATTGCTTCATCATAGGCTCCTTCTGCGGTAATATCAGGAACGATGGCGAGTGTGACCCTTTGGCGTTGCTTGCTGGTTGTTTTCAGAGACAACCGCTTCATCAGCTGGGTTGCTTTGGTTTCTGATCTCACTGCAACGCGAACAGCGAGACCGGTCCTGAGGGCATGGACAAGTGTTCTGAAACCCACATGGCCAGTGGCGCCGGTGATGAGCACCAAGCCGGTTGGGGATGTTGATTGTGCCATATTGAAGTGTCAACTAGAGCACTAGAAGAAGTGATGGTGTTTAAGAATATTCAGCGAATATGTCTTCGACTCAAGGTAGAAGAAGACGGAGACGGTGAGGGCTCAGGTTCTAAAAACACCGCAGTGGAAGGATGGAGGAGGATCTATATGGCACATGGAATGTAACCCAAAGGATGACCGGGAGCTCTGACAAGGATGCTGCCGACAAAGTCACATCTCTCCTTCAACGTGCGGTCGTGACCGTGGGACAGGTGTGGGGCCAGACCAATGGGATAGGGGCCACGCATAATCTGTGCTAATCAGCCTTAAACCAGTGGCCTGTGCCGCCAGTCAGAATCGGGACGGTCATAATGCGGCACATTCGGCTGTTCTGAGAGGGGTCCAGGGCCAGGTCAGCCGGCCGTGGCTGACACCATATGTGCGTCTCGCCCCTGAATCGAGGGGCGGAGGGCTGGTTGAGTGGCTCACAGCACAGCTCGAGTGGCGTGGCCTTGGTCTCATTTTGCTAGTCCCAATAGTGCTTGCGAGCGAGTAAAACGCACAGATGGGGTGGGACAGTCCCCGCGCCTCGCAGGGGTTTGTCGCTCTCCCGCTTCTGACTGGTGTAGCGCTGCGTTGCGCGTCTGCCGCGCATCTCGATATCGTGTACAATCACCCCAGACCGGTGGTGATTGGCGTGCAGCGTCATTATACACGACGCGTTACGCCCCCTGCGGCTTACAGGTGCCAAGTATGGGGAATTGTCAGCAAGCTCGAAGCAGTGCTACCCCCACAAGCACAACAGAAATCCTTTGCGGGGTTATTTTCTCAACCTGCAGTGTTCCCTCGAGATGAGACCCTGAGGGCGGGGAGCTTGAGGTTGAGCATAGTCAGTCACTTCATCTGAAAGTGGCACCAGTCTAGATCTATCTAGATCTGTACCCAGCAAGCGCCATTTCAGAGAGCCGGGCCCAACCTTGGAAACGGCTCACCAAGACGGTCCAGACCCGAGCCACCAACACTTGTGCCTTTGAGGCTGAAAACCCGACCAAAGTCGAGACGGCCTAGCCGCTAAGGCTGCCACTACGTTAGCTAGTTGACGCTGGGTCTAGAACCGCGTGCCGAATAGAAAGGCTGAAGAGGCGGGTGTGATCGATCGGGTCGACGAGCTCCCACTTTCCGTGGACCTTCCGTGGACGTGCTCGGCGCGTGGCATGTCTTACTTATATGATGACATTGGCCGCCTGGGGCCGTCAGCGATGACTGGTTCAGGAACAATCCCCCGCAATCGGAGCTGCCAGTTGAGATGATAAGAGCGTCTTGGGAGACCCCTCGCTTATGTGGCCTCTGGCGAGTAGGACACTGAAACGAACGTGATGTGGTGGTTGCCTTTGCAGCCGGTCTGCATCAAGAGAAGGACCCGCAGGATCTCCTCTCTGTGACCGCTTCCCAAACAACCCAATGGGCGGCCCGCAATTGTGGTTATTAATATTGCCATCTGTCACTCGGCCAAGACGTGTAATGCGAGCTGCCCGACGCCCCGAGTTGTTGTGCTGTGGTAGAGAAGGGGGGAAACCGAGCTAATTTTGATTGGACTCATGCGTGGCTGTTGTCTTTTCACACTATTCCATTCCCGTATGGGTTCTAGAGATTCAGCCATCCAGAAGAAGCAAAGACAGGCCGCCGCCCCCAGAATTTAATCGTCCGATCTCGCAGGCGTGCGGATTTATAGACTGAGGATAGATCTTTCACCGGATCATCCGAAAATCCAATTCGTCAATTTACCACTTCCCCTCGAACTGAGTCGAACCCCAGGTGCACAGCCCTTTTGACCAACCTCAGAAGGGATGGTTTATCGAGGCCACTTCCGACTCAAGCGGAAGCTGTGCCCAACGGCTGTACGTTCCCATAACGAGGCAGCCCGCCGAACCGCATGGCTGTGGGTCAAATTACACAGTTTCACGATCATGATGTGAAGCTATCCCCGTCATTTCGCCCCTATCTCCCGAAAAGGTGCCCATTCAGAGCGAGCGTGACTAGACCACCTGACCACCTGACTTCACTGTAGAGTCAGCACTGTTCCCCGCTTGTTCCAGTGCTCTGTTGGATCGCGTGATCATTTAATCTGACCCGTAGTATTTCTGGGCAGGCATTATATGGCACTGATATAGATCCGTCAGCATGAATTATGAACGCCAAAGCCGCCGCTTATTAAGCATCTAGGTGAGACACAGTATAGAGTGGGGGTCTTGTGCGGTCAGATTAAACTTCGTAACGGCTCGGATCTTTATTCACCACTACGGAGGTAGGATGAACGATTGGGCATTCTGGAGGAACTACAATGCGTGGAGTTCATCGGACATCCGGTTGTGTGGTTGATAGACATGGGAAACGCGTTTGGATAGGCAGACTCGTATTCGCTCTACAGCTACCATACGCGCAAAAGCAAACCGGAAAAGCTGAATATCATGGGCTTTCCAGTGGCGAAACAAGTTCAATTGGTTTCACTGTTGCACATAATTTCCACCGCTCATGGTATTGCGCAAGCTCTCGAATACATCTACGCCGATCAGATGCTCGGAATGAAGATCACCCCACTGCATGCTCAGCATACTCAGGTATTCAAATGTTACTGGAGGATAAGGCCTGATAATTTGGCAGGGATAAAAACCCATATACGGTTGCACAGCATCTTACGCCACCTCATGCTCCTGACTCCCGTCACTATCCTGGCCTGGGTTTGCTTCCTCATAATGTGCCCACTTAACAAAACGATAGTACAGAGCAGCCAACGCAGCTCCTAGTGCTGGCCCAATCCAGTATATCCAATGATAGCTGGGGAAGCTTCTACCCGCGACGGCACAACCAAAGCTGCGTGCCGGGTTGAGAGACCCTCCAGTATAGTAAACACCTAGAGTGAATATAACTAAGCATCAAGAATTACACTCAATTGCAGAGATGCCACCTACCAGTCAACTCTGCCACAAACAAAGACAAGCCTATCCCAAGAGGGGCAATAAAAGTGTCCCTCGACTTTTCGGCGGCTAGCATAAGGATTACAAAGACCAGCTGCGCGGTCATGAACATCTCGATGAAAAGCCCTTGGGTGGCCGATGTGCGGGGAGCGAGTATGGTGTTTACCTTCGATAGATCAGCCCCGAACATCGCACCGACGAGCCCTCCCGCACACATTGACGCGAGGACCTGCGCAGGAACCAAGAAGACTGTGCGCAGCCAAGGCACTTGACCAGATAAGCTCAGGCCCAAAGACACCTACAATAGTTAGTTATCTTAGCGAATGCACGCTAGATCGAGATCTAGGGGTTTTCTTTTGTTCTTCCACTTACGGCTGGATTGAATAGTCCGCCCGATATCCTGTAAAATGCCCATGCGTTGACTAGTAGCGAAAGGCCGTACACCAATGCTGTAAAGACGACAGTTTCGCTGCCAAGACCGCCCGCGATCGCCTGAGCTGAGGCCTGGTTGAAGACGACGGTCTGACCGGAGTAGCCCATCCATAGGAAGAAGAACGTTCCGACGAACTCCCCGGATGCCGCGGTTAGATGGGCGGAGAGGGGACTGATATGAACGCTTCTGGCGCGAGGGCCACTCGATTTGAGCGGCCAGCTGTGCAATGATTTCATGATATCAACTGCCTAGGTATTGGCATGGAACATATTAACCTTTATTTTAAAAAAAGGAAAAATAAGAATTGCAAAGCTTATCACAACCATAGCACAGTGGGCTCGGTACGCCGAATGTGGATTATTTATCAGCATCGGCAAAAATAGTAGCCAGCGCCGACCTCTTGCTCTCTGTCAACATGAATTAGATCATGAGTGCCCATCAGAGACAGGCACGAGATGATTCTATGACGCAGTGATAGCTCTGAAGTCCAAAACCGTGGTTGAATTTTGGCACGATGTTACCACGTGCCTGTCAATAATTTCCCGCACCTCACCAAAACGTTAGACGGAACCCCTGTTGGCAGCCACCTTGTTGCAAGAAATTGGTTCCATCTTCTCTGCTGCGGCGATTTATAATGAAGCCGGTGCAAAATGATCCAAAAGATGTGGTAGCATCGTTACAGGAAGAAAGTGGCTCCCACCCTGAGCCCGTGATAAATAAAAGGTGCCGCAACCCCGTGCGGTCCAGTGGCCTACCAAGGTAATGGCCAAGTTCACACTGTCGCTGATAGTGTAAAGACGACAAATACACCATCGGCTGCTGGAAGCTAAGCAAAACCAAAATTTACAGAATACTAGTGGCTCACATGCATCTCATCGTCAACGTGGAAACCGCTTTGTGATGTATGAGTACATGCTCTGCTAGGGTATCGCAGCCACAGTATCTATCCCAGCTAACATGCTGTATAAAAGCGCCACATGAAATACCTTCCTAGCCTTATAGACGATAACTTCTTTACTCTTGCTCCATATAGAGAGAGTGTGTGATAGCTTTGATGAACTAGAGAGGGATGTAAGCTGTAAGTGTCCCGGTATGAGATAATGTTCATTTTCAGAGGTGTGATGATGGTATGGTGACAGTGCATGTGAAGCTGCCGAGACCTGAGAAGAGTGCAAGCAGCACTTTTATCTCCTAATCTAGCAAAATTTATATGTGAATGAATTCTATGTCCACCAAATTCACAATGAAATAACTCGATAAGGTGTATGGATGTACTGTCATTGTCTTGTTTATAGTATATTTACCTACCTGGGTACTTGAGTAAGTATCCAGCCTCTGTAAGATAGCATCCGGAACAACAAAAACAATATCCAAGAAAAGTAATTTCAATATTATAACAACATAACCCGAACAAACATTATGAAATCATATATTAGGCGTGTAATTGCCTTTGAAGAGCTGTAGGTAAGAGAAAGTGTCTACTTGAGCTTTGGGATGCACATCTCCCACATAGAGACCTGGCTAAAGACCGCCAGGACTTGAATCACAACTTAGGGGAAGGAACGAGGTATAGCTACTTCCTCATCGGACTTGACTGTTTGAGGTTTTGACATGTGCGATTGGCAAGGCCATAAAGTCTTCCAACTCAATGGTGGGCACTTCCGACTGAGCCTTTTCTGCGCACTTCAGCTTGAACTGTGGCAAGAAGCATTGCTCGGTCCTGCAACTGTTCGAATACCACAACATATTCCAGGTCTTGCCCAAGCGCTTCGAGAAATTTGCCTGGTAACCCTCACACCTCCAGACGCCTTGCTGCTGTATCTTTCTCTAGAGACCCAGATCTTATTTCAGAGGCAAGTACGCCCCAGTGAGATTTCACCACCCTACAGTTGCATCCAGAATCTTCTATTTGAGACTGTGAGCCCAGAGGTCACATAGACAAGAACATCCTTTTCGCTGCTATCTTGAACCTTCAGCACAACCACTTCCGGAAACACTTGAGAGGAGGAGAAATCCACTGACCTCCCATATCCAGAAACCCCCCTTGGAACCAAAACTGCACAGAAATACACGATGGGCTCCTTTCAGGCGATTGTCGCCATCCTCATGGCCCTCATGGTTAACATGGCGCATTCCACGCCCGGAATCCACGCCACATCCATGATGCTGGCCACCGCCCTTGTGGACATGGTCACATCTTCTGGCTTCCATCATACCGTGATTACGGCCCCTGGCTCGACCGGCCCCGTTCCTGTCGAATCCAGCCTCCTGCTGCACCACCGGAAGAACAACACCGATGGTTGCTTCCACAGTTCCAACCACACAAATACCAGGAAGGACACCTCCGCCTGGATCCCGTGGACTGCGCTTGCGTCCGAGGACGAGCCGACCGCACAGCTGGCGCTATCTGACACTATTTCGGCCTTGTGCAAGAAACTGGGTGCCACGATCTTCACCCGTGGCATACCCGTAAGTGATGGTCACACAACCCCTTCGCTATCCTCCCGGGAGGCATGCTTTTGTTAATCACAACCACGATTACAGTACACTCACTGCGAGCCCAATGACTACACCAACGGCACGTACGCAGTCATCGCGCAGATGACGTACTTCGGCACGAAGGACACGTTCGACATACGCGGCCTCTACGAGTACTGCCGGCCGGCAATAACTCTGACTGAGTACTGCGAGTACGGCGGGGTGGTGGACGTCGACTTGGACTTGGGTGGTCCTGACGACTGGCAGTCTTGGAGCGTGCAGGCGCGGCCTATCGTTGGACCCTGCCCGGACTGCACCGGGGGACTGCTTGGTCGAGGCGGAAAGTGCCGTGGTTGTTGAGAGACCAAGCCACTGATGAGCTTGGAGGTTGAGGCCCGGAAACCAATGGCCCCCCAGTGGGATGGGTTGAGATATGAAACTTGAGGTCATACCCAGTCTACTAGAAGTAGATGAATCCATCTGGCGTTGCTTTTGACAGACCTCCATCCTACATTGTGACGACCTTCATTCCACCCTACAGAAGTAACATGAAGTGTGAGTCCCAGGAGTATTGTAGACTGCCAGCACTCCCGGTCTAGAACAGCGTCGGATCCAGGGCGGCGGAGAGGTGCCGATTGGCGCCCGTCCAGCGGAAGCGAGAGTGTGATTGTGCATGGGCAGCACATGGGCACTGCAGAGGGTGCTACCTGGGGAATGTGCTAGCGAGGCAGGATGATGAAATAGTAGTGCGAGAGCGATAATGGGCCGGTAGTATGGACGCGTCAGGTGAGTCATGATCGTATGACTGGCTGGGATATCAGACACGCTGCCGTTCTGGTGGCAGCTCTGCCCTGTGAGACATGTCATGGAATCACTTAGTGGTGGCACCCCGAGTAATGGTCCTTGCATGTCCCCTTGGTAATTCTTATTTACTTTTTCGGGGTCAGAGTTTTTTAGGTTTTCCTAGGGTAGATGCTGGACGTGAACAACTTGAGAGAATATATCATTGAATGTGAGGAAGAGCATTTGAAGACCTGCGGCCGTTTCCTCGAGTGATGACTGCTGAAAACTTCACTTGCCAGCTGGCATCGCACTTAAGATGGTCAGATGTGAAGCTCAAGAGCCAGCACGTAAATTCGATGGATGGTCGTACTGTAGAAGCCACTGGCATCCCACCGTGGGGGAGGAGGGAGGCGGCTGGAGAGGTGCCCACACTAGCTGCTACCGTAGGCCCGTCCCGCAGCCATCGGTAGCTTCCGACAGGGGCAGGCGGCGGATCCTCCACACGGGGCGGTTGTGCTGACGGGCAGTGAGCCAGTGACGGGCATGAAGCAGTTGAGCGGCACAGGGACAGGGTCTCCGCACCTGGACAGGTCTCCACTTGTGACACAATCAACTGGCTGCAGCATGCATGCGAAAATCTGACCTGGTCGATATGCTTCTCGGACGGATTTGCATTTGCCCATCATCCTCTCTCTGTCTCGCATAAGACAGAAGAGGGCAGAAGCAGAAAAAGCGAGAGACAAGGCCCCCGCCGTGAAATATTTCCACCTATACGTCGAGTCTTGGGGGTCCTATGAGGGGCCTAGTGAGAGCTCAACATGTCTAACGGTGCCTCGAGCCCCCTGGGCGGGAGCAGCGACGGCGACGTGGACATGGACACCGACACCCTCGTCAACGCCAACGACGACGACGCCACCCCGCGGCCAGAGCCCGTCAACGAGAATGCGCCCGTCAACATAATGCCGCTGCTCACGAGGCACCAGCCCAAGTCGGAGCATCACGACGTGTGCATCATCGGCGCTGGGCCGGCCGGCCTCATGCTCGGGTACGGAGACTCACCACTACCTCTCAGCGTCTGATCTCATCATCCAGTTGCGTCCTATCCTTGCACAGACACGCACAAATATGCTGACATGCACAAGCCTGGTCCTCGCCCGCTTCGGCATCAGGCCGCTCATCCTCGACGAGCGTTCCGACCAGACGCCCGTGGGCCGCGCAGACGGGCTCCAGCCCAAGACCATCGAGACCCTGCGCATGCTGGGGCTGGCCGACACCCTGCTCCAGCAGAGCGTCAAGATCTACGACATCACCATGTGGCAGTCGCTGTCCTCGTCCGGCGAGCACGAGCTGCGCCGCCTGGCCAGGGAGGTCCACTACCCGGCCTTCATCGTCGACCTGGTCGACCCCTTCCTGCTCATCGGCCACCAGGGCATGGTCGAGAAGGTCTTTGTCGAGGACCTCGCCAAGCGCGGCATCTCCGTGCGCCGCTGCCACAAGCTGGACTCGGTCAGCGTCAAGGACGACGGCACCATGGAGGTCCAGAGCGCCTTCAACGTCACCCGGGACCTGCGCGCCTTCGACACCACCTATCTTGTCGGCTGTGACGGCGCTCACTCGCGGGTGCGCAAGATGATTGTCGGCCCCTCGGATCCGGGCGCCAGGGACGACCCGGACGAGATGTCCGTCTGGGGCGTCCTCGACGGCGAGGTCGACACCAACTTCCCCGACATCTGGACCAAGTGCGTCGTCTTCTCCGAGCAGTACGGCAGCGTGCTCATCATCCCGAGGGAGAGGGACATGACCCGGCTGTACATCGAGATGAGGCCCGACACTGACATGGCCGCGGCCGACTCCAACCCGGCGCGCGTGGAGGCTGCCATCATGCGCCGGGCGGCCCAGATAATCAGTTCCGACGGGAGGGGCCAGTACCGGATCCGATGGAAGAGAGTCGAGTGGTTCGGCCAGTACCGCGTCTCGCAGCGGGTGGCGCCCAGGTTCTCCTGCCCCGTGCCCACGGCACCAGAGGCCACGGCCAGACAACAGACTCCCACCCCAGCCACCGTGAACCAAGCCGCCGCCGCTCCCGCCGTCGAGGAGGACGAACACAGGATCTTTATCGCCGGCGACGCGGCACACACGCACTCGCCCAAGGCAGCGCAGGGCATGAACACGGCGCTGCACGACAGCTGGAACCTGGCGTGGAAGCTGAACCTCGCGATCCGGGGGCTGGCCAAGCCCTCGGTCCTCCTCGAGTCGTACTCGTGGGAGCGGCAGAAGATCGCGCGCGACCTGGTCGCCTTCGACTTCAGGCACGCCCAGGAGATGTCGCGCGGCAACCCGGCCGCGCTGTTTGACAACTTCCGCAAGAACGTGCGGTTCATCTCGGGCGTGGGCTGCGAGTACGCGCCCAACCCGCTCAACCTCGTGCCGCAGGGCTTCAGCGACGACGCCCAAGATACCAAGAACGGTTTAGAAGACGCTGCCAGCGGTGTGCCGGGGCTGCCGCAGCTGGGTGCCAGGCCTGGATGTACGCTGACCCCGGGCAAGGTGTCGCGGTACATCGATGCCAACCCCGTCGACGTGCAGCTCGACATACCCGTCCTTGGTCAGTTTAGGTTGTACTTCTTCATCCCGGACATCCTGTCGGCTCCCGCAGCCGCGTTCCTGGTATCGCTGTGCAACACCATCGCCGAGCCCGACAGCCTCATGAGCAGGCTGTCCGCCGCGGCGGGGAAGAGCTACCTCGAGCGGCCGCGGGTCCCCAGCAAAGAGGACATCTTCAAGCGGCCCGAGAGGTACATCGCCGTGAGCCAGTTGTTCGCCTTTGCGCTGATCAGTAAGTTCCTTCTTCCGTCCCATCCATCCTGCCACCCGATCATCGCCACCACCAAGTTGGAATCTCTCGCAGACAGCGAACAAACCTACTAACGCATTCCACCCCTGTCTAGCATCAACATCAAAGCACCTCTTCGAAATCTCAGACCTCCCCGCAATCCTGGCCCGCTCCCCCTGGACAATCTACCTGGACGACAGGCCGGACCTCGACACACGCGGCCTGACCTGCACGGAGAAGTACCTGGGCGCCCCCCTGCAGGACGGCGAGGTCGCCATCGTCAACGTCCGCCCGGATGGCTACGTCGGCGCCGTGCGGCGGTGGGACATGAGCCCCGGCGGCGGGTCCGAGGACGCCATCGAGGCTGGCCGTGTGGCCGCGAAGTGGCTGGACGCTTACTTTGATGGCTTCTTGCAGGTGCCTGAGGCTTGATGGAGACCGCCTCGACGAGGTCGGTATTGTTGGAATGTGCACGATCACATTGCACACCAAGTTGCTGGTGTTGGTATTTCACAAGAGTGGGAGAACTTCTCCCTGGCCGGAGCCAAGATAACTGGCACTGGAGAGAGAGCAGAGCAGGGAAACTGTCGCTGGTCAACAGTCGCGGGGACTGGGAGCTTCACTCAATCAACAGCGTAAGGTTTGATAATAGACTTAAATCGGCTCCTCTATGGACCGTTCAGCTAGGTAAAGGGAGAAATGCGTGCTGCCATATGTGAGTCTCATAAAATGCCCTGGAATGAGGAGCAAAGGCACTTTCTGCCATCGCGTCCCTGGTGCTGACACCATCTGAGACTTTTGTCTTGCCTCCAAAGCCTAAATCCTATTTTCCCCCCGTCGATTATGAAGGAGCAATTGGCAAGAGATCCCCGCACTGGAAGCGACAGCCGATGCCCCGACTGGCATGAAGCCCCCCTTTCCAGCACGTCCTCTCACACCTTGACTCTGAACAGGTAGCGAAGGCGCACCTGCGAGACGTCGTACGCGATGTACTCGTTGTACAGCAAACCCCCATCGACCCCTGTTTGACCGGGGGGTTTGCTGGTCGTGTCGGGCATCGTGATGCCCTTCAGAGATGGATGGACACACTCCGCATCCTTCCACACTTGCGGTCCCGTCCCACCCTTGCCAAAGGTCGACAGTAACCCCTTCTGCTTGGCGAGAGACGCTGCATTGTACTGAAAGTCTGTCAGCTCTTGCATGGGCTTTCCAAGCTCGGCCTCGCAAAGCAGGAGAAGCGCGGTATTGTCAGAAATGTAGGGGCAGCAGTAATTGATGCTCTTGCTGCTCATGTCTGCAAGGTAGATTCCCTTGTCGAACATATATCCGGACACCGGCGCCTCGGGAGGTGCGATTCGGAGACCTTGGCTCAGGATTCCGCCGAAATTGGTGGCGCGGCTCCCGTGCCATAGCAGACGACGGTCAGAAATCTTGTCCGAAATAAAGCGATCCTTCTCGCCCTTGCGCTCAATACGGAAGATGCTCTCGACGTCTCTGTAGTCGATCCCATGGGTCTGACCTCGTGTGTTCATGAGGTAGTCCTTGAGGAGATTGAACTCGGTCGAGGTACGCTCGAGCTCTGACATCTCCTCCATTCCGAGGCCACGATATTGTCTGTCCAGAGGATGAAGACTGTTGCGCTCTTCAATGTCTGCCTTGAGGATATTGCTGGCATCTTTCATGTCGGCCAATGTCTCGAGAAGCTCTATTTCCCGCTTGACCATGGCTTGATTGTTGATGATCGGCGGGCGGCTGCGACCGAAGTTGTGAGGGATCAGGGAGTAGAAGCGGTTGGAGAGATCCGCAACCGACAGGAGGTTGCCAGAAGCTGCAGCCGCAGCAGGGTCATCGAGGAGAGCCGACAAGTCCTTCAGGGTCTGGAAGCCACGCATGATCGTGGCCTTGCTGAGCTTTCCCAATGGGAGTTTGTCGAGGTCGTAGTTCATATCGGTCATTGCCGCGGCAAAGTACCTCTCATTGAAAATGAGTTTCATGAGATCTTGTACCGCAGGCTCCAGGGTGCAAGGCGGTGGTCCTGCTTTTGCCAGTTCCTTGCCAGCAGACGGCTTGATATCTTCCTCCGAGTCGGAATCCGGTTGGTAGCTCTTCTCGAGGAAGACATACTTTCCAGGCGTCGGCTCCTCCATTCGATTTGCCCACGGGAGGCCGGTCTTCTCCCTGAATTTCTTTTCGAATTGCTTCTTGGCATCCTGAAGGGTGCCACCTCCAAGGATCTTGCTCGAGCCCCGTTCACCAACGCGACCCCATCTGGTCCAGGTCTTGGCATCTCCGGCGGAAACGAGAACCTGAAAAAGGTTAGTTAGGGCCGCTCAGAGCGAACAGTGACTCCTGGGCACATACTTGAATTCGGTAGAATTTGTTGTTGTTCGCCCCTGCATTGGTCTGGTTCAGAGAGGCATCCCAGATGACACTATCATCATCGATGTGTACCCCGTATCCAATGAGAGAGCAACCCTCATCAACAGGCACCTGGACATCCCACGACTTGGCAATCTGCTCCTTGCCTATGACAGCAGCCTTGCCGTTTTTCGCAACTTGGTCGAGCTTTGTCTTCTTGACATCAGGCTTGGGCTCGGGGCTCGAAGACGCCTGCCTTTTGATGGAGGGATTGTTCTGGACAGGGGCAGGGACGGGCTGAGGCTGAGGCTGAGGCTGAGGCTGTGTGGAGGTTGGCTGTGTCGACGAAGGCACAGCGGCAGTGTTTCCGTTTGTGTTGCCATTCTGGGATGCGTCAAAGAGATACTGGGCCTCTGCTTGCCTTGAGTTCGACTCCTCAGAATCAAGGAGCCAGGCAAGGCTGACGATGAAGATGCCTCCACGGTCTTTGGCCTGCCAGACCTTGGTGCACAAGTTGTCGTAGTCGGCCTGGGTGGTGACAACATGAGTGGTGCCTTCAACAACAGACTTTGCAGGTTGTCCTCCCAAGGCGGCACACTTGGACTCCAACGTGGATTGCTTGTAGCCGGTGAACCTTCCACTAAAAACGATCACACAGCCATCAAGCGGTCCACCCGCTGGGGGCACAGAGGCTGCAGCCTTCTTGGCTCTTGGAGGCATGTCGGTCTCGCTGCAGCTACGAGATGAGTCAGCAATGCCAATCATGCAGCAAGTAGACGAATGAGATGGGAAAAGGGGCCAGGGTTTGCATACAGACGTCGAGGAAATGTAAATGTCCACTGGGGGATGATGGAGTGAGTGATTGATCACTGTTGGTTCAATTGACCATATGACGGACGCCTCTCTGTTGCTGGGGCAGCTGCAGTTGTTTCGTCCAAAACAAAAAGTAGTGTCGGTGACGCTTGGCAAACGGGGGCGCTGGGATCCCCAATGCAGGCTCAAGTTGGTCGGTCGAGGGGTAGAGGATGCAAGACAGAGTCAAAGTGATTGGGGAGAGATGTCGAGGTCGAGGTCGAGGTCGAGGTCGAGGTCGAGGTCGAGGTCGAAGGTCGAAGGTCAGATGCAGACGGGAATGACCACTTAAAATGAGATGATGGCAGAGACAGAGAAATTACGGACACGGGATGTTGACGTGAATGTTCAGTGACCGTGTTCCTGCCTGCAAGTAAGTGGCTTTGTCCCTCGGCCCTTTCCGTTTCGGGCGTTAACCTTAGGCTGCAGCAGGCAACAGCTCCCTTTCCCCAGGTGAACCTCCACCCCCTGCCTGGGCACCAAGACAGTGCTGTGTCCCATCGCGTCACGTCCTCACGTGCTTTGTCCAACATCTGCCTCTTTGCCTGCCATTCTGGGGCTGCAGCCTGGTCATTCTTGCCTGAAGGCTTTAAGTCTTTCCCTGGAGAAACTACAAGTTCCTCACAGATTGCTCCCCGCGTTCCATCTTCTCTCTCACACACAACCAACAGATGCCCGGCTGGCCATACTTACACGAAGCTGCCAAATACACTGCTGCCCTCATCAAGATGACATCCCGCCTCATGCTCCTCCCGAAGGAGCTTGTCGATAACATTGCGACCTGGCTACCCACCCGGGATTTCAACGCCTTACGCCTGACCTGCAAGGATCTCGAGGCCAAATCCTTCAAGTACTGGTCCGAGTGTTTCTTCAAGAAGCGACAGTTCAGTAGGTGAAAGACCCTCCCTTCCCACATCCAAACCCTCCTCCATCTTGTCCCTGCTATAAGATGACATCCTATGGGACCTATGGGACAAACTCCCTCTGAACAACCCTTTACGAGAGAACCCTCTATGAGACAGCCTCCTACAAGACAATCTCCTTAGGGACAGGCTCAAGGCCAACATCCCAAGAAATAACATCTTGGGGACAACATCCTTGGGGATAACCTCCTAGGGAATATCTCTTAGGGGATGGCCTTCTTCACTATGATCCTGACTAGCACAGACCACCTACTGACCTTTGCAGTGATCGATCAGTTCTCTCTCCAGACTCTTGTCGACATCTCACAGCATGCTGCCCTGTCACAGGTCATGACCCACCTCATCATCGGCCTGGATGAGCTGCAAGCCAGTCACCGTTTGGCACATGTGGATTCCGTTGCCGAGTTCAGTCAATGGCGTGATGCAGACTGTGCCCAGAAAGCCCTTCTTTATACCGGTGGCGCAGCTGATCTTTTGGCAAGAGCCCTGTCCAATCTTACCAAGCTCGAGACCATCGACATCCGTGATTTTGACTCTAGCACACGCTATCGAGATGTGGTCCCCGGCCGCGATGTACCACGTTGGCGGAGCTACGGCTCATCCCGGTATCAGCAGTGGCCTCGCGAGACAAATTGGCTGATCCGCATGAGTGGTCCGAGGACAAACTTTGTGGACACAGTATTTACTGTGGTGCTTGCTGCCGTTGGCCGATCCTCAATTGCCGTGAAGAATCTAGAGGTTATCCTTCGCAATCGGCAGATCTGTATCCAGGACGATGCCTTCAGCACTCTGTGTATCCCGGGTATCACGCTTGCCAACAACGTCCTCCCCACTCTCACAAAGCTACACCTTGACCTGGATTCACGGGGCTTACCTGGGTCTGTGCATCCAGGCGCTTTTCTCAGCATACCCCAGCATGCATGGTTCGACCCTTCCACAGAGTACCTCCGTCGCTTCCTTGCCCTGACACCGAACGTGTCGTGGCTCAGGCTGAATTTCCCTCTTCACAACCGCCACGACTTGCAGTCTTCTCCTTCAAAGTTGATAGCATGGCTCTCGTTGAGGTCTGACTTCAACGCGCCGCCAGGCACGCCGTGGGGGCAAGGCAATCCAGCCCCTGTCACCTTGCCCTTACGAAGACTGGATCTGGGGAACGTCACTACAAGCTTGGTCACCATTCGTGGGCTCCTTAGAAAGTCAAATCTCGAGCACATTGTCATGAGGGACATCCGATTGCTAGAGAATCCCTCAGATACATCTGATGAGGATGAAGACTGTGTGTGGGCGAGATTGATTCGTGGTCTCAATGTGACCAATCCCAAACTGAAGAGACTCGAACTGGATCGCATCACGGAGGGTACAGCAGGCAGCCCTGCGCGCATCGTTTTCCTCGACAAACACGACCGAATGCAGTTTTCCGATTCCACCAGCACCAAGATCGAGAATACCAACACTATGGATGAGCTTGCCGATCACACCTGGACAACCAGCCGTTGGGAAAAGGTGTATGCGCAGCGACCCAGTGAAGACGAAGATGAGAATGAAGATGTGGTGGACGAGGATGATTTCAGCGAGAGTGAGGATGAGGATGAGGAAACAGAGTGAACATTGCCCTACAACTAAACTGTCCACCTCGGAAGTTAGCCTCTAGTATCACATAGACTACTATAAGCTAGTAATAGCAGTCTTGAAACGTTTTGAGGCACAGCTTCCTAAATAACAACCTCCTACATAATAACCTCCTATATAATAATCTCCTAGTACATGATAAGTTCCTATATAGTAACCTCCTGTATAATAATCTCCTACATGACAGCCTCTTACAAATAGCCTCCTAAGTATACCGTAACCTCCTACATTAAAATCACCCTCATCACAAACTCGTATAGAACACCCTCACATCAAGTGATTATTGTTTTAATTCAATTATATGTCGATATTTTTGTAGTGTATACTTCTCTATGGAACTCTGCTTGATTACATTAGGACTCGGACCACTCCTCGAATCCACCCGGTATGTTTCCGAAGATGTAAACAAGTTTTCTGTCCCATTTTCACGCCGCTTTACTTAGTTTCATGACGAAAAAGGGTCGTCGGCAAAGCTGGAAACCCACACCATTAGCAATCCGTTCCAGATCAAGCATGAAAAAGCTACTCACAAAGTGTTCCCTGTGCCGTCATCACAAACTAGTCGCCCTTGAACAGGACTGCACTGGGCTCCATCGAGAACGACTCGCCCTCCGCTGTTGTCCTTGGCGGGAACAGATTGTGGTGTTGGAACTGCCATCGCAAGAGAGGCAACGCTGGCGAAAATCAGAAAGACGGCCTGCAATTTGAACATTTTGGATGGACGATAATTGGCTCAATTCGGGTGTGCGAGATAACAGGCGATCAGTTTGAAAGGAGCCTCGCGAATGAATAAAAAATTGGCAGTTGAAAGATCTTAGCGGAATTGATGGTGGTAGATATTGGAAAGAATGAATCAATGGCCACTGCAATATTCAAACAGCCCTCAACAGATATTTATCTCGTATGGCTCTCCCTACTACCTCTGTTCGTTGTTTAAAGGGGGCGCCGAACCTTGTTCTTCTTTGGTCGACATGAGACGAGCTCCTGAAGAGGGTGAAACAGGCGCCCCGGCTCCACGACTCCAGCTTGGCGTTGCCTGTCTCAGGTCTCTACAGCGCTCCACTGCCCCCTCGTTGAGCAAGTAGCAAAACGCCACACCAATTGTTTAAGTTTACGAGGCGAACCAGTCCTCGTGTGTGTTCGTGGCATCATTTGTCCAGGTAGCGGAGATTGAGCTCTTCATACGAGATGGTCAGTTGCGTGGGGTTAGCATTGAGCTCTACTAGTATGCGTCGGATGCTTTTCGACTCTTTCCTCGTGACATCGGAGTCTTTACTTCAGAATAGGTATCAGATCTAGTACATTACTGTGGAGACTTGTCTTGCTTGTGCTTTATGTTCGCTAAGTCATGAAGTCTTCCAGGAGGAAATCGCATATCAACGATTTAGAGACTAGACATATGCATGTGAGTTTTAAGTAATTAAGGGCCCAGGAATTCTGTTCTGCCTCAAGCCCTGACTCAATATCGTCCCCGGACTTTCGTCAAGCTAGCCGAGTGCGCTCTTAACCCGCTGTCTCGGAAAAACGAAGTAAGCCCCCCCCCCCTAGGAAAATTAACGATTACTATACATACCACTAAAATTTTAGTATAAATAAAGGAAACTTATAATTCCCACTAGAACAACTATATTAACATTATTAATATTACTAATATACTAACTATTTAAATAAAGTATTATAATACTATACTATATAGTTAATTTAAACCTATTCTATAAAGAAGTATATAACTTACTTACTTTAATATAAGGTAATATTAGTTTAGTTAAAGTTATAAATAATATATTTTAACTAACTTATTAAGCTTAGATTATATAATACTTACTATATAAAACTTACTTTAAAAGCTAAATTATATAGTTTATTAATAAAAATAATATATTACCTAAGTAATTATATACTTAAAAGCTAATAGTTAAAGTAGCTAAAATTTAATAAACTATTTAAAAGTACTTATAGGTACTTTTAAAAACTACTTAAAATAAAGTTATTATAGTAAAATATATAGTTTAGTAAGTATAAGAAAATATTACTAAAGTTAATAATAAGGATAATATATTTAATATAAAAGAAAAGAAGGAAATATATTAATTAAAAGCTAAGAAACTTACTACTAATATACTATCTTTAATAAATAATACTAGTAATAATATTAAACTATTTAAAAGCTATTTATAATAAATACCTTTTAATAAAGTATATTTAACTTTAATTATTAATATTTTTAATAAAAAGCTTATTTAATTTTAAAATTTTATATAATACTTTATATTACTTAACTATAATTATTTAAAGCTAGAGATTATAAGTATTATAAATAATTTTAAAAAGTTAAGTATAAGTTAAATTAAAAGTATATTTAAGAATAAATAAAATATTAAAATTAATCTAAAAAGTATATTTATTAAAGTTAATTAAGTTATTAGTTAAAAGTTTATTTTATACTAATTAGAAATATATAAAAAAAGTTAAAATAGAGAGTATAAAGAACTTAACTATAAGAATCTTTTAAATATACTCTTTAAGTTTAAAAGACTATTCTTTTTTAAGTTTATATATACCTTTAAAATTACTCTACTACTATTAATATAGTAAATACTTAAACTATAAAGAAATTATTTAGTAAAGTATTTAGTAGTTAAAGTATTTAAGTAGTTCTCTATTATTTAGCTAATAGCTACTTTAAAAAATAGTTTACTAATAATTAAATAAATAATAAATATTAAAATATTTAATAAAAGTTTAATCTTTAGAATTTCTTAAAATAACTCTATTATTAGTTATTAATATATTAAAATAAATTATAAAATAAATACTTTATAAAAATAGTATAAATAGTTAATAAAGATATAGTATTATATATAAAATATTTATTATAAAATTAATTATTACTATAAAAATAAAAGGAATTTATTATAGTAATAGTATTATATTAAAAATAATAGTATATATATTAATTTATTTAATAATAATATAAAAGTTTAGTTTAATATAATTATTATAAATAAAGCTATACTTAAAGGTTTACTAAAAATCTTATTTAACTATTAGAAAGTTTAAAAAGAAGCTAATAAGGAGGAGAAGCTTAGTAATAATAGTATTAGCCTTATTTCTTTAAAAAGAAAATAGTAAAAGTAGTAGAAATAGAGGGAAAGTAGTATTAATATAGTTATTAATTTATTATTTAATATTAATTTACTTAAAACTAAATATAATTAAATAGCTTTTATAAAATTATTACTATTACTATTAATATTTATTTTTTTTTAAAATTTTAATAAGCTTCTAACTTTATTAATATTAGTACTAATAATAATAAAAGTATTAAAAAGTTTACTATAAAGATAAAGGTTTTTAATAATATTATTATTATTACTACTATAAGTAGATAAGGATAGAAAAGCTTTATATTAAAAGTTTATTATAAAAGTACTTTAGAAGTACTTTTAAAGCTTATTAAAGAGAAAGTAGCTTAAATAACTTTTAAGTATAATAAAATAAGAAGAAGTTAACTTTTATAGTTTTTATAGAAAGGAGAATATATAGTTTATTAAATAAGGTTTAAAGAAAATAATACTAATTAAAAAGCTTATTAAGTAGTATTTAAAAAGAAAGAAAGACTTTACTATATTTTTTAATAGTAATAAAAAAGAAGAAGACTTTCTACTATTATAAAGATTATTAAATAGTTAGCTTACTAATTACTATATAGATATTAAAAGTATATATCCTCTAAAGCTTATAAAGGTTATCTAACTAACTAATTAGCTTCTTCTAATACTAAGTTATATAATTAAGCTAAATATTTAATTAAAAGGTTAAAAGTTTACTATTATACTATTATTATTTATAGTTTATAGGGATAGAGGATTTATTTAAAAAGTATTTAAAGGAGATTCTAAGTAAGGAAAGTAGTAAATAGATATATAGAAAGATATAATTAATATAAGAAGAAGTTTAAGAGAAAAAAAGTTTACTTATTTAAAGAAATATAGTATATTTAGGTATATTTTAATATTTTAAGTAAAGTACTAAATTAATTAAATATATTTACTTATAATAAAATATTAATTTATCTATATTAACCTTTAATTACTAATTTAACTTATAATAAATATTATTTTATATATTTATAAATATTTAATAAAAACTCTTTAAAGTTTTATTCTTATAACTTTTAACTAATATTATTATTAAGATAATAGTAGGTAATATATTTAGAAAGCCCCTATTATATTTAAATACCTTACCTATCCCCTCTTTTAAATAGTTAATAAGAGATAATCCTTCTTTATTTCTTCTAAGTACCTATTAAAGATATTTAATAAGTATCTTACTCCCTCCTATATAGGTGTTTCCTTAGGTTTATAAATAGGTATATACCTAGCTTATATATACCCTATTTTATTAGTAGATAACTATAGAATTCTACTATATAGATAGTATATTTAGCTTATATATACTTTTATAAAAGGAGTATAAGTTTATTAGATTCTTTACTTATAATAGTAGAATCTATTTTATAGATCTTTTAATAAGTTATTAATAAATACTTACTTTAAGATAGCCTAATTATATATAAGGTATTACTTTAATATTTTAGGTATTTTAAGCTAAGAGTTTATAAACTAGAAATATAATTAGTTAACTAAAGATAGTAGTTATAGTTCTAATATAAAGAAGGATAGTTTATTAATATAAAAGAAAACTTAGAAAGTTAGAATACTTTAAGAGTTTAATAAATAGCTATAAAATAAACTTTAAAGAAAGGTAAAGTAATACCTTACTAGTTCTAGCTTAAGATAGTTTATAGAATTAAATCTTATTCTAACTAAATTTAAAATAATAATATATAAGAAAATTAAAAAGTTATTAAAAGCTATATAGTTATAAATATTTAGTACTATAATTCTAATAATAATAACTTTATATAACTTATATATACTTACTAAAGGAATAAAGTAAGAAAATATTTAACTTAAATAAACTTATTAGCTCCTTATTCTATTAAATAACTAATTAATATATATATATATATACATATATATATAACTAAATAGAGAGAGGGTTAAAGCTATTATAGGTATCTTAGCTCCCTTTTATTTTATATTTTAATAATTATCTACTATAAGTAATAGTAGATATAATATTAAATCTTTAAAGGTAATCTAACTAACTAACTCCCCTTAGTTTACTAAAATAATAAAATAGCTCTAGTAGAAGTATACTATTTATACTTAAAACTAATTAGGAAAATAATAGTTAAGTTTTTTAAATAATACTAACTTCTACTAAATAAGTTTTAAATATAATAGTAACTTATAAATTCTTACTTACCTAATAGAACTTTAAAAGCCTTAAGCTTAAACTCTTAACTAAATAAAATATTACTAACTATTTTAAAAGGTTTAATAAGCTTAGGGACTTCCTAGGGTTAACTAAGAAGTATATACTTAGTACTTTTAAAGGCTTAGCTATAACTATAGAAATTATAGCTAAGATTAATCTCTATATAGCTACTATTAAAATATAGGTTATATAAGAGGCTTATTTTAAAAAGGTATTCTAGGGTAAGGATATTAATTAATAGTATATACTAGAATAATAACTCTAATAATTAATAAGTAATAGTTTTATTATAGGACTAAAGTCTTTTATTAATATAGTACTAGTCTATAAAAAGCTACTATTTAAATTTAATAGAAACTAGAAGAAACTAACTACTAAGTTTTAGAAGAAGCTTCTTATAGAGATTATAAATTAACTAGTATAAAACTATAATATTTAACTAAGTAAGGTATAGAATAAGAAGTAACTTTAGTTAATAAGTCTTCTTTAATAAGTATATAATAATATAAAAGTAGAAATTTAATAAAACTAAAAAGTAAAAGAGTATAAGCTAGTAAGTAATTTTAATACTATCTAATACTTATATAATAATATAAGATCTACCTCTTTTATCTTTTAAGTTATATCTATAGAAGTAATTAATAAGAACTTTTTATAAGTTTAAGATTTTATAAAGCTCTATAATAATAAACTCTATAAATTTAAATATACCTTATTAAAATAATAGTTTAATATTTAAATAAAGCTTTTATTAAAAGTAAAAGATACTACTTTAATAAAAATATAAGAAGATACTAATTTAGTTAATAACTTAAAGAAGCTAGAGAATATTAAAGACTTAATTAAAATAGTTAAAAAATAAACCCTCTCTAACTTTAAAATATAGGTAGGTTATAAAAAATAGTAGGCTAAGTAGTAAGCTTTTATAAAATTACTTTATAATAACTTAAAAGGTAATATTTAGAAGAGAAATATAGTAAAATAGGTAAAAGCTATAATAATAAGTAAGTTTATAATAATAAATAATACTATTATATTAGAAAGGTTTACCTATCTAAGTAATAAGAAGTAGGAATTTATAAAATAATACTTTATAATAGGAAAAGAATTTATATAAAACTCTAATAGTAAATTAATTAATATAGAGATAAATTAGCTTTAGAAAACTACTTTAAAACTAGTTTACTTTAGCTATCTATAGGCTAATTACCTTACTAACTTCTACCTAATATTAAAATTAATAAAAGATAAAAAGGTTTTATACTATAATAATATTACTAGGAATTACTTTTAGTTTAGAGGAGAAGAGGAAGTATAATAAAGGATAGCTAGACTATTAGATTTCTATTTAATTAACTACTATAAGTTAATAAAAGGTATTATTATATATACCTATAGTATTCTTAAATATCTACTTAATAAGGCTATTAATAAAGCTTAAGTATTAAGATATATAAGTTTTATTAAAAAGAATAAAATTTATAAAGGTAACCTAAAGCTAGCTATTAATAAGATACTCTATAACTTCTAATAGAATTATAACTTAGAATAATAATATACCTCTACTTAGATTAATTTAATAATAATACTAGACTTAGAGAAAGATAAGCTTAACTTTTTTACTAGCTACTTATATTTTAATAAGAAAGATAAATACTTTATTAAGCTATCTATTATAGTTAAATATCTAGAAACTAATATTAATACTATAAAAAGAAGGAGCTAAAGAATAGTATTACCTATATCTAAAGATAGAATTACTATAAGGAGCTATCTAAATATAGCTAACTTAAAATAAGTTAGGCTTAATACTTTAAAGTATAATAAAAAGCTTATATAGAATTATATAGTTTAAACTACTCTTTAAAGAGATAATATAATAGAAAGAATAAAACTAAAATCTAAACTTATTTAGCTAAAACTAGATTTAATCTTAAACTTTATACTATTTTATTTCTTTAATATACTTAGGGAATTTATATAAAATAAGATTATTACTCTTTTACTAAAGTTAAGTAATTATATTATTAAATATATTTATCTTATTTAGGATAATATAAAGTAAGTATTTATTAATAAGGTTACTATAATTACTATTAATAATAAAATAATACTCTATACCTCTATATTATTATAACTTTTAATAAAGAGAAGTACTACTTAAGTTAGTATTAGGAATATATAGAAGATACTTAACTTCTTTAAAAGACTAGTACCTCCTTAACTACTTTAAGCTAATAGTATTATACTAAATAACTAAGATAGAAGTACTCTTTAAGCTATTAGGGAAGTAGTTATAAAGGAAGATACTATTATTATATAACTTAATATAAGTTAAGAAAATATATAAGAAAATATAATTATCTAGATTAATCTATTACTAGTATAATTTAGTTAAGGAGGTAGTATTACCTATTATATACTAATTAATACTAAAGTAATAATAAATATTATTAGTTCCTTAATATATAATAAGTACTAACTTCCTTATATTACTAGTTCTATATTTTTAATTATATTTAATAGTTTAATAATTAATATAATTAGTATTATAGAAATAGAACTATATATATTAGGTTATAAGGAGAAAGTCCTTTTTTTTATTATTAACTAGAAGGGTATTAATTATAATATACTATTAGGAATACCTTTCTTTAACTAAATAAAAATAATATTTACTTATATATTTAATAGAAAAACTAAGATAAGTTTTAAATTTAATAGTACTTAACTTTTAACTATAGTTAGTTTAAATCTAAGATTAGGCTAATCTATATAGTTTATATAGCTAGAAAACTAACTACTAACCTTAAGTTAGGGAAACTAATAGTTAGTAAAGAGAAGGTCTTTAATTAAGTAAATAACTTACTTAAAGAAAGAGATATTCCTATTTTATCCTTATTTATATTTAATATCCCTAAAATTATTAAACTATTATATATTACTATTAAGGAGGAATTAATTTTTATATATATAAAGGAGTTTAATAGTAATAAAGGAAGGTATAAGTATAGATATTATTAGTTAATATATTAATAAACTACTTATATATAAGAATAAATATATATAAAGGGAGTAAAGTATATTTCTTAATTAGTAAATATAATATATAAAATAGTTATAAAGAAAGTTAAGCTAATTAATAATTTAGAACCTAATAGGTTAATATTTAAAAAGTTTATTTATTAAAAGTAGGAAAGGTTAAAAGCTATAAAGGTTATATACTTTAAATTACTATAGACTCCTTTTATAAAATATAATAATTAGATTAAACTATAACTTTTAATATTACCTTTAAAATCCTAACTAATTAGTAAGTATTAGGAAAGTCTCCTTTAGTTAAACTATAATAATATAATACCTAAAGAAATAGATATATTTATATACTTACTTATTAGCTATAAAGCTACTTTAGTATAGGATTAGTTTTATTTAGATAAAATTATACCTAAAGTTATACTTAAATAAAAAATTAAAACTATTTTATATAAACTCTATTAGTCTTAAAGTATCCTAATACTATATACCTTATATAATAAAGTAATTAAAGTTCTTAAAAAGTAAATAACTAAGAAAGTTCTTAAAGAGTTTTATATATCTTATAGAAATAAGTAGTTTTTTATTATAAAGAAAAATAGTAAACTTTAACTAATTAATAATATATAAAAGTATAATTATTTTATAATTAAAGATACCTTTATTCCTTTATTAACTAATTAGTTTTTAAAGAAGTTTAGTATATATAAAATCCTTTCCTTTCTTAATATTTTCTTAGAATATAATTAAATAAAATTAAAAGAAAGTAGTTAGAATATAATAACCTTTATAACCTTATTAAAGCTATTTAGAATAATAACTTTACTTATAGATATAATAAATTCTATTATATAGTTTTTATATATAATATTATAGCTCCTTTAAAATCTTATTCTATATATTTATTAGGCTTTCTTAGATAATATTACTATTAAAGACTTTATTATAACCTATTATAATAAAGAACTATTATTACTATTAAAAGTTTAATGTTTTATAGTTAAGTATATTATAAACTTTAATAAGGTCTTACTTAATACTAAGCTTATAAGTATAATAATATCTATATTTAAGTTAGAATAGTATAAGAAGTATATTAATATTATTAGCTATATATATAGAATAAATAGTAGATTATTTTAAAATAGAAAGATATAAAAGCTTAAGGGCTAAATATACTATATAAGTTTTAGAGATATTAAATTATTTTTAAAAATAGTAGGATATTATAACTATTAAATTAAAGAATTTTCTATTATTATATAACCTTTATTTAATTTATAAAAGAAGAATACCCCTTTTTAATAAATAAAGCTAGAATAAGGAGTAATAGAAAAGCTAATTAGATAGCTTTTAATAAAACCTATCTTTATTAGCTTAAACTATAATACTATTATAAAAGAAATTATACTATAGATAGATATAAGCTTTATAGGATAGGGAGTAGCCTTTATATAGGAAGTTCTAGAGTACTAAAGGCCTATAAAATATAAAAGTAATATCTAGATAGTAGTAAAATTAAAGTATAATATAACTAAAAGAGAATACTAAAGACTTTTATATATAATATAAAGACTATAGAACTATCTTTTTAAATACTACTTTATATTAAAGATAAATATATAAGTATTAGTAGATTAAATTAATAGAAGTATATCTAATATTCTTAAAGCTTTAATTATATAATAAATTATAATTATTAAACTTTTTAACTTTAAAATATAATATATTTTTAAATTTAAGAATCCTATTATAGATACTCTTTTATAACTATTAGTCTTATTACTACTATATAATAACTTTAAAAGAGATTTAGATAATTAGTATAATACTTAGATTAATATAGTTAACCCTATATATATTAAGAAACCTCTTTTAAATAACTAATTTAAATAGATAATAATATTATACTAATATATAAAGTTTCTATTATATAGTATTATTCTTTATTACTTTATCTCTATATAAGTTAAGTAGTTTAAAGTTAAAGTATTAAAATATTAAATATTTAAAGGACTTTTATAAAGAAGAGAAGAAGGTTATTAGCTAAAGTAAAAAGTTATAGATAATCCTATTTAAAGATAAAGAATTATCTATAACTATTATATTATCTTTAGTTATAAAGAATAAAATATAATACTTAATTAAATCTATAGGTTCTTTTATTAAAAGAGGATATATACTAAAGTTTAGTATATTATTTTAAAATATCTACTATATATATAATATAACTTAAAGATATATAGTTAAAATATTATATTAATAACTTTTAGCTAGCTTTTTTATATAGTTAGAATTAATATTTAATATATATTACTATATTAAAAATATTATTACTTAGTAGAAGTATATTATAATCTTATTAAATTTTTTATTAGATAGCTACTAAAGGTTATAACTATATAAGAACTAAAGAAATTCTTTATTAAAGAAATTCTTTTCTAATTTAGTTATTTACTTAAAATATTAACTAATAAAGGATTTAAAAATAAAGCTAAGTTTAAAGTACTCTTAAAAGTACTTAGTATCCTTTATATTTAGATTTTAATATATAATCTATAAGTATAAGTAGTTATTAAAAATAGTTACTATAGTTTTATTTAAACTTTATAAAAGCTTTTAAATAAAAGTAAAGATTAAGTTTAATATCTTAAACTTACCCTCTTTATAGATAGGATATTAGTATACTACTTATATAGTTACTTACCCTTTTATCTTATCTATAGGTAAGAACCTATTATTCTTATTAAAATAGAAATTCTAATTTAAAGAGTTCTTTTATAAGACTTAAACTAATCTACTAAAAAAGCTTTATAATTTAAACTTAATATAATTATAAATAAATAAGCTAATATTTAGAAGGCTATTAATATAGTTAAGTTATTTAAATAATATAAAGTTAAAAAAGGTAAAGATATAATATACTATTATTAGTAAGACTTTAAACTAAGTAATATTATTCTTATCTATAACTATATATAAAAAATAGATTATTTAATAATTATAAAAATAGTCTACTATTAAAAAGAACCTTTAATTATCTATAAAGCCTTTAATAATAATATATATTATTTATATACTTTAAATAGTATAATTCTTAATAGGATATTTATAGTAAGGAACTTTAAACTATTTCTTAAAAATATTATATTAAATATATAGTATTTTAAAGTACTAATACTTTAGAAAGATAATATAGAACTATATAATAACTTTAATATTATATAAAAACTTAGTTATTTAAAACTATTATAAACTAATAATAATTTATAATATAATCTATTTATAATATAATAAACTAAATTTATATTTAAATATAATATTCTAGATTTATTCTATATTAAAATAGAATTATAGGACCTTTTACTACTATATAATAATAATTCTAATTAATATATAACTATATTAGAACTATCTTTTTTATTATAATCTTACCTAATTACCTAAGCTTAGTATAAAGAAGCTACTAAGTAAATTAAAGTAAACTAATAACCTTAGTATATAGAAATTCTATTAAAAAAAATTACTAATTTCTAGTAGTTATTCTTATATTTCTAAGCTTTTAATTTAATAGAGGATAATATTATATTTATATCTTATACCTATATTTCTTTTCTTTTACTCTTTTCTTTAAACTTATAGATTTATATATATATCTTTAAATTTAATATATTAATTATATTTAACTAATTTATTAACCTTCTAAAAACTTAATATCTTATTTATATTTTAATAATACTATACCTTTTTTCTTATAAAGTATAACTTTTAATAAGTTTTTATTCTTTTATTTCCTAATATATAATAACTATTTAGTTTTTATTAGTATTAACCCCTTTATTATCTTCTTTACTATTACTACCCTAACTATCTTAATATATAATATATTTAACCTTCTACTTCTTTATATTTTCCTTTAATATATTCTTCTAATTAAAAGATAAACTAAGAGGAGTACTTATAAAGAGCTAATAAGGTAGGTTCTTTAATAAAGAATTAACCTATCTATTATTAATATAAGTAGAGGATAGTAGGAGCTTAGTAGACTTATAGTAGCTACCTTTTTAATAATATATTAGTATTTATAACTTTAGAAGTTCTTATAATTATACTTATAACCTAACTCTATATAGTAAATATAGTTTATATAGGTTTTATTTATAATAACTAGATAAGAAATATAATAAAAGTAAGGGTAGTTAATATAAATATAACCTTTAGTTCTATTATTATTAGTATAGCTACTTATAGTTAAAGTATAATATTTAATATAGTAGGAGTAAAGAGTAGTATTATAATATCCCTATAATATAACTAAAAGTAAGTTATACTTTTTAAGCTAGATAAATATATATTAGAAGTATTTATTAAAAGAATAAAAGCTAGTATAATAGATAATAATAAGCTATAGAGTATTATTATAAAAGTAGGATATAAAATACTTAAAATTATAAGATATATTATTTATAAGCTTAAATAACTCTTTAATATTCTCTAACTATTAGATTTTATAAAGAGGGAGACTTTTATTAATATTTATATATTAGACTAAAAGTACTTTAAATACTAACTTCTAGTTTAATATAAATATATTTATTTTATTTTTAAAGAGTATAATATTCTTAATAAACTATATATACTTACTACTTATAGCTAGGTTAGTTATATTATTAAAAGTAGAGTAAATAACCTTTTTATTATAATTATTATTAGGACTATTTAAAGATATAATAATTAAGGTTAGGGAAAGAGGTTTAATAAGAGTATATTAAAGAAAGTAAGATAACTAGTAGTTATATAGAAGAAGGGGATAAAAAAGAGAGCTAAGGAGGAAGGATAAGTTAGAAGTAGGAAGAAGATAATAGAAGGGTTAGTAATTTACTTAAGGTAATTACTTACTTTTAGAAGTTATAGTTAAGAGCTAGAGTAACTATTTATAATAAATAGTATTTAACTAGACTTAAAAATAATATTAATTCTAATCTTTATAACTCTTTTTTCTTCCTTTTAATAATTACTCTTAAAGTAGTAGATTTATACTTATAACCTTTTACTATCTAATCTATTAATACTTCTTTTTAGTTTACTTAATAACTCTTTAATAGTACTATTTAAATAAATTACTTAGGAAGGGATTAGGATTTATTAGTTACTTTAAAATAATACCTTCTTTCTTTACTTTTAGATACTTTCTTCTAATACTTTTATAATTAACTTACCTAACTTAATAATCTAATTAGCTATATAGTAACCCTTAAGGCTATAAGTTTCCTATATAAATATATAAAGCTATCTCCCCTCTTTATTATCTAATTTTATCTATCTTTCCCCCTATTCTACTTCTATACTATAACTAAAATAACTTACCTATATATTTAAGTACTTTAAAAGAAGTACTTTCTATAGAAAATAGCTTTATCTACTTTAAAATATAACTAGATTAATTATACTTTCTACTATATCTACTCTAATAAGAATAAGATATTAAAGAAAATATAAATACTATAGAGTAAGTTTAATAATATACCTTACTTTATTAAAGTAATTAAATTATACTCTCTTCTTCTTTATATAATTACTATATTAAAGCTTTAGCTAAATAGAATTATTAAAAACTATTTTTTAAACCTACTACTTTAATAAAAGTATAAAGATAGGGTCTATAGTAACTTCCTAACTAAATACCTTATACTACTATTTAAACTAAAAGGCTATTTACTATATAAATAGAAGCTTACTACTACTTATATATTAGTAAGTATAAGGCTTTTTAGTTAATATTTATAATATATAGTTTATATTATCCTTATAGTAATTAAGTTTATAGATAAGAAGAAAGATTTAATTATTAATACTACTTTATTTATATTAAAAATATAATACTTAGTTATATTTATTATATAGGTTACTATTAATAAGTATTATATACTTACTTAGGTTAACTAAAAACTTAATAAAGTTTTTATAATTAACTTAAGCTATAAAAGCTATATAAGCCTTTTTAAAAACTATAAGTTATAGCTAAGTATATTTATATATATTTATTTATATAGAGCTAGAATTAATAACTTAGTTAAAAGAATTATATATCTCTTAACTATAGTATAGTTTTTTAAGTATTTTAAAAGTAGTTTATATATTATTAATAACTTTAGGATACTTATCTTTAAGAATTAAAAAAAGGTTCTAAGTAAGGGTAAATATAGCTATATTAACTAAATAAAGAGTATTATTTTTATTATAAACCTTATTTAATCTTTTAAAATAAGGGAGGATATAATAAAGAATATAATAATTATTATAATATATATAGAGTTAGGTAGTAAATAGCTCCTATTATAATAGCTAGAAAAGCTTTAAGTATATAAAAGTTATAAATTTTATATAAAGGATAATACCTTTAAAATAAGAGCTTACTTTATACTTAACTATAAACTTACCTTAGCTAGTAATATTATCCCTAGGCCTTTAGTTAAGGAACTATTTAAATTAATAGGCTATAGTAAGTAATTAGTTTCTATTATAACTATTTATTCCTTTATATTTAACTAATAACCTAAATCCTACTAATAAAATATTATAGAAATACTTATTTATAGTACTTTAATACTAGGTATAGTATATAGAATACTTACTATATAATTTATTAGTATAGTTAAGTAAAGCTCTTTAAGTAGTAAGGGTAAGAGGCTAATATTACCTAATATTATATAACTACTTATAGTTAGCTTGCCTAGCTAAATAACTCTTATTAATAATTACCTAAGGAAATTAATTATATTTTATATACCTCTATAGTAGTTAAATAACTCTCTAAGAGTTTTATAAGGTAATAAAGATAATAATTAACTAGTATATTCCTTATTAATATTACTAAGAACTATAATACTACCTCTATAATACCTAGTATCTACTTATTACTAGCTTAACTACCTTTTAAATATTAGCCTCTAACTATAATATAATAGACTACTATCTCTACTTATATACCCTAACTTTACCTATAATTAGAATAAGGAGTATAATATCTATTAGTAGATAAACTATAATAATAAGTTTTAAAGATAGGAATATATAAAGGTAAAAGAAGATTAGGAAGTAAAGTATAGCTAATATTAATAGGTTAATAGGATATAGTTTTATTAAAAAATTAAAGAATATATAAATAATTTTTAAATATAACTAACTTAGAAGTTACTACTATAATAATTTTTAATTAAAAGGTAATTACCCTACTATATTTATTATACCTATATATAGAGAAACTATAGTCTTATTTTACTTATTTTCTATCTACTTATAGATCTTATAATATTAGTTATATATATACTTATTTATATATAGTACTAGTAGAGGTATAAGGTAGTAGTAGGTAATATATTTAGAGGGCCCCTACTATATTTAAATACCCTACCTATCCCCTCTTTTAAATAGTTAATAAGAGATAATCCTTCTTTATTTCTTCTAAGTACCTATTAGAGATATTTAATAAGTATCTTACTCCCTCCTATATAGGTATTTCCTTAGGCCTATAGATAGGCGCACGCCTAGCCCACGTGCGCCTTATTTTATTATATCTAACTTATTTTACTTTTTCTTATAGTATTTATATATAGTAAAAATATTCTTAAATAGCTTTAAATCTTAACCTAACCTCCTAGGTATAAGAAAATAAAAACTAAATAAAATTATTATCTAAATTATAATCTAACTACTTATACTAGTATTAATAATATAAATAGTACTTTAAAATATTAAAATATACTTTAATTAGGTTAAAATTAAATAAATATAGTAGTAAATACTTAATCTTTATACTTACTCTACTAATTACTTTATAAATTTTATTAGAATAGTATTAGAAAGTATTATCTATTATAAGAATTAACTTTAAGCTTAAGTATAAGTTTATCTTTAGTAAAATACTTTTCTATAATTATTATAGAAAAAACTCTTTTATTATATAACCTTTATATATTATAATAGTAAATAAACTATTAATTATAATTACTAAAAAAATATAATAATAAACCTTTTACTTTAAAAAGCTTTTAATTTATAGAGTATACCTAATAAATACCTAGCTAGTTCTTTTTATACTATTATACTTATTAAAACCTAATTTACTATAAAAGATAAATATATTAATAATATAGTTTAGCTAATTAACCTATTAAAGATACTTTTTATAAAAGCTTTTATTTTATTAGTATACTAGTATATATATTTATTTATTATTCTATTTATAAGCTTATAAAGTATTACCTATTATCTTTATAATAATATTAATTTAAAACTATTTAGTAAGAAAATACTATATTTTATTTAAATATAAATCTAGCTTAATAAGTAAAAAATTAATAAGTATTTATTCTATATAATCTATATATTAGTTAAGCTATATAGTTTTATTCTAGGTAAGTAAGCTAATAAATCTCTATAGCTTACTACTTTAGCTTAATTATATTTAATAATAATAGTAATAGTATACTTAAAGTAACTATTTAAATAATAGTAACTTTCTTCTAATACTATTTAATAGTAGTATAGTTAATTTAGAACTTAGCTTCTAGCTACTTATTTAATAGTAATAGGTTAGAGTATAAATAGAACTCTAAATACTATAATTCTAAGTATAATAGATAATAGCTAACTATTATAATAACTTTAATTAGGTATATAGGGGGATATTAGTAATAGTAGAGGAGAAATTATAAGTTTCTTAACTACCTAGTAAAGTTTTAGTAGTATATACGGTAATCGTTAATTTTCCCGGGGGGGGGGGCTTACTTCGTTTTTCCAAGACAGCGTATACATCCCGAAGGCGTACGGTCCCTTCACACAGCGGTACACGCTCAAAGACCCGGCGTTAAAAAGTATACGTTACGTCAAGCTAGATGTACTCAGGAGTCGCTAACCTCTGACCGCAACTTGCCGATGGCAGCAATCATGTCCCGAGACCTGCATGTGCTTACATATTCAGAGTGGTTGTTCCATGTGTTTATCTACATCAGGCTGCTAAATGATTTCGTTCTTCATCCGTATACATGCCGAACACGTACGGTCCCTCCACACAGGTCAGGCTGGTAAACGATCGGTTAACGCATCAGAAGCAAGCATTCAACACTGGAATACACGCGGTACGGGCAACTGAGGCCATTGATCAGATTTGAGATCTATCTCTTGTGGCACTACGCAGCCGCATGTGACGGGGGGTTTTCGGTGCGGGCAGAGTTGTTGATCTGAATTATGATGCTGCTGCCCAGGTGTCCGCCTCAAACTCCCATCATTCAGTAGTATGTCGTAGCCAGCCGGTAGTAGATAGTAGGCGACGCAAGGAGCGCCTGTAGATGTAGGCGGTTCTGAGGCTCGGATCCTGTATGATGTCAGTGCAGATGTTTGCCGTCATCTACCAAGATTCTCCAGAGAGCTTCCTAGACCCGGATCCGTTCATACTTAGTGAACCAAGTGCCGATGGCTAGATGGTCCCTCGGCGAGTGGGTGGGTGAGGGTGGCAGGGGCAACGTCCGAGTATGTAGACAACCTTGCCAGCTGGCTTCCAGTCCTCACAAATTCCCCTGTCGTTCCGCCCGTCCCATATCCACCAAGGCTCCTGCAAAAGACCGTCGCCCATGTCCTCGAGTATAAAGCCGCGCCCGCACGAGACCCACTTGAACTGTTGGACCCATTCGCCACTCGAGTGCTTGAGCACGAAGCAGCCGCATCCCATGTACTTCAACTGGTACCGGAGACACATCTTGACTATTCCTTTTTGTCAACAAGTGACCATTAGAGGGAGATTGAGGGGTTCATATGTGCAGAGGTTGGTGGAGAAGCTTATGGATGGGCGCGCAGTGTTCCGGGGGCTATTGGGATAGATTGCGCTCTCCACATATCTCTGAAGAGATGAAGAGTTTGGTGTTTGCACTCCACATCACTCTCGCTCGCACCAGTATTATATGGCGTACCTTGATTTTGCCTGACTTCTTGGTCTTAATCTTGCGTAGTACTTGTTCGGGAGTTGTTGACGGCGGTACTGTGATATCTTCTTCTATCGAATCGGGACGGCGTAGATCGTCTCGGTGTTTGTGGTTGTGCAGTGGATGAGGGAAACAGTGGAGGGAAGGAGGATCACGAAACTCTGAAGCTTTGATCAAGCAAGCCTGCACACGTTCACTTCTAAGAGCTGACCTCTCAAGTGAAGCCATTGTTAACGGGCGCCGAGGGTAACATGCTGGACTTTGATCTCCAGACACGACCAGTGTAGGCGGATCTATACAGTCAGAGTTCTACACGGAAGCAAAGGTGAATCTCTCTGCTGGTGAAAACTGACCATCTATCCTCATCCGAACAAGTGTTCTCTCGCAGTATGCTCTCATGGGGATAAGTTGTGAGCCATCGATATGGAGACCTGCAGAGAAACGGCTTCTGCTCCAGTCTGGGCTTTCCTCTCACAACACCAAATTTTATGCTGATCTTGCGAGTTTACCACATGTTACTTAGCGTCTCATCTCATTTTGGTTGTAGTCTTCACTTATATTGCCCCGTAAAAGCAGCAAGTGCTTCAAAATTACAGTGCCTTGGTTCCAGTTCAGTGTGCCAGAGATGCCCAGCCTTGGCGGCTCTTCCTCTTCAGGGACTTCTTCATCTGCAGACTACGGCTGCCTCCCACTCGCTCTATGATGGCCCAGGCGTAGTTGATAACCGAGAATCTTGTCCCCGGGTACTCTTTGGGGGAAAGAATGAGGCAATGTTTCCAGTGCAAGCCAGTTCAAAGGGAGTCCACACGCCCATCTTTCATACAAAGTGACAGAACATGAAGATTCCGGAATCCAAAATCTGCGCGTGCGCTTGTGTGTGTTGTCCCGCCATTGCTAGAACCTTCAAATGTTACGGAAGCCTCAAATTGTGGCAAATGAACAGTCTCGCAACTCCTGGCCATGGGCACAACATATCCACTCGAGGTCACTCTGCGCTAATAATGATAGGGTCATTTATCATGCTGAGGTGATTTTCAGGAGAAACATTTGATGTTGATGTATGCGGGATTCATTTGCGTATAACCTTCGCGCTTCGTGCTGGCCAAATCATCGTTCTCTGTCGCCTAATGCGGGTGCCCCAGGTGCTAGATGGAGGCGCCATCTCTGCTTTTGTCTGGTGACCTGTTGATGATCATAACGTAAATTTCAAGAACTCTCAAAATTTTGGATACCTGCGGAATCTAGCTACTGTTAGTTTCTCGCTGCCACAGCTTTGTGGACGTGGTGGTACAGGCTGGCATTCAGCACTGTTCGAGACCTCGGCAGCCGCTGCTTCCGGACGCGAGCCGTCGGCCGGATGAGTCATGCCGGGCTTAGACTTTTAAACCCATTACTTCCAAGGTTCCCTTCAAATCACTTCATGTAGCATACTTGTAGTCGCAGAGTAAGCATATATGATGACTTACCTAGTAGTATGATATCCACGTAACCCTCTTCTTAAGTAACATCCCATTGTAAAGCAAGTCATCCGACCAGTGATCATGTCTCCTTCAATCCAAGACATAATGAAGCACTATGAGTACGACGCAACTATAGTTCAACGCGTTGGGAAACGACCATTCGAGAAACTTCCTCTCAAAATTGAGCCCTCGAATCCTGCCTGGCCACAACACTTCGAGACTCTGAAAAGGCTCATTGAGAAAGCCCTAGGCCCGGCAGCCCTGAGTATTACCCACGTCGGCTCGACCGCCGTGCCTGATATACCCGCCAAGGCGGTCATCGACATTGACCTAACGGTCCCAGATCCGACTGCTGAAGACGCCTACGTTCCAGCTCTTGAATCCGTGGGCTTCGTATTCCTCACACGTGAGCCAACATGGCATGAGCACCGTTTCTTTAACACCAACAAGCCTTACTGCTGCAACTTGCATGTATTCGCCTATGGGACGGCGGAATTAGTCAGACACCAGATCATGAAAGAATGGCTCGTTGCGAACGAAGACGACAGAGAGCTGTATGCGCGGACGAAACGCAGAGCGATGGAAGAGAGTATTCTGCTTGGGGAGACCGTGATGCAGTACAACGCACGCAAGGAAAAGGTCGTTCGAGACATCTGGAAATTCTCGAAAGGGCTTTCAGGGCGAAGGGCTTTTTTCTTCCGCCAGAGGATAAGCATTGAATCGTTCATCATGGTTGATCAAGTTGACCGTAGAATGGGACGGCTTATGTGCCTCATAAAATGCCATTCATGGATGATATCTAGCTCGGTATTACCATGAGGAACATCTGCGACTTCGAAACGTTCTCCGGCGTACTACTGAAAATGATGGCGATCCGATTGGACGTGGCGGTGTAGCGCGGGCAAGAGACACCCTGGGGCACCTCTACCGTCTGCATAAGGTACAACCCAGACTTCGTGGATCTCAATGCCGGTGGCACATTTGGTCACGACTGGAAAATTTCATAGATAATACTTCAGTCTGCCCACGCATATTTTGTGGTTCTGAGAAATTTGGCGGATGTCCTTTCGACACGGAGACTGCCTTGAACAGTGGCGGAAAAAACGGGCTGTGAAGATGGATTGAGACAGGCGCTGCCCAGGTGTATCCGAATTAATTTCTCGTCTTTCAGCTCAGATACGGTGGTTGTCAGGTCTTTTCTTCAAAGCTGCAGCTACCATTTTCACTTTTATTGCTTTTTTCTCTGAGGGGGCTGAATCTGGGGCTACTGCTTGTGATCCAGCCTTCTGCAGTCTTGACTCGGAGTGCAGGATTTCGATGCTGGCTCATTCTTGAGTGATTCATCTTGCTGATCCTGTGGGGGGCAAGACTCAGTCCGCCTTGTTAGAAATTTCCAGAGATGCGAACATAGATTCACGGCCGCGGTTACTTGACCTAGCTGTAAATGGGAAGTCTTTTGTCATCATCGTGTTGGACGTCAATTGTCAAAAGTGCTTGCTGTGTGAACAACTGGCAGTGACATCTACTGTCAAAGCCTGTCACCTCCTGAGGTCTTGCTAAATACGGTTTTGCACTGCAGCAGTCGGCTTTTCACATATTCAATGCTCGTGACAGATCCGGGTGTCAGAAGAGCTATACGAATGATGAGAAAAATACCCTATTTCGATCCTCTGTGTGCCTCTGATCATCATTTAACCTATTCAAGGAGACCCGGATGTCTGGCTCTATGCCGTTTCGTCTTGTTCATTTAACCTAGTGTGCCGGGTGGTAGCGCTCCAGTGTCGTTTGCTCTATTTGAGGTACTCTGAACGATCTTCAGAAGCCGGCCATACGTGAATGACACTCCCATGATGGCAGGAACGGCACATTTGTGGCGGGNTGATGGAATGATTCCCTTGTCGCTCCTGACAAGGCCTCGCAGTGGGTACCCCGACCACCAGGGCCCAAATGTTGGCCAAGACCTTGGCTTGGCTGATCAGTCAATTTATTACTATGGCTGTAGCTGCCATATTCAGCGGAATGAATTGACCGGAACTTGGGAAAGCCCACATTGTAATCTTCCCGCTTTTTTACACAATTGGAAGCTGGACTGTACGAGTTCCTGGTTGTACTTGCAATAAAAGTCCTGCCGTCGGATGTCGGCACCGAGGCTGGTGGTTGGCTGGCCGGCCCCCAAGGTGTTCTAGACATTTCCAGCCCTCACGGCTGCAGCAAGTGGAGCAGGGTTCCGGGATTCCACACATCATAGTCCTGTCATCTCGATCCTGCAAGCCCTCCATCACAGGAAAGTTAAAATGGGCCCATTGCATAAAGATAACGTTGACGCCTCACTTTTTCTTCCTTTGCAATGTGATCTTGTCTTTCATCCCAAGCGGAGCGTTTGTTGACCACTGCAAACTGGTGTCTATGTACGCCGTGGACGTTGTCCCGGGGCATTTTCGAGGCTTCAGCCTGTTTTGACTTGTTCAAGTCACATCCTCTGATTCAATCACACGCCGCATTTAGGAAACGCCACTGGTTTCTTTCTACGAGCTCATTCGTTACGGCTTGACCACGGTGAACCATGTCCTTGGCGCAACGCCGAACGGCGCCGGAAGGCATTGACGCCCTACCCGAATACAGTGTCCAGGACAGTCGTAATGGTAACATTTCCGGCGACAGCACCATCGAGGATGACAGGAGAGATTTCGACAGCACCCTTCAATCGGCCAAAAATGATCAGATTTGGCAGACCATCAGCTATGACCCATTCGCGCAGAAACCTCTCCAGCACTACGAATCATTTCCACCTGAGATCACAGATAACAAAGCTGCGTACGAGGTATCCACAGCGAAGAGAGCAGGTAAGCCACGAGACTTGTTGCAGTGACCGCTCGGAAGCGTAACTATCTCGGGATGTATACTGACAGTTCCGAACAGCTCAGGTCACCTTGGCCGTGCTCTGCTGCGTCCTAGCATCGGGGATAGTCTGCGGGTTCGCGGCTATCAAACCGATTCTCATCGCCGAAGGGGTCTACCGAGGCCTCTGCCCACCAGATTGGTTGCCCTCAGATGGAGATGAGGGCCAACTGCCCTGTCCCGAACAGGACATGCGCCTGAATCTCATGTTCATTCTCGCATCAATCACACTCAACATCAGCAACATGCTAGGCGGCTGGGTCCTGGACAACTACGGGCGGCGCATGTGCTATATCCTCGCAGCGGTGATCCTCTTCTTCGGCAGCGGGTGCATGGCCCTAGCCTTCCAGCTGGGCGAAGCGCTGGGCCACTTCGACGGCTACATCGTGGGGAACCTCCTCCTCGGGCTGGGCGGGACCTTCCTCTTCGTCAGCTCGTACCAGCTCTCGCACGCCTTCCCGCGGCACTCGGGCCTGATCGTGGCCCTTGTCACGGGCGCCTTCGACGCCAGCGCCGCGGTGTACCTTTTCTACCGGCTCGCGTACGATGCGACGGACCACGCCATCAAGCCGGCTTATTTCTTCGCCGCCTTTGCCATCGCCATCCCGTCACTGATTCTCATAGGCGAATTTACTATCATGCCGGCCACGAGCTACGTCACCCGCGGCGAGTACCAGGTGGCCATTCACCGCGCGCAGGACGAGACGCGCGACGTACATGACTCCGACGACGAGATGTATGCCGACCGACCGCGGGAGCTCATGCGTGCGCGGGACCGCCGCGCAGCAAGGCGTGAGGCACAGCTCGAGGCTATCGAGACGGTGGCGGGCACCGAGGCGGAGAGGACAGCGGATCGAGCCACAGCACGCGGGAGGCAGGAGGTATCCGGAGTGCAAGGCGCCGAGGTGCGAGACTTGCCGTTCGCCCGCCAGATCCGCACGCCGTGGTTCTGGCTGATCTTGGTGCTCACGGTGCTGCAGATGATGCGCATGAACTACTTCATCGCGACCGTCCGCGCGCAGTACCGGTACATGCTCGGCGGTGAGAAACCCGCGGGCCAGGTCAACTCGTTCTTCGATATTGCGCTGCCTGTCGCGGGTGTTATCACTACCCCTTTCATTGGCATTCTGCTTAATGAGGTGCCCGTGTGGGGGACGCAGGGCGTGATGACGGTGCTGATCCTGGTCCTGGGCATGCTTAATGTGATTCCGGCGCTGTGGGCGGGTTATGCTACTGTTGTTGCGTTTGTGATTTTCCGGCCGCTGTACTACTCGGCAGTCTCGTGAGTTCTACCTTCTATCCGAACACCAATGGAACGCACAAAACTGACATCAATCTTTCCCAATCAGGGACTACGCAACCAAAGTCTTCGGCTTCGCAACCTTTGGCCGGATCTACGGCAGCATCACTGCCGTCTCAGGTCTCGGCCAGTTCATCCAGCCAGCACTGGACGCGCTCACGCACGGTCCATTGCATGACAACCCCGTGCCTATTAATCTCTTCTTTGCCTTGGCCGGTAGCGTCATCAGCGCCGCCCTGACGTGCTTTGTGTATATTAAAACGCGGGAGGCCGGCAGCGGGCTGTTCGGCGGCAGCAAGCGTATGAAGTTCGGAGAGGACCTTGCGGACGAGGAGCGCCGGGCTCTGCTACATGACGGTGGCCGCGTCGAGGCGTATGGTGGTGCTCTAAGAGAAGAGTCACGTTGAATGTTCGCTCTCTTGCACTGTGATGGCTCCTTTTCGTGTTTAATCCAGATGACACGATGGCGTAGAGCAGATTCTAAGAGCTTTAGTGCTTTGGCTTGGTTAATCTTTTAATGAGAAAGAAGAGATGAGTCCGGACTTAGACCGAGGATCGTCTGGGATAGACAGGACGAGTGGGAAGTGTTTGCTCTAAAATTTACTTATGTGGGCGTTTCGATTTTGCAACAGAATGATGTACCCTTTTGTCCATATCAAATATCAGGCCCAAGCAATGCTTTGCGCTGTCAGGATTGCTGTCAGGGTTACTGTCAGGTCTATTGCTTCGGATGAGTGTTATACAAAGGCACGTGTTCACATAATGGCCACAAGCACGAAACTCTTTCAAATGACTAGAGCAATGTGGCTATTGAGCGAAAGGTAAACGCTTATCAATATTCATTCCGTGACACTATTTCATGTTGATGCATTGCATTCATTACCCAACTTCAGTGACATCAGACGCTTTTTCTTTCCAAGAAACCCTAAGCCCAAAACGCCACAGGCAATGCGAACAACAAGGCACAGCCTAACTCCAGGTGATGATTATTGATGGTGATTCCCACAATTCATGCACAACGTCAGCGAAACATGTATGATAGGTCAGGTAATGCATCCACGATGCGCGCTACAGTAGCACTCTCCTCGTCGGGCTGAGCAAAATTGACACTCTTCGCAGGCGGCGGTATAGCCGCAGATTGTATGGTTGGGCTCATCGGCTTCGGCGAGGCAGCCTTGGGAGTAATGACATGTTGTAAGGGGGAGGGCCGGCCCAAACTGAGTGAAGGTCGGGTTGAGTGTTTGGGAGAAGGTGGTTTAGAGAGTTGAAATGCGGCGGGTGATATAGGTCTCACTGTCTCCAGGGCAGGTTGCGAGCTGATAGAAGACTTCGGCGTGTGCTTCGACTGGCCAGAAACAGGAGGTGTGGGCGGCGGAGGTAGTTGAAACGAAGCCGATGATGATGTCCTTGAAGACGCCATTGGGCCTGTTGGTGTGGACGGCGTGGGGATCTGGAAGACTGACGTCGGCGACCCAGTCCTCGAAGGCCCGCTCAGCGCAGGGGACTGGAGTGGCGAGTCGAAGTCGAACTCTGGTTTGGAGGTGGTGGTTGGAGGGATAGCGGGTTCGGTCGGAGTGATGGGCGCAAAGGATGGAGTCAATGTTGTCTCAAAAGCCGAGAAGTCCCATGTTGCGGCCGAGGGTTGAGGTGGCGGCTGCTGCGCCTGCTTCGCAGCCTCATCTTGCTCAAGTTTCGAGGCAGCTCCAACAAGTGTCGCACTGGTGTCCTTGGAGGGCGGCGAGGAGGTGTCGTTCAAGCCGAGCTCAGCAGCGGAGCTGTTTACACCCGTCTCGAAAATCCCGCTGACAGGTCGACTGCTGCCCATTGGGGAGGCCACTGATGGGGAGGCTACCATCTCACCCCATTCCTCATCCTCATCCTCTTCAACCAGTACGTTTGAGCTCACTGATAGCGCCACGGGCGGAGGGACTAGCTGCAGAGACGATCTGCTCTCTGTGTCAGGGGCGCCAACAGTGACACCGGCGTGACTATTAAACGTTGAAGACGGGATATCGAGTGATTGCCTCGCGGCTATGCTCGGCGGTCGTGAAGATGCAGGTGTTGCCGAACCATTGGTCATTGTGCTCCAACCAAAGACCGGACTTTTCGGTGGGCCCGGGATGCTCATTGGTGACGGAGACGGAGGAGGTAAGCTGCTCACACCTGGAGACCGAGGAGGCAGACTCTTGACGCCGGTAGACAGGTTGCGAGAATGAGTCGCGGCTGATTTGGGCTGGAGAGATAGGGGACGAGGCACGGTTGCGGAAGCGGGTTTTGGAGAAGGCTGCGCACTCTTCCTCTTGCCGAAGATCTGATCCATGGACAATGGTTCTGCCTTCGTATCCCAGTTGAACGCTCCGCCTTTGACAGGCCTGTTGCCTCCAAACGACGGACGACCTCCCGAGAACGAGTCCTCCTCCATCCACCGGCGCACGACCTGGTTGGTCTCTTCCCGCATCTTGGAGACTGGCCATGTCACACGACGATAATTCTCGTCATCCCCCATATTGTGCCTTCGCATGGACCCAGGGCGAGATATCCGGTACCAGGTTTTGCGTTCCGAGACGGACGAGAAACTGTCATTGATGATCCCATCAACGGCATCAAGACTGTAGTCTTTGGCGCTGGGCTGCTCTGCGTCCAGCTTTGTAATATCGAACAACTTGTCGATGCCGCCAAGGTCCGGACTGAATGTGACTGGACCAAACCTGTTACGCAATTCTTGGAATGAATTCGCCCTCTCCTCTGTTATCGGTCGTGGTGTCGACAAATTCGCCGTCCCTGAACCTCGTGATGACGCTCGCAAGGCAGACACTGCAGGACCAACTCTCGAACTGCCTGGGCGAGAGGGCCCACCAACTGAGGGTTTCCTCGAAGGCGGGGCGGAAGGGAAGGATTCTGCGTCTTCGAAGTCGCCAAACTCGCTGATATCCTCGGTCCTTGTGCTGCGGATGCTGGCAGCCCCACGACTGGTGCTGCGTTGTCTTCCACCAGGCGCAACAGGTACGGAAAGTCCGCCTTCCTTTGGGTTGGCCATCCCGTCGAACTTGTCAACCATCTCTTGGACCTTGACCGACGGCCTCCTCAACGCTTTCGGGCGGTCTTTCGCGTCCTCGTCCATGGAGGTGATTGGTGAGTCTGGCCGATCATCGTGGTGGCTTCCAGCTGAAATTGATGAATGTCGGGAATCGCTCAGAGATCTCGGATTTGTCGCCTCCCCATCTTCTCTTTTCGTCATTTCATCCCCTGTCTTCGTGACTGGGTCTACTTCTTCATCTCGAGTACTGTCCTGGGTTTGCGTCGTCTTGCCGTCCTGCGCTGCTATCGTTTCTGGAGCGGCATCGGCAGACTTTTCGTCCTCCTGGATTTTTGCTATGTCCTCTTCGTCCTCCTCGTCGTGCCTGTCTAGGGTAGAAAAGGCAGCTTGTTCGGCGGAGACTAGAGCCGGAGTTGGTAGACTCAATCGATTCTCTGAGAACTCTACAGCCCACGGATCAGGGGAAGGTTGCCGGAATAGTGATCGAGAACTGCTCCTGCGCGATATTGTCCTGGCCGGGGGAAGTCCCGGAGAGGCGGCGGCGGGCCAGGAGGGACTGTGCATTCCGAGACTTCCCTCCCGTGCCCTAGGGGGTTGTGCAAGTTGCGTCTGGCTAGAGTTCGGCCCATTTTCACTGCCCCATCCACCCCAGATTGAACTTGACGCGGCGGCCGGTGTGGGCAATGCCAGGCGTGGGTCCACCGATGCCCAGTCGTTGAGGCCATCGTCCTCGACGGCCCATGGCGAGGCCGTGGAGAAGGAGCGCTGCCTCGTGAGGGTGCGGCTGGGAAGTTCGAGGGTGGAACGAGGAATAGTCGGCTCAAGGTTTGTGTTGGTGTCGGTCGCCCACGGCGAGCCCCATGGATCTTCCATGCTTTCGAGGACTCTTTCTCATGTTGCTGGGCACTATAAGCTGGTCATTGGCGATCTGTAGGTGGCCCTCGCGCGGATTTGAACCTCGTCCAGCCGGGGTCCCCGAATCGGGCGGTTGATCGCAACCTCGTCAGAGTTCCGGCAATGAGAGGTTGCTGGGATCTCTGATGGCCGGTGTTCGAGACACTGGCAAGCCTGTTTGCAGCCCTGCTGGGAGGGGGGGTGTTCAAAGCAAAAAGTATCCAAGGTGGTGGTGGAGATTTCGTGTCAAAGGCTGGGCAGGGTAGGGTGGTGTTTCGATGTTGATGCAGATTTGAGGTTTGGAGCACGGCCAAGCCTTGGGGAGGGACCGTCTACACTCCCGAGAGTCGCGTCAGTGGGGAAAGTTAAACTCCGCGAGCACTATCTGCCCTGTACGTAGTGCTATAGACCGACTGACCGAGCAGACGCCAGGGTCCGAGCACCTGGCTTGCATTGAGAGCCGACACCTTGTACGCGATTAATAAATTGATATGCGGAAGCTGGGCGATGCACGTCTGAACAAGGGATCCGGTGCCTGTCGCAGCTGCTGTAGCCTCGAGAAACACTGCTATGTTATGGACAATTGGCATTTTTGGACCTGATGGCCTATCTCCCTATGGCATAGACTGACTGCTAATTGCGAATAGGCCTAGGCTGCTAGGCCATCCACCGCAGGTCTGGCCAAGTCCGCGACGTGACACTGACGGTGGAGATCAGGAGCATCAGGGGCAAAAGTACATGTACCCGGTGTTGTATGAGTCGCCCACGCTGGGGTAAAGTATCCGTACGGGTAGGCTGACGGACGAAGCACATGCTTATCTAACAAGCCGCCGGGCTGCTCGTCTGCTTTATCAGCTCGTTGCCGATTTCGCTCCGATCAATTTTGGTCGATGACAAAATGCAGCCGCGGGACTGGTTCGGCCGCTGGGTTGTCGCAACTCTGAAGACGAGATGGCGACAACCAAACTATCCTTGACCAGTTTCTCACCTTGGCTCCTTTTGCTTCCCACACCCCGCTCACCGTGATCTCGCTGTACCGGCATCTGATCCCTTTCGTTCAGCTGGTTTTACCACATTGCCGAGCATCTTGGATAGTCAGTCGCCCAAAGAGACCCACGGCGAGGCGACAAACATGGAGATCGCCAACCTCTCCAAGGTCAAGCACATTGTGCTGGTAAGCCATGCAGCCCTGATAATGGGCCTCTCTTTTTTGAATTGTCGCAACCTGTGATCGGTTTGGCTGACCATGTCTCCTACGCCCACAGGTCCTCTCCGGCAAAGGCGGGGTCGGCAAATCCTCCGTCACGACCCAGCTCGCCCTCTCCCTCTCAATAGCCGGCCACTCCGTCGGCGTCCTCGACATTGACCTCACCGGACCCAACATCCCTCACATGTTCCGTGTCGAAGATAATGCACGGATCACACAGGGCCCAAGCGGCTGGATACCAGTCAAGATCCACGATGCCGACCCCTCCAGAAACCTCGGTCCCCTCAGCATAATGAGCCTCGGGTTCCTGGTCAAGCGCGGCGACTCAGTCGTCTGGCGAGGCCCGAAGAAGACGGCGATGATCAAGCAGTTCCTCACCGACGTCGCCTGGGGCGAGCAAGACTACCTCCTCATCGACACCCCGCCCGGCACTAGCGACGAACACATCTCCGCCGTCGAAAACCTCCTAAAGATGGCGCGAACGGATCAACTCACCGGCGCAGTGTTGGTGACTATGCCGCAGGACATGTCCACTGCTATGGTGCGAAAAGAGCTGGATTTCTGCCGGAAGACGGGACTCGGCGTCATCGGCATCGTGGAAAACATGTGTGGCTTCGTCTGCCCACACTGTTCGGAATGCACGTACATCTTCAGCAAGGGCGGTGGCCAGGTGCTGGCACAGGACTTCGGAACTGAGCTGCTGGGGAGCGTTCCTATCGACCCGCAGTTTACCAAACTGATCACATCGGGCAAGAGGCCTTGGTATCCTGACGGCACGGTTCTCGATGGCCAGGATTTATCCAGCACGACTGAGGCACCCCCTATACCAATTGAGGAACAAGCCAGCGAGGACAATGACCCACTGGCGCTGAAGTATCAGGATTGTGCATTAAGCTCGGTGTTCAGGAGTATCACGGCGGGCGTCCTCAAAGCGGCTGGCAGCCCATGATTGATGGAAGGGCTAATGAGTAGAAAACAAGCATGATGACTCGGAAATAGCCAGGCTGCATCGACACAGCGGTCTATATGCGAGAATGTAGTCTGCAGAGCATCTGGCCCCAAGAGTATCTCGGCGGCCGGGGATGGACATCAGATACTGGTTTGGGGACGTGCTTTAGACTCCCGTGTTCGCATCTCGCAGAGTCATACCATATGCGCAATTTGCAATAGTTGGATGGCGATGTCACATTGCAGAACTTCAGTGGTAGCAGAAACGTTGGGCGCTGACCTGTGGCGAGTCGATATAATTTGATCTCGTTTGAATGCCCATTGATATCAGGAGCACGGCTAAGAAATGAAATGAGATCAGCCCAAGAACTTGGATTGAATGCCTTTAATTTTGTTCATTTGCAAGTGAATCAATCGTATGTTTTCGATGTCCCATATTCTTGCGATATCCGTACCCGGCCGTTGGATACAAGCTCCCCTGATGATCAATCACCAGGGTTGCCCTGGCCCCTCTCACCGATGAGTCTCTGCCCATGGGGGCTGTTAAGGTTTCGCAGAGGGCCTGCAGTCTCGGTTATCATTGGGCCCTGGTTCCTGGAGTAGCACCACCTACGTAATGATTGGGTTGCTATGCGGTTGACAGCCCAACCAACCCCAAGAACCCCACCATCAACGGCTGTAGGACGCAAAAATTTCTAAATAAATCTTGGCCGTTGGCGCATCCGACAGCTGCATCGTGATCGCAAAACTGCTGGCTCTGCGACATTTACGTGCGCACCATTCGCAACTTATACTGTTGGTCTCCTGAGTTCTCCCAGCTCTGCGCGCAATCGGCAGGAGCTCTACCAAACACCGATACTCCACCACAGGTGTCGGCGGAAAAGTGACCCACGGGGCACACGACACCAAAAGCAGCCCACCATTCCGTCGTCGCAGGTCTTTCTTCTTCCTCTTCCAGCTCGACCTCCCTAACGTCCCCTCCGTGAGACGTTCAGATATACACCTCGACTCATAGCTGGCGTCCGCCAGCACTTTCAGGCAACCACCGTCCTGTGGGCCTACCCTCTCAAACGGACGCCGCAAAGTCTGTTTGAGTTGGCAGTTAGTGTCCCGCGGAAGAACCTCATCTTCCTTCGACCTGCCGACCTCGCCCTCGCCCTCGCCCTCGCCCTCGCCCTCGCCCTCGCCCTCGCCCTCGCCCTCGCCCTCGCCCTCGCCCTCGCCCTTCCCTCTGCCCCCTCCAACTCCTCCTCCTCCACCTCCAGCCAACCCGATCGCCCCAGCTCTCGCTGCTGTTGCTGCTGCTGTCGTGCAGAGAATAGACGGATATGGTCGATATTGAGGTCCCTACCAGCGCTGTCTTGTCGACATCGGAGGCTACTCCGCATCTGACTATCAATCATGATGTTGCCGACGATCTAGACTCTAGCAATGCCTTTGAAGGGCCCGAGAAGCTGCTGGAGGTCTGGTTTGCTCCCAGCCCCTCCGCGCTCCCCGCTGGAGCCAACGAGAATGGCTTGATGGTTGTCCCCTCCCAGACCTGGAAGGAGATGCTTCAGCTTGTCCACTGCGAGGTTCTCTCGGTGGTTTCCTCCGAGCACATGGACGCCTACCTGCTCTCCGAGTCGAGCATGTTTGTCTTCCCTCACAAGCTGATCCTGAAGACTTGCGGCACTACCACCCTACTCCTCGGACTCAGGCGCCTCTTGCGCATCGCCGCTGTCGAAGCTGGCTTCCCCTTCCACAACGTCGCAGACATCAAGGATGAGGCCGCCATGGCCTCTCCCTACCGTGTCTTCTACAGTCGCAAGAACTTCCTATTCCCGGACAAGCAGCGCGGCCCCCACCGCAGCTGGAACGACGAAGTCAAGTTTCTCGACAACCTATTCGATGGAGGTAGCGCCTATCTCGTTGGAAAGATGAACGGGGACCACTGGTACCTCTATATCACCACCCCCGACCCACAGCTTACTCCCCCGCGCACCCCGGGCAGCAGCAAGGAGAACAGCCCTACCCGTCCCGCCAAGATCCCCACAGGCATCATGTCCTCTTTCCCGCAGCTCAGGGCCGGTGATGAATACCAGGACGAGACGTTGGAAATCCTCATGACAGACCTCGACCCCGAGAATGCCAAGCAGTTCTACCTGTCGCACGCGAGTGCGGTCGCGCGCGACCGGGTTCCTCTGCAGGCTGAAGAGGCGAGGAAGGAAGCTTCGGATGTGTCTCCGAGTGACGGCGCTACCGAGAACAATAACGACCAGACGTTCGACGTATTTGCCAATGGTGTCAACGCTGGTGGTGACCAGGCCCCGAACCCCGAGGTCGAGCAGCTCACCTCGGAGGGCCACGCCCTCGGAACCGTGGTCTCGCAGAACTGCGGCCTGTCCGAGGTCTATCCCACCTCCAAGTACCCGGATGCGCGCGTCGACGCCTATTTGTTTTCCCCATGCGGCTTCTCTGCCAACGCCGTCATCCCGGCCCCGGTCGACGCCGACGCAGAGGTCAACGACGACGTCAAGAAGACCGCGGGAGCCACGCACTACTTCACCGTGCACGTGACGCCCGAGCCGAACTGCAGCTTTGCCTCGTTCGAGACCAACGTCCCCGGGGGGCAGAACGGCCGCGAGACAGGCGAGGTCATCGAGCACGTGGTCGGCATCTTCAAGCCTGGCCGCTTCATCGTCACGCTGTTCGAGGCCAAGGGCGCGTCCGCGGCCCGGGGCCCCGACCCCTACGGCCTGCGCAAGAACCGAAGCGAGGCCATCTACGGGTACAGGCGCGTCGACCGCATCGTCCACCAGTTCGATGACTACGACCTTGTGTTTGGTTTCTTCCAGCGGGACGACTGGGTTGGATTCGGTGGTGCTCGGGTTGGCGAGGAGTCTCCTCGCTCTTCTGTTCATATGGAGCTCTAGGGCGATGCTCTAAGACGATCATTAAGACGATAATGACTCTGGATCACTTGTTTCTTGGGTGTCGCGGTCTTCGTATCTCAGAAGTAATTGATACTGTCGGTTGCTTTCCTAGGGTAGTAATCTGGTATACTCAAGGATCATGACTTACGTACGCATTTATGTCTTCGGCTGACGATGAACATGGTGATGTGGATTCTTGATCAGATGAATGTTCCCTAGTCATGACCATTGTGAGACCTTTTCTGGGCATAGCCACTGCTTTCGGCGCGTGTCTCATAGACCGCGGCTTGGAAGCTGTGGAGTCAGCCCTCATCCTCAAACATGATGCGGGCGGTCTCGTGTTAAGAAAATGCAGCCGTGGTCGCTTGAGACTATCCTCCCTGGAACAGTGAGCTACTACCATCCGAGATTTAAAGAATTGACATTCAACCTCTTTCCCATAAACGGCGAACTGTCATTAAGATTTTCACCTTTACGTATCCTGATAATAGATCTATGTTCTCAGTTTCCTTGAGCTCTTCCCAATCTTCAGAACAGAAATAACCCAAAGCCTTTCTATACGCGATACCTCGATCCCATGTGATCCAAAGAACAAAGACGCAGTCCTTCTTTTGCTGCTTCCGCTGCTCCCATTCCAATATCCATGGCTGGCACTCGGTTGACCACCACGATTCTCCATTTAGTAGTGTGGTCCATCCTTTCACTATAGCAACCACCTCGACCTTTCTTCCTTCTGCAAAGAGCAAGCGATCCTCGAAATGATGAAGCAGCAAAACACCCACTGTCTTTCCTGAATCGTCGATTAGTGGGCAAACGGGGTTGAGATCACACTCTTCCCACGTGTACAGAGGAACTTTGGTGCTTGCCGTTAGAAAAGCTCGAGTCGTCTCACAACGGACGAATTGGAACTGCTGTAGTCTCTCAATACGGGAATCTGCCGGCCCCACGTCCTCGGATTTTATTGGGATGGGATACCATCTGAGCCTCTTTGACCCTTCGCCTTCAAAGCCATGTCGAAGATATTTTTCATTGAAATGCCTGATAACGCCGTCAATAGGATCTAGGCTCGGGATGCGGGATTTCAAACCCAAAGCTATGTTCTCGTCGTCTAGCAATATTTCATACTCAGCCGAGTAGTACAGGTACGTCCTATTCGGCGCAGTTACACTGCCACTTGACTGTACCAAAAGGCGTGAACACAAGTCGCCCTTTCGCACAGATTCGCTCTTTAAACGTCCACATACGCTCTCCGTAATCGTAGATACTGACTTAATGGTTCCTCCGTTCACTTCCCATCATCAAAAGTGCCTCTCCCGCTGCCATGGGCAAAACCTTTTGGTCGGCAGCTCTTGAGACGAAAGACCCCGGAGGCCGCGCAAACCAAAATTGGCATCCTGGCCATTTTCAGCAACAATCGTTAGGAAGGAGCTCGCACAAATGCGGTGCATGTTTCCAAGATCATGTAGCAATGCTGCCTCATCATCCTGAATTATGCACAAACCATCCACACAAGCGGGTTTCCAAGAGCCTTTGTGAACGTGATCGCGTTACGCATGGTCTCGGGTATATTGTTGAAATTGGGCCGGTCAGCAACGCGCCAGCTCTTCGTAAGTGATTGATGTTATCTTTCTTGGTGAGGAAGTTATTCGTCTTGCCCCACATATATGAAAGGGTGAGGAACCTGGGGCAATCGTCCTCACAGGCACGATGCATCCTTCAACCACATCGATCAGCCACGATGGATGGCATGGGCGCCCAGCACCGAACACTGGCTTGTCGCACCTGCCACCATGTTCCAAAATACACCTTGAACGCCAATCTCTGACTAATTCGAAGTGAATCCATCTTTCATCCAAGATACGACCTCTTCCTTGATAGTCGGGGACTTCGGGTCGGCGGACCAGCTCGAAAGGGGACGCTTCCGTAGGCAGAGCTGCTTGATTGGGTCTCATATACAGCCACAAAAGTCTTCCAGGTGCGCTTTGTAAGCGCCGCTCCCAAGAAGATTTCGCGAATTTCGTAAACAGGATCGAAGCCGGGATGAGACTCGACGTTTGGAACCAGGTATTGTGAGGACAATGGCTTCAGAGGAGGTCCTGCCGTTGGCCCAGGGAGATGTGTCCCACGTTCTCCCTGCCGCCTTTTCCTGGGGAAGAAACAAAGTTGAAGCTTGCCATAATGGTGGAACAAAATTTGCAGCTAAGCTCTGCTTGAGCTTCTTGGACAGCTATATCAGAATCTTGTGTTTCTTTATTAAGATCCTGTACAGGTTGTTGCTCTTGGCGGGCATGGTACTGAGAGATGGAATCGAAAGGTGTTTCTTCATGCCCTTCATCATTTCTTTGAGATATGAAGTCCCCGTTCGGTTCGGTACCTCCTTCAAAAGAGATTTCGGGTTTCTCAATTTCATTTGCTTTGCCAGCAACTGCGGCCAGCTTCCTAAATGCCCGAGTCTCGTCTTGCGTCATGGCCCTTAGGGACCTCTGAGTCGCAACTATTGGTGTGAGACAGCAACTAGGGATATCCTCTTCTGTTTTTGACCGAAGCACGAAATGGAAGTGAGACAGCTGTCAAGAAATGTGGTATGTACAAATAGCACCACGCGGTAAGGTTTGGACTTCGCAAGCACGCTCAACATCCAACGGTGGGTTTGAGATCGGTGCAGGTGTCCTCTTCAAGCTTTGGCTTGTTAATGAAACAGGGGATAACACAGCTTTTTATTCATTTACAAAAGATGTCCCCCTCGAAGGTTACGCGACAACATCCAGGTCAATCTCGGTATTAGAAAAGATATCAGATATTCGCACTCCAAGAAACGGTTCGCACACCCAGTGGAACGCAGGCATCAAATTCTTGGCGATACACTTGAGCCAACTTGAGTACACTCTTGATACTATCTTTGATATTTCGTTCTTCTCTTCGCTTCAAATATCAAGAAAATGGATAGGACAAGAAGCCATACGTCACATAAAACCGGGGCCCAGAAGAGCGAGGAAGTGATCAACATGGTAGTTTCAACTGATGCACTCGCCAACTCCACATATGCCCTGTAACTTCTCGGCTGGCGTACCTGGGAGATTACGGAAACGTTTAAATCTTGCTTCCAAAAATCGTATTTCTTACGCTCCCTACTTTACACCCTTGAACCTAGAAATTCGTTTGGTCGCTCGACTTGGCCCAAACATTTGAATCGAATCACAACGTTCTTACCGGCTCCTTCAACCCACAGCTACTGGCTACTGTCTGTGTATGACTACTTGAATAATAGAATTCAGTTTATGCGGTTACGAAACTTGAAGACTATTGTCTTATTGGAATGAATCCCGTGGCTCGCATTGGTGGTAGAAGATTGCACTCGGTCTGGGGCAAACTTGCCACTCCGAACATTTGCCCCGAGCATCGAGATTGACCAGCCAGAACCGATCCCTTCACATGTGCAGATTTGCTCCACCGTGATATTTCGGTGGCGCCTGCTCGTGTGCTCACCATCATCCTGAGGCTGACCATCAGCCCACACAATGGGCAAACATCCCATCCCGGGCTTGCCACGCTAGTATCTTCGGAGCGGAGCCAAGGCTTTGTATTGAAGGGTGTGTGCTGAGCTGCAAGAAGGCTCACGATATCAACCTCCCACTCAAATCCACCGTCAAAGCCGCGTGCTCTCATGCTGCGCAATCATTGGCTCCTGCACCTCCGTGAACCGGGTTCTTGGGCCGAACTTGGCATCTCCCGCCCAGCTTCCGCCAGCTCCCGCCGAGGGCCTTGGCTGCTCGGCGGACGCTTAACATCCTGCGGTTGGCTTGCACGGATTTTGTTCGGCTGCAGGCGAATTGCGACAAGGCTGTCACGCTGTCTCAGATTTACAGTACGTATCTGCGTATTCGACCTGTTCAGCTGGCGAAAGAATGTGATGCCCCAAGCCTTCCCTGAGACTTTCTAGTGTATGCCGTTGGCCCACAACCAAGTTGGCTTCCAAGAATCCAGACGCCGTTCCTAGATTCCCCCAAGGCTCTAGAAAGGCAAAATCGTCGCGCACATGCAGGATGTAACTCTGCTCATTGGCTCTGGGGTTTGCCATCCCGAGTGAGAGGTTTGGGTCATATTTTCCTGTCCGCAGATGCGGGATGCTATATAGGGACCCGGACATGCTCCTGCATGGCAGCTGCATAAGGGCAGTGAAATCCACATAGGCACGATAGATCGCCGACTACCGTGAGGAAATCCAACCTGGCAATATGGCTGCGCTTCCTCAGTTTGACTATCTGTTTGCCATTGGCACCATCTTCTCATTCCTCGATGCGTGGAATATCGGTACGTTGCCCTCTGGCTTAGTAATGATTTCCTTTTGTCATTCTCATGCGGTTCCTGGTCTCGGCCCGTGGAAACTGCTGCTAACGGCGTGATACAGGTGCCAATGATGTCGCCAATTCCTTCGCGACGTCGGTCGCTTCGCGATCCCTTACCTTGAAGCAGGCCATGGTGATCGCATCCTGTATGGAGTTTGCCGGTGCCATGGCCGTAGGCGCCCAGGTCACCGAGACGATTCGCACAAAAGTCATCTCCACGAGCCTCTTCGAGGGCGACCCATCCGTCCTCATGCTGGCTATGGTCTGTGCCATCGTCGGCTCGTCCGTGTGGCTCACAATCGCGACACGCTTCACCATGCCTGTGTCGACAACACACTCTATCATGGGCGGTGTAATTGGAGTCGGCATCGCTGCTGTCGGTGCTGAGGGTGTTAACTGGGGATGGGGCGGTGTTTCCCAAGTATTTGCGGCTTGGGCTATAGCCCCGGGAATTGCTGGTATCTTCGCATCCATCATCTTCCTCGCAACCAAGTATGGAGTCATGCGCCGGAAGAATCCCGTCAAGAACGCTTTCTTCGCCGTTCCATTCTACTTCTTCCTCACGTCAGCCCTCCTCACCATGCTTATTGTATGGAAAGGTGGCTCGGCAAGAATCGACTTAGAAGACAGAGAACTTCCTGGGCCCATCCTCGGCGTTGGTGCCGGCGTTGCGCTTATCGTCACTGTGTTCTTCATCCCTTATCTTTACAGAAAGATCCTGAAAGACGACTGGCAGCTGAAGGGGTGGCAAGTCATTCAGGGCCCTCTCCTCCTCAGGCGTCCTGATCCACCAGCGCGACCTGAGGGTGTGCAAGAGGGTGGAATTCGAGACTACTACGAGGGTCACCTGACGAGGGAGGAACTCGACGCCAAGAGAGCCACAGAAGGACACTCTGATGACATCGAAAGACATCCTGTAGGTCAGGGGGGACAGACTGGCGATGCCGTAGAGAAGGGAAGTTCCTCTTCAGACATCATCACTCCTGCGCCAAGAAAAGAAGAAAATAATACACTGAAGGACAAGCCCGTTGATCCCAAGCTGGCGGCCCCACCTGGTCCCTGGTACGCACCAGCAGTGATGTTCTTCTGGGCGAAATATTGGTTTTGGCATGGCGTCGAACAGGAGGTGGTCTCGGCCCAGGGCAAGAGGGACTTCCTCTCGGGCGATATCGAGGCCATACACGCGACCGGTGAACATTTCAACAACGAGGGTGAGTTGGTTTCGTGACGTCCAACGTCACTACCAAAGGCCGGATGGATACTGACACTTTCTAGCCGAGTACACCTACTCCTTCCTACAAATCCTCACCGCCTCGACCGCATCCTTTGCACATGGTGCCAACGACGTGTCCAATGCCATCGGCCCCTACACCACAATCTACTTCGTCTGGCAAACAAACAATATTAGCTCCAGTGTCCCTGTGCCGACGTGGATCCTGGCTTTTGGCGGTGCCGGTATCGTAATCGGCCTCTGGACATACGGTTACAACATCATGCGTGCTCTCGGCAACAAGATCACGCTGCATTCGCCGTCTCGTGGTTTCTCGATGGAGCTCGGCGCAGCCATCACCATCATCATGGCCACCAAGCTTAAGCTGCCCGTCTCTACCACTCAATGTATCTGCGGCGCGACCGTAGGGGTGGGTTTCTGTAACGGAACGTGGAGGAGTATCAACTGGAGGATGGTGGCTTGGATCTACATGGGTTGGTTTATCACGCTGCCTTGCGCCGGCCTGATCTCCGGTCTGCTCATGGGTATTATCCTGAACGCTCCGCGATGGGGGGCTGGTATCTAGGGAATCATGCTTCTGGGTCAATTTCTAAGGTGTCAGTGGTGGGATAAACAGATCCTGGGAGAGAGTTGACAATGAATGACGCGGAAACTATTCAGTGTCTGAAGGAGGGATATTTGTTGAAGTTTTAGCAGCTGCGAGACACCACGGCTCCCTCGTCAATGCGGTAATAGATAAATTGTATCACAAAGACACGCCTCGACGGACTTCGTATGTTGTTTTGCGATCTTCAAAAAATGCAGATACTGATAGTCACAAATCCTGTCAGCGCTTAGCTTGAAAGTATCATAACGAACCCACCACCCACTTGAGCCGTCACAATTATACAGTAAACCAAAACTCTCTCCATGTGCATGTGCTAATTTTAGTATTGTAGGCTCAAGACCGGCCAGTGAGTCTTGAATTGCATATTTCAACGATGTTATGTTTCATCTTTTTTCAATGTCTCAAGTCCACTTTTACCAACACTCTCGACATCATGTTTGGTTTCAACTCAGTGTCGACAATGATACTCGGAGTCTGCCATGGCACATACTTGAGCATAATCTACCTAATCATTCTGAACGTGGCATCGTTGCCACGACGGATCTGATACTAGTTCAAGTTATAATTACCGCCAGGTTCATTTGCCGCGGAATCACAGTCATGATGAGTCCAGAAAGACAAGCTCGCTCCCAAGCACTGTATTTACCAGCCAGCCCCATCGACGGGGAGGAGCCCACGCTGTAACCACAGAATTTAGAGTTGTAGAATGACCCCGATTCCTTGGAGAATGTTACTAGTGTTTGAAAAATTTGGACTGGATGAACTACCGAACAACTGTGGGGAATTAACCCTAGCCAACGTCCACCTACCCACTTTTTACATCCACCTACCCACCTGTTTTCAGTAACCTACCTAGTACAAGCTTTTAGTATAGGGCACCCATATAAGATTATATACCTACCAAGCCTACCCTATATAAACCCCAACATTCATATATTAAGTATTTCCTTATTATCCTACACCTATAGTTAATATATTAGAGCTAGGTAGGTAGAAAGTAATACTTAGCTATAGAAAAACTATTAGCCTACCTAGGGCTCACTAAACTAGTAATCTATATATTTATTTTAGAGCTAAACTATAGATATCCCTCCTTTCTAACTTAACTACTACCTTTCTATAATTTCTAAATCACTACCTTTAAAGATAACTATATTAATAACTATATAGGTATAGCTCTATAAAGAATATAGCTATATTACTAGGGTATTTAAGAAGAATAAGGGTAGCTTACTATTTAATATAGCCCTCTAGTCCCTCCTCTACCTACTAGTTATATATACCTTATATATAAACCCCTAGTAATAAAAGAGGACTTAGGAGTTTAGTATTAAGAGTTTAATAAGTACTACTATACTTAATATTAAGGTTATACTATACTAACTTACTAGGGAGTAAATAGAAATCTTATATAACTAGTACTTTAATAGCTTTAATCTTTAAAATAGCTATATTAAAGCACTAGCTTATAATCTAAACCTCTTTAAAGACTACTATATAAACTATACTTAGTAAGTATAATTAGTCCTATATTAGAGTTATCCTTATTAACTAACTATCTTTAATAAATAATAAAGCTATAAGTATATATAGAGTAAGAAAGGTCTACTAATAAACCTAGCTAGCTAAAGTATATAAGTTAATAGCTTTTTTAATACTATTACCTCTTAGCCTATTATAGACACCCTACTATTAATTAGCTAGCTTACCTCTTACTATAAGTAATATAGTATATAATAAAAAGAAAGGCTAAAAGCCTATATATAGAATACTATTATAGCCTTAAACTAACTCTATTAATACTTATAGTATATACTAACTAACCTATCTTAGGATCCCTTAGGGGTACTACTAGTAGATAAGGATATTGTTAAGAGTAGTAACTATAGTATAATTAAGGTAGTAGAAGTAACTAAATACCTATCCTATAAGTAGTAGTATATTAGTAAGTAGGTAGTTAAGAAGGCCTTTAGGAAGATAAGATACTATAGTAGTTATAATAAAAAGCTTAAGAGATAAAGTTAGTTAACCTAAAAGGAGCTAGAATTAGTATAATTATAATCTAAGTTCTATAACTACTTTAAGAGTAAGGAGTAATAGGTTAAATTAAAGTATCTATAGATTAACTAGGTTAATATAGAGTAGCAGCTAAAAAGTCACTTACTATTTCTTAAGTCCTTAGTTTATAGTAAGAGATCTACTTACCTAATAGATTAGTTTAATACTAGGATTAAAAGCTATTTATAAGGTATAATAGTTAATATAAAGAACTATATCCTACTTAGATACTATAGCTTCTATAGTTAAGAGTTAGTAGGTTAGCTTATAATAAAAATTAGGTATAAGTAGTAGATATAGTAAATAAAATAGAGGGTGGATAAAAGCTATAATAACTTCCTAAATAGGGTATTCTATTCTAAAGCTAGTATACTTTTAATCTAGTAGGATATGAATTATATAAGGGAAGATATATAGAAGGTAGTATAAGAAAGTTAAAAGATAGGTAGTAAGGTATAGCCTAGGGATAAAAAGAGTTAGTATATATAAGGGGTTAATATATAAAAATAAAAAATATATAATATAAAGGGTAGAATAAGTAAAAGTAATATATTAGAATAAGGTTATAAAAGTAAATACTATAGAAATTATAATAACTTATAAAATATACTTATATTAGGGGGGAGAAAACTTAATATAACTTATACTATTTAGATCTATATATAGACTTTTATCTTTAATAGTAGCTAAAGTAAACCTTAGAGATATAGGCTATAAGCTTCTTATTATATAAGTATATTAAGTTTATCTTTTTATTATATTTATAATATATATAAAGAAAAGTTTATTCTATAGGAGTATAACCCTTTTACTATTACCTAGTAGTAGAGTAAGGGTAGCTATTTAGTATTTTACTACTAAAATAGCTAAATATTATAGCCTAAGTAAACTAGGGACATATAGTTTATTTTTTACACCTATGTACACCCCCTACTATCGCCTAAAGGTTTGGTAGGGGTAGCTATTTAATATTTTACCTCTAAAACTACTAGATATTATAGCTTAAATAAACTAAGAACGTATAGCTAGCCTAAGTAAGTTATTAAATAGTTATAAGATATATTATAGTTAGCTTATATAAGGAGTATAGGTATTATAGGTATATATAACCCTATATAGCTTCTACTATAATAAAGTAAAACTATTAATCTAGGCTACTATTAAATATTATAGGTAAGCTAGCGTTTTAATACCTATAATAGTAAGTAGGATATTAAAAATAAGTTATAAATCTTTAGGTACTTTATACTTTCTCTAGCTAGAACTTAAAAGAGTAAACTTTATTAAAATATACTACCTTATATAGTACTTATTACCCTTAAACACTTATTTAGGAACTAATTAATATTATAGAAAATTTAATAGCTTACTTAAAGCTATTAAATCTCTATTTAGTTACTAACTAAATACTCTCTTAATATATTTAGTTAGTAGCTTACCTAAGGCTAGTAACTCTACGTTTTATCACCCCTCTTACATACCCTTCAACATTACCTCACTTACTAATATACTTTAATAGGCTTTAGTATAAGTTTAGCTAAGCTAGAAAATTTAATTTATATATAGAATTAAAAAAATCGACTTATAAGTAGATTTTCAATAATATATAATATTATAATACTTATATACTAATAAAACTATATAAATTAAAAGAGTATATAAAGGCGATTAAGTATATATACTTTTCTAAGTAGTATCTATTAAATAGACTAAAAAAAAGAAAGATAAGTTACAGTGCTACTAACTAGGTATAGATATACTTATTTATAAAGAGTTACCCTAGACTTTAAAGGAGTTACCCTAGACTTTTAACATTTTTAGCTATAACTCTTACTATAAATACCTAGTAATAATGCATCTAGTACCATTTAAAAGAGCGAATTAAGGCGATTAAAACCCTATTCTTATATTTCTTATACACCCCCTTTTAATAAAGAAAATCAAGTCTAAGTCACTATATACAATTAAAGGAGTTACCCTAGACTTTAAGTTCCCTTATATTAGTATAATAATAATAATAAGAATAGCTTTATAGTATACTATAAATATCTAATAATTATAAGACCTATACTATTTAATAAAGCTTATTAAAGTATATATTTTAATATATTTTATATTTAGTATATCGCCTAACACTAGCGTATATTAGGTATTAAGTTAGGGGTAGCTATATAGGTAGGTATTATTAGTAATAATATAGTTAGTAAAGGTTAGATTTAATATTAGTATACCTATTTTAATATAGTAGGATTAAAATTTTATCTAAATCCCCTTTATATATATATACTAAGAGATAAGTTTAATAGTTATAAGTTAATTTTTTAGTTTTACTATATAAATAAATTTTCTAAATAGGGTATTCTTATACTAGAGTAGGGTAGAGTATACTAGTAGGTAATATAATATTAGAGGGACTATAAGAGGGGGTAAAAAAAAAAGTTAGGCTTAGCCTAAACTTTAATTAAGCTAGGGACTTAGATACCCCTAGTACCTAGAATCTAGACTAGCTATACTACTATAGCTACTATAGTTCCTATAGCTAGCTATAGTTAGTAGTTATTATATTACTAACTATAATATAAGGTTTATTTAGTTCTAAACTAAATATATAATTAGTAGCTACTATACTACTAATTAGGCGTACAGCTAGTAGCTATCACGCTACTATATATACTATAAGAATTTAACTAAATACACTAAGTATACTATAAGAGTTTAACTAAACGTACTAAGTATACTATAGGAATATTTAGTTCTAAACTAAATATATAATTAGTAGCTACTATACTACTAATTAGGCGTATAGCTAGTAGCTATTACGCTACTATATACACTAAGAGAATTTAACTAAATATACTAAGTATACTATAGGAGTTTAACTAAATATACTAAGTGTATTATAGGAATTTAACCGAATACACTAAGTACGCTATAGGAATTTAATTAAATATACTAAGTATACTATAAGAAGGTTTAGTTTTAAACTAAATATAGTAAAAGTTCTAAAGGACTATTAACTATATATATAGCTAGTAGCTATTATACTACTAAGTATACTATAAGTTTCTAACTAAATATACTAAATATAGTATAGGCTTTTAACTAATTATATTAAAGGAAAGACTTAAGTAGGGATATTTAGTAGAGCTAAGTACTTTATTCCTAGGTTATATAAGCTAAGAATAAAAGAATAAAGTTAGAAATAACTAAGTTTATTTAGTATATATATACTAGGAGATAAATTTAGTATATATAAGTTAATTTTTTTAATTCCTTATATAAATTAAATTTTCTAGCTTAGCTAAACTTATATTAGAGTAGGGTAGAGTATACTAGTAGATAAAACAATATTAGAGGGACTATAAGGGGGTATATAGAAATATAGGCTAGCTTAAATTTAACTAAGTCTATCTAGTATATATATACTAAAAGATAAATTTAGTATATATAAGTTAATTTTTTCAATTCTCTATATAAATTAAATTTTCTAGCTTAGCTAAACTTATATTAGAGTAGGGTAGAGTGTATTAGTAGGTGAGATAATGTTAGAGGGACTATAAGAGGGTATATAAAGACTATAGGTTAGTAGGCTAGTCCTAACTTCCTAGTAGTTATAGTACTTAGGGGGGGATGTTTAGTAGGGCTAAGTACCTTATTCCTAGGTATAAATTCCTACTAAAAAGTAATCCTTTCTCTACTCTATTTCAGGCTTAACAGCCTAATTTATCCTTATATAGCATATCTTTTAGCCCTTATAGGTCCCCTTTAGGGTATAAAGAGGTTAATATAAGCCTAGCCCTCCTTAAATATAAGGTTAAAGAGTCCTTAGGGGGTTATTTAAATAGTAGTTAGGTAAAAAGCTAGGATTATTAAACTCTTAACAGCTAATAGACCTCCTAAACCTATAGTACACAGCTTTTAGATTATAGTAGTTCAGCCTACTAGTTAGGATAAGCCTATAAGTCTATCCTATATCTTAATTATTCTAGTTATATAACCTTCTAAATAGATTAGTAGGTAATTAGTCCTTACTTATAGTTAGTTTATAACTAGAGTAAATATTATAAGTAAGTCTACTTTAGTAGCTCTTATTAGTAATATACCTAATAGTACTAGTAGATTTATCTATATAGTGTTTAAAGATAGGCTCCTAGGTAGCTTAGCTTTACTATAAGGCTAAATAGTAAGTAATAGGAGATACTACCCCTTTAATAAACACTAAATAGCTGTAATCCTAGGATATAGCCTCCTCCTAAGATACCTAGATAGCCTCTACCTACCCTTTAGGGGGCTTAGTACCTATATTTATTAATAGTTTTTTAGGGGATAGATACTAGGGGAAAGATATATATAATATTATAAGTAAAGCTATAGGTATTTTAATAATTAGTTATTATTACTTTAAAAGTACTAACTAAGTAAATTACTTTAATAATACTTAGTACTTATTTAAATTATATAGTATTTTACTAGTAATAGTTTATTTAAGTTTCTACTTTATTAATATAATAGCTAGGTTTTAGCTAGCTATAGTTATAATAAGTAATTCTAGGTTAAGGTTTAACTTTTAAGAACTTACTTATCTATATAATAAAATATAGAAGCTAAGGGTATCTAAACTATACTATAAAGTATTTAGTTCTAAACTAAATACCTTAAATAAACTAATAGATAGAGAAATTTAATAAAGCCTAGAGAGGATAGCGCTATTAGTAGTACTTCCTTACTAGATTAAATTAATAAACTAGGTCCCTATATAGAAAGTTATCTTAAATATAGGTAATAAAAGGCTTCCTTTCTTAAATTATACTAATTAACTTATTAAAATATAAGGAGGCTTATATATATTTATACTTAGAGTAAAATCCTTACTATATCTATATAGTCTACTATAAAAGCTCTTACTAATTATATTTTCTTAGGGTAGTTATACCTAAGTAGGGACACTAAGGGTATTTTAACCTAGGTACTATTATTCCTACTATAGCTAACCTATTATTCAATCTATATAGTTTCTTATAGGCATTTATAGGTTTCTATTTTTCATTACTAGTTAGCTTATTAGAATATAAGAGGGCTTATATATTTTTATACTTAAAGTAAAATCCTTACTATATTTATATAATCTACTATAAAAGCTCTTACCTATTATATTTTCTTAGGTTACTTATAGCTAAGTAAGAATATTAAGGGTATTAAAGCCTAAGTACTATTATTACTACTATAAATAGCCTATTATTTAACTTATTTAACCTATCGATTTATAAATAAGAGTACTAAGAGTGTTTATCTTTAGATACTAGTATCCTTAATTATCCTTATAAACTTATATTATAAGTACCTTTAGTTTTACTATTAGGTACTTTTTATTTAAAGCCTAGTTTAAAGTAAAGAGTAATAGCTATACCTAAACCTATATTATTAAAGTTATCTAAGTTTATTACTTTAAAGCTAGTTAAGTTTTTTTAGCTATACTTATAAATATTATTAGTATAGGATACTTATAAGAATATAATATTATACTAGCTATAGTAAGTAAACCCTATTCTTTAAAGTCTCCTTTAAAATTTAAGTTAACTCTTATTCTTATTATATATAGGATAGTATATAGCTAATCCCTTAGGCTTTAGCTTAGGGGAGATAATATTAAGTAACCTTTATAAACTTATACTATAAGTACCCTTTAGCTTTATTATTAAAGGCCTTTTATTTAAAGCCTAGTTTAAAATAAAAAGCTATAGTTATACTTAAACTTATATTATTTAAGCTATCTAAGATTCTTATATAGCCCTACCCTAGGGATTATTTAAGAATACTAGCTTCTTTTTTTACTTAAAAATACCTTACCTAGAGTTTAAATAGATAAGAAGCTAGTAAGAAAGAAAGAAGGAAGAAAAAAAGTTAAGATAAAATTAAAAGAGGTACCTAAAGATAATAATATCTATTATAGAAGAGATATTAGACTATACTATAAATAGTATTATACTATTTATTATTATAGCTAAATAACCTATAAAGTATATTAAGGAAACTCTTTATACTATAAACTAAGTTACCTATTATAGGTAAGCCTTACATTTTCACTAGGTTTACTATATATAGTCTAGCTTTTAAAAACCCTTTATAATATTAAAGGTACTAACCTAACTTCTCCTTTTTAGACCCTTATTTTTTTTAAGTATATAGTTTTTTATATACTTTTTTTTTATTAGTAGTAAGCTCTACTTATAAGGCTTTTATAGATAAAATATAGTACTAGGATTATTATAAAAGAGTATAGATTTTATATTCTATATAGGGAATAAAATATTAAAAGGTATATTTTTTCTTAAAGGGGGATATTTAGCTTACTAGGTACCTTAGTCTTAGAGGTAGAAGGTTTAAGTTTACTATAATAATCTAAAAAGTATATTCTTCTAATATTTTATTTAAGTAATAATTATACTAATTTACTTTATTTACTTAGTACTATAAGTTTAGTAGGTTATATTAACAACACTTTATATAAAGTACCTTAAGAAAGTATTAACACTACACTAAGTACCTTATAAAGGTATTAACGCTACACTAAGTACCTTAAAAAGGTGTTAACGCTACACTAAGTACCTTAAGAAGGTATTAACACTACACTAAGTGCCTCGTAAAAGTAGCAACGCTACACTAAGTACCTCGCGAAAGATAACTCTAATAATAATAACTTTAAAAATAATAATACTAAGAGTAATAATACTAAAAACAATAATCTTTAGGTTCACATTCTAATAGTTTATACTAGCTCTACTTATATAGGTAGGCTACTAAAGTAAGCTAATCCTAGCTAGGGATAGGCTCTAAAGGGAGCTAGGGCTTAGGGGGTGGGTTAGCCTAGCAGCTAAAGGCTTTAATAATAAGTTATTATTAGTTTATTAGTAAAAAGGCTTAGCTAATCTTAGGCTAGGCTTTAATAACAAGTCACTATTAAATTAGTAGTAAATTACTTATATAGTTTACTACTAATCTAATAGAGAAGCCTAGGGCACTCCTAAACTAGTAGCTAATTACTTACTATTAGTTTAGTAGAAAAGCTTAGGGCTAATAGGCTAACCTAGGAGGGGGGGGGCGCTAGTAGCTATACTTTAATATAGTAGGTAGAGTATATCTTTAGAGATAAGGTTAAGCTAGCTTTTTAATCTATAATCTTAAAATATACTACTAAGTACTTAACTATTATATATATACTTAAGGATATAATTAACTAATACTTTTAACACTCTTACTATAGTAATATACTAATATAGGAGATATATTACTTAATACTTAACCTTAACTATTATATAAGCGATTAAGGATACTCTTAGTTAGCTTAAGTCTTTCTTATAAATTAATATTCTAGTATTTCACAGTAACCTTATATAAGTAGGTAAGCTAGGGATAGGCTCTAGAGGGAGCTAGGGGCTTAGAAGGGGGAGTTAGACTACCCTCCTTATTTAAAGAGTAGAGAGCTAAGTATATTAATAAGTAAAACTAGGGGTAAACCTTAGTCTTATTAAAGAGTAGTAGAAGAAGAAGTAGTAGAGGGTAAAATAAGTTAGTAAGTAAGAGATTAGGATAGAACCTCTATATTAGAATTTATAAATAAATAACTAAAAACTAAAACTATTTAATATAACTATTCTAACCTAAGGCCTTAGACTTTTATAGATCTATCTTAAGTAAAATAGAATAATAAACTTATACTAGCTAGTCTACTAGAGTCCTAATACTTAGGTAGTAATATAATCTTTTAGCTACTATAAACTAGATAGAAAAGAACCCTTCTAAATATAGTACTTCCACTAGTCTAAGTTAAAGTAAAGAGTTTTATATATAACTAAACTTCTACTACTATTTTCTATATAGTTAGTAATCTTCTCTATAGGCTAGTTATTAAGGTCTATAATAAATAGTATCTAATTATATACTTTATCTACTTAGACTACACACTTAAGCATTCCCTTATTATTAATACCCTTCCCTTATCTCTACTTTTAAGCTATAGTCCTCTTCTATAGTAGTATAAAGCTAAACTCCTCTAGTTTAAGAAAGTAGTTATTATTAGTCTTACTATCTTAAAGTAGTACCTAGTCTAGCTATAGCTATTACTCCTTTAAAGTCTATTTAACTAGTCTATAATTAATAATATCTTTTAAAGTTAGGTCTCTTCTATAAGTTAGTAGTTCCTCTAGCTTCTTATAGTCTATAATAAATATACTATCTAGGCTTAATAACTATTTAGAAAGCCCTCAACGCTTCCTATAAGCTTAATTACTAAGTTCCCGCTATAAACTATATTAGATATACTATTTCTCCTTCTCCTCTTTATATTCCACTACTAGGACCTTAATACAATCTTTATACATCCTCTAGTCTAGGAAGGCCTTTACTAGCTTAGCTATAAATAAAATAGGGTTTAATATAGGGTCCTTAGGCTTAAGTAAGCTATAGTTAATAAAGAGTAGGGTAGGCCTCTCTAGGCTATAGGCGGTAGAGGGTATATATAGTATAGGTATAGGTGTATATAGTAGCTATAGTAACACGACTAGATAATGAGGGGAAATATATAATAAGTAAGGGCTTAACTACCTTTCCTCTACACTACTTAGTTTATAGGTATCTAATAGAGTAAGTAGTAGCTTAAAAGTAGCTTTAATAGGCTCCTTATATATAGAGGTATACTCTAGTTCCTAGTTAGATATTTAGTTTAATATATTATAATCTATAGAAAATAATATACCTATATACTATAGATCCTACTATATATACCCTAGTTAATAGCATTATCTATATCTCCTCTATAAAGCTACCCTTCTCTTCTTTATAGCCTTATTATAGCTAAAAAGCTACCTAATAGTAGTAGCTAATATATTAAACCTATAAGTATAGTAATTTACCTTTACCCTCTTAGCCCTATACTTTACCTTTATAGCCTTTTACTTTTATAGTAATACTATAATTAAAATACTAAGTACCTTTTATTTAATATTAATAAGTATTTAGTTTAGGTTATCCTAGCTATCCTAACTAGTAGTAGATACTACTAGTAGTATATATAATATAATAATACCTACTAGTAGTAGTTATAGTACTATAAGTTATATATCCTTAAGAGTAATATCCTTAATAAGATAATCTTTTAAAACCTTTATTTCCTAAAGTACTATATCTACTATAGTAAAGGTAGGGTATAGCTTCTAAATAGGTATAGGATTAGGGCTTATCTCTTTCTCTTTAAAAGATAGTATTAAGTTATTAGATAATAGTAGTAGGGCTTAGGGATATATAGGTAGCTTAGTAATACTTCGCTAGGGCTTATAAGTATATAGTATAAGCTCTTAAGTTACTAAATCTAACTAATACTAGTATAAATAGAAGTTAGATAGATAGAATATACTTTTAATCTCTAATATTATATAAGTTTTATAAGTATATAGGTACCCTATAGTCTAATAAAAGGTACCTATATATAAGGAAGTAAGTTAACCTTTAGCTTATACTTTATTATAGTATTTTAAGGTAATCTTTATTACTAACTAAGATATTATAAATACTAGGCTATTAAACGCTATAATAAACTATACTAGTCTTTTTAAAGCTCTTATAGCTTCCTTAGCTAAAATATTCTAAAACCTATAAAATAATGTAACTATAAGGTAATGGAAGGTATTAACTATCGTTATATATATATACTTCTAGCAGCTAAGCTATATTTTTAAATAATAGTATAGACTTTTTATAACTAATATATAGAGTATTTCGAAATATATTATATTTAGGAAGAATACCTAGTAGATACTATAATAGTAGTAGTTATAAAGCTATATTATCTAGATATAGGTAATAGCTTCTTACCCTCTAGGGACCTTTACCTACTTCCGCTAGAAATTACTCTAGAGACATTCCATATCTATCTTATATATAGCATTAATAATTCTAAGGAACTTATACTTTAGCTCCTAAAATACTTTATTATTAGGTATATAACTATTAATATAAATATAGGCTTTAAATACCTCTATTAAATACTACTAGTAAATAATAATCTAGGTATCTAGATAGACTACGTAGATAGCATTACTCTTAGTAACCTCTATATCTACTAACTAGAACTTATAAGAAATACCTTATTTCTTTAAGGCTTAGAGGACCTAAGTATAGTCCTCTACTATTATCCTACTAATAAGGGCTAATAAGTGTATATATAGGTAACGCTTAGGTATTATCCTAATAATATAAATAAGTAGAAGCCTATACTAGTTAATACTAAATATAGTATCTATAATAAAGAATAGTAGATTATTAGGATTATAGAATTATACTACTTTAGCTAAGGAGAATATAATATACTTAATATAATACTTATTATCTAATAAAAGGTTAATAGAATAATTATTCTTAACTAACTTATTTAGTAGTTATTTAATTAGTAATTAGCCTTTAAGTTACTAGTTAGTAAGGAATTTCCACTAATTATTAATATCCTTAGATATAATCTATAGCTATAGGATTAAGTATAGTAAATTAATAATTTCTTAGCTTAATTAAAACTACTATATAAGGTTATTACACTAGTCTTAATAATATAGTAGGAGGGCTCTTCTTATAAATATATATTTATTAGGTATCTTAAATACTATATAATTATACTTATTAAATATTTTAATAACTCTAAAGAGACCTATATAGTTTTAAAATTTAGTAATTAAAATTTTAAAGTAAGATTATTTACCTAGTACTTACTTATCTTCTTATATAGTAAATTAGAAATAGTAGCTTATCTTATATAAGAAGGTTAGCTTCTTTAGCTTCTTAGTTCCTATCTTTATTACTATTCTTAGTTATTTTTAGTATTTTCTCTTAAACTCTTCTAATATTAAACTTACCCTCTTAGATAAATACTTAGTATAACTACTAAGAATATATTTAATAGTAATCTTAAACTATAGTAAATATATTTAAGATTAAGTAATAGATACTATATAGCTATAATATTTAGTTTATAAATTTAGAGTATTAAGGAGGATATAGTTGTTAATAGTTCTATTAGGACTCTTATAAGGGCTATAGTTATTAAACTTTATTCTATTAAGTAGAGGTTATAGCTATTCTAATTAAGGGGTAATTTAGTAGGCTATTATATTAGGGGTATATAGTAAGGTTATATAACTTTCTAAAGTATAAATTAAGTATTCTAGATATTATATAGTATTATAGTAAGTTTCTAGTATTACTTAGATTACTTATAATTAAGTATTTAAGTTTATTAGTTATAAGGTAATAGTATATAGTAGTAGGGGGTAAGAGGAGGTTAGAAAGTTTCTTTATATTAATTAAAATATAATTTTTTAAATAGGTACTAGTAGTAGGTAGGTAGGTTATAAGTAAGGTTTTTATAATAAAATAATTATATAGTAGTAATATATTATAGGAGTATATAGAAGTTAGGTAGGTAGATAGGGAGTTAGGCTAGCTTTTTATTTTATACCTACTATTAGCCTATTAAATATAAGATAAACATATCGCATCTTAATATTTAGGGTTTATATAGGGTAGGCTTAGCAGGTATATAATCTTATATAGGTACCCCATACTAAAAGCTTATACTAGGTAGGTCACCGAAAACAGGTGGGTAGGTGGATGTAAAAAGTGGGTAGGTGGATGTTGGCTAAATTAACCCCATCCCATTTAGCATTGCCTATTCCTAGAACAGAAGAATGCAGTCAGGCGAGCAGCGCAACCCGGGGATTGCACGCAATAGTCGTTCCAGGGCCGGGGCTTAGATTGCGGGGAGGCATGGACAGAATGCAGCCAAGTCACCCCCGGTTTTTGTATTGTGGTAGATCGCCATAATGATCACGGAGGTCAGAAATAAGAGCGGCCAGTATATAATGGGCTCTTGGGGCCAGAATGGAAGCTGACATGTATTTTCATGCGTAAACCACATGTTGTGTTAATACGCGTGTAGCCATGTCTTCAGATGCCCAACTGCCAGAGACGTCCTTATGGGCGAACAGAGTAGGTCTCATCCAGTCAATTCGTTGTGGAGACTGCCCGTGATTAACTGAACTCGTTAGAAATGTCTCTTGATATGTGCCACTGTGGCCATTGCGAACATGCAGTATGGGCTAGATTCTGCAGTCATTGGAAGCCTGCAAGCCATGCCCGGCTTCCTGGTTGTATTTGGATATCCAGATCCTGAATCACCAGGTGGTTATGCCATTGGCGTAAGTCCAAACCTTCGGTCCACTTCTCAGAGTATCGCTTAGAGGGGAACTAACATCTCCAAAACACCAGGGAACTTTCCAACAATTAATCAGCTCCCTCCTCACCCTCGGTGCCTTCCTCAGCTCCCTCACCGCAGGCAGCTTCGCCCACTTCTTCGGGCGCAAGACGGCCCTCTGGCTCGCCTGCTTGCTGACGGCAGTCGGATGTGCTATCCAGATCAACACGACGGACAAGGCGGTTGTCTACGTGGGGCGGCTGGTCCTCGGAATCGGAAACGGCTTCCTGGTCACATTCTCCAACATATACACGGCCGAGGCGAGCCCGGCACACCTGCGTGCGGTGATGGTGGCGCTATTCTCGGAGTGGGTGAACATCGGATCCATCATTGGTGCGGTGGTGACCAACGCGACGCAGTCCCGCCTCGACAAGGCGAGCTACCAGATCCCGATCGGAATCCTGTTCGTCGTCCCCGTCGTGCTGGCTGTTGGTCTCATATTCGTGCCCGAGTCCCCCAGGTACCTGATCAACCGCGGCAAGATGGAGCAGGCGAAGCGCGCGCTCGAGTCGCTCAGGGGCGGGTCGCTGAGGCCTGAGGAGCTTGAGCTGGAGTGGGTTGAGATGGTGCAGGGCATTGAGGAGGAGAAGAAGCTCGCGAGCACCATCGGTCCGCTTGACCAGTACCGCGGAACTGACCTGCGCCGCACGCTGCTTTGCTATGGGGTGATCATGAGCCAGGTTGGGTCTGGCTCGTGGTTCGTCATTAGTTACAGCACGTATTTCCTCATTGTCGCTGGTTTGACCGTCACAGAGGCGTTCAGGTACTCCATCATGAATACGTGTCTCGGTTTGATCGGCGTCAACTTCGGAATTTACCTCATGCGTCACGTGGTAGGGCGCCGAACCATCCTGACGACGGGTGCAGCAATACAAGGGCTGTGCATGCTTGGAATGGCAATCGGTGCGGGGAGTGTTAATCCAGTAGGCAGCGAAACAGGCAGGAATTGTCTGATTGCTTTCTTCGCGCTGTATCTGTTCTCGTACAACGCTTTTGTGGGGGACGCGAGCTATCCAGTGAGCACGGAGCTGGTCAGCACGAGACTGAGGAGTTGGTCGGTCGGCTCGGCCATCAGTCTGGGATACTTCTTCGCTTGGTTGACGGGATTCTGCTCACCTTACTTCATAAACCCCGAAAATCTAAATTGGGTCAGTATCCCCCATTGCTGTCTGTCTGTCCTCAAAAAGACTGACTTCACGAATAGGGAGCCAAGTATGGATATTTGTGGGCCGGGTCGAATTTTGCTTGCATGATATTCTTCTACCTTTTCATGCCCGAGTTGAAGGGGCGAACGCTTGAAGAGATCGATGAGCTGTTTGCGGAAAAGGTGCCGGCGTGGAAGTTCAAGGGATACAAGACAACTATTCAGGAGAAGGCGATGGCTGAGGTTCGGAAGCATGACGACTCTGGAGAGAAAATACCTGTTTCTGAGGTCTTCGAGGACGAGAAGCCGAGCAGTAGCAGCTATGTCCCTGCGAGGCGTCGGAAACTATCATCTTCATAATAATCGCCGCAGAAGAGGCTGGGCTACGTTGTGTCTCTTCGTGGTTCCTGCAACGCTCAACACAGTTTGTAAGGTGTGCTCATCATTATCTTTAACAGCATTGGTATTTATAGGGTGCTAAGTGCCTCTATCAGAAGCTCAAAAAGCTACTGTGACAATATTTTTCGCCTGGAAATCCCTTACAATGGCTTCGTCGTAACATACAACGCGCTTGCAAAAGCCTCAGGATATCTGCCACCCTTAACCTCAGCATTCTCTATGGCCGACCTGATCTTCTGGTCCTCCTCCTTCGATATCTTAACCTTTAGCGCGCCAATGTTATCATCGAAGTTCTTGGTCCGCGTCGTGCCGGGGATGGGGATAATATCCTCTCCCTGAGCCATCAACCAAGCCAGCACGAGCTGCGAAGTAGTGCAACCCTTGCTGTCAGCCACAGACTTGAGGCTATCCACGAGCTCCAGGTTCTTGTGGAAGTTCTCCTTGGAGAACCTTGGTGCAAACGCACGGAAGTCCCCTTCCTCGAAGTCATCTGGCGAGCGAATGCTGCCAGTCAAGAACCCACGGCCCAGCGGCGAGTACGCGACAGTGGCGACGCCGAGCTCCCGGCACGCGCGGAGCAGGTCGATGTCCTTGGATTCGATCTCGAGCGAGAAAGGCGAGTACTCGACCTGGACCGCGTCGATATGCGCGACTTTGCACGCCCTGCGCAGACTTTCGGCGCTGCACTCACTTAGGCCCAGGTACTTCACCTTGCCCGCGTCTTGGAGCTTCTTCATCTCGGCGACCGTCGTCTCAATGGGCTGGTTGGCGTCCAGCCGGTGGCAGTAGTAAAGGTCCACATATGGCAGGCCAAGGCGCTTGAGAGATTTGTCGATGGCCTGCTGGATGTATTCTGGCTCATTGCGGACGCTGCGCTTCCCCGTTTCTGGGTCCACGTAGTTTGCGAACTTGGTGGCTAGGAAGATGTTGTCCCGCTTGCCGGGGTTGCGCTTGAACCAGCGTCCCAGGAGGTCCTCACTATCGGCGTACATATCGGCTGTATCCCAGTTCAGACAACCTGAGTCGTAGACGTGGTCCAGCACCGCATAACGCTCCTCGTCTGGCTTGGGCTTGCCGTAGAAGGCTGAGAGACCCATAGTTCCAAACCCAAGGGCGGTGACTTCCGGGCCATTCTTGCCCAGCTTGCGGGTTGGGAGTTGAGGTGGAGCCATGGTGCACTCTGAGGAATTTGAACACTTGGTCGAGTAGATTTACTAAGCTGAGGACTCTGACGATGTGGTTGACAGCGTATATCGGAGTAGACAATGAGGAAGCGAAGGTAGTCGTTCGGCCTAGCTGGACAGGTTTGTTTGGACTTCGACTGCTTATATAGACCACACCTTGGTTTCGTCACCATTGTGCCCTTGCGCATGCTAGTGGCCATTAAACTACCGGATGTGGAGCCGCAATGTGCGGTGCTGCCATGTGGAGTTCGCAGGCTACCGCTTGATCATGCCGGAGTTAAGGACGTAAAAGCCTAAATCGGCTTCAGTGCCCCGCGGGAATCCAGTGCGCAACATAGGCGCCGAAAGCACCACCGGTATTACAATCATCCACGGAGATAAGAACCCATCTGCCTCTTGTTCCCATGCTACCAACCCGAGTCACCGTACCGCACGACTCCGGCGGATCAACGGTGACACAATCAGTCCGCTGTGCACGCAACCCGTGATGCCTTCAGTCCAGTTCTGAACTGCGGAAATCCGTTGGCTTAGGTGATCACATTGCCGAGGCAGATCCAAGTCAGCAACCAAGCTTTGCGGTGAACACTCTGCCGCCCACGCTAGGAGCTGCATGCGGGCAGGGTCTTGGTCTGATGATTGTAGATGCAAAAACATGCACGTCAATCGTTCAGAGCAGTTCTCATGTTTACACTTCTTGCGGATATAGCGAGCGTGAAGAAGTCTCCTTCCCGAAGCTTTATGTTGATCTCCCCTTACTTAGCCCAGTGACTCACGACGAGTGCGCTAGGGCGCCATCACGGGCAGGGTATGACTGTTCCAGAACTTCTCACTTTATAAATGCATCACGGCAGGATTGACATGTAGACCTTCAGGAGAGGATGCATGCCATATTTTATATCCTTTCGACTGAAGCCACTTGCACAAAATGTCTGCAGCCATAACGCTCCGCCGCGCCACAAGAGCAGACCTGCCACGCATGGCCCGCATGTTGGTAGACGCATTCGCCACCGGCCCATGGGGCCGATTCCTCTTCCCCGAGCACCTCAGAGTCAACCCCGGTGACAAAGACGAGGTCGCATGGCGCCAGTACACCATAGAGGCAGGGTTTGACTCCCCAGCGCGGGACACCGTTCTAGCCTGCCAGGGGGACGAGACAGTCGGCTGGGCGCAGTGGATTGACCTCGCCGCCCCAAAGGGTAGCGGACTGAACCCACATGAGATGAAGGCCAAGATGGACCGGGACCTGGGGCCGAATCCGCCCGGGCTGGACTCGGCGGCGCTCGATACGCTGCGGACCGAGGGCCAGGAGCTCGAGAAGAAGTTTGAGGAGTTTCTTGGGGCTGAGCGGGCGGGGGCGTCGTTGCGTGAGTCCACTCAATGTTTATTTTCCTCAACCAGACAATAAACAGCTAGGACGGCGGCTGATCTCTCCTGCACGCACACACAGAGCTGAACTACCTGGTCATAGATCCCAAGCACCAGCGGCGGGGAATCGGTAGGCTCCTGGCCAAGGAGGGCCTCGACCGGGCGGCGAGCCAGGGGAAGGACGTGTGCCTGCGGGCAACTCCGGAAGGACGTTCGTTGTACCTGGCCCTGGGATTTGAGGAGATCGGCGAGCAAAGGGTCTTTGGCGAGAGCCAGTACGCGATGGTGGCGAAAGCGCCTGATCTTGCGAAGACTGGAGAAATATGATGTGTCAGTTCCTGGACCCTCGGCTTGAGAACAAGAAGGTACGTAAAGCGGACATGGGGGGCCTAAGTATATTCCGCTGATATTAGACTGATGTCGGCTGGGCATTTCTAGATCTAATTGCTTATAGACATAGCGAGAGCGCAGCGTGCAGATTGCCTCACATAATTCTTCACAGTTCCTTGTAGTCATTTTGGTGGATTCAGTCGCAAGCTATAACTCTGTTCCTTTTTTTAATATCCCAATACACAGGTCCGCCCGCTTATCATGCCCGTGTACTTGAACAATCTTCATGCCTTCACTTCCTGCGAAAATACTGCACTATGTATCGCGGATGACTCATCCCCAAATCCCTAGAAGATTTTCGACAACCTAATCAATCAAGATTTAGAATCATCGAGCTTAGCCTTCCTCTCCTTCTTCCTGGGATGCAACCAGTCCTCACACCCAATCGGCCAGTACACCCTGCCTAGTGGCCCACCCATTCCGAACTCCTCGGCCGTCACGGTAAGACCCGGGTCGGGTGCAGGTACTCTCGCATCAGTCGCTTCCCCATCGCCATTGCCGGCGTCTTCGGCATCCTGGGCAGCATCTTCACCAGCCTTGCGCTTCTTCGTCCTGGCCGCGGTCTTCTTGGGAGCCTTCACCTTCTGCGGAGGCCTGTCCTGGTCGCCGCGCTCGTGAGCCACCACGTCCGCGATCTTCTCGAATCCTGGGAGCTTGAACCTGCGCATGAGCTCGAACACGGCCTGCTCCTTGTCCTTTGCCTCGATCATGAGGTCCATGTTTGGCGGGCAAGGCGGCAATGTCCCCACGCGGGGGCTGTGCTTTCTCCGATCTCGCGAGGTGATAGCACCATAGCAAGGCTCCGAATAATGCATCTTCTGTGTGATGCCTTTTCTCGTCCAGGTCCTGGTGATTCGTTCCATGATATCTGGTTGAGAAATATCGTACGTTCCTTCCCGAACCTTGTCCTCGTCGAAGATTATGTTATGATGGTGGTAGTCAAGGACCATGGGAATGTTGAGTTCCTCACAAATGGGCAGCAAGTCGTGGACTGACCAGGACACGTCGTCATTCTCTAGTACCAGGCGACGTTTGATCGACTCGGAGAGGTTGGCGTAGTTTTCGCGGAAGCGGTCAAGGGTTGCTGGTTTGCCTCCTGCCTCGGCAAACGTTCCTCCCATGTGTAGAATCATGATGGCATCCCGGTCCTGCTGAGGAGGGAGTTTCAGGAGAGACAGCAGCTCATCGTGATATTCAAGATCCCGGATCGCGTTGTTGACAACCTGCTTTCGCGGCGACCCTAGCTGAGTGAACTGGTACGTGTCAGCCAAAAGCTATACGTCCGAGTGCATCTTCGACGTTTTCTAGTTCTCACCTGCCCAGGATGGGTCGTCAGACGGTGTCCCAACTCTGCGGCAACTCTTCCAGCCTCGGCGAGGGCCTCGGATGCAAAGGGGGCCAATTTGTAGCCGTACTCCTCATGACTTGCAAATGGGAACATCTCAGAGCTCAACCTCATGAACCTGATGCCGAACTTTTCGTTCCACCGAAGCATCTTCACAATGTCTCTTGCGTTAGCTAAGCCCAGACCCTCCACGTACTTCTGACCTAGCACGAGGTCAGCGTCCTTAGTCTTGTCCGGCTTGTTCTTGGTGGCATGTTCTGGCTGCGACGGGTCTGCTAGCGGGTGCCGATGTTCCAAGATGGATGATATACGGCAGGTCCTGGAGCTGAAGACAGGAGGCTTGGCGGTCCGAAGGTATGTGTTCAGGCAGGCCTAAGCTGGACATCAGTACTTGGGCACCATCATTGCCACCTGAGACTTCGTTACTGACATAACCCAAACGTCCTTTCCACGGTAGCGGCAGATAGTCACTGTTCACAGCAGGCGGGCGGTTGGCCCCTTTTATCGTCTCAATGAGCTCATCGCCCGATATACTTTCATCGTCTTTTGCGGTGAGGAACGCTTGGTCCTTCTCCTCGTCCGGTGTGAGTAGGATATGGTCCAGGTGGACGACATCACTCTTTCCCGAGCGGGCGGCTCCTCGAAGCTTCAGGGCAGGGGCCGATCGACCGGAACTGGACCCGTTTGGGATACTCTGCTCAATCTGCAACTTGCGTCTCTTGATGTCATTTTTGAATGCGGCCTCCATTTCCTCCAGGTGGCGCAGGGCTGAGGCGGCACCCTCATTGCCATTCTCTAGACGCTTCGCAACATCCCCAATAGGTTCTGTGTGTGTTGATGCTATTTCATCAACATCCATTGCGACACCGCGGGTTCGTTTCTTGGGGTTGCCAGGCCGGTCCTCCTTTGGTGGTCGAGTCTCCCGGGGTACGGGTATGCGGCGGGACGATCTTCTTGGACCATTTGACGTAGCCTCAGAAGGGGTTGCAACGTCGGCGGCATGGGCTGGTGGGTTGTTATCCCCGGATTCCACAGGTGCGGAAGACCTCTTTCTATTGCGCTGGGGCATTGTGGGGCTGGCGGTGGCGATATGACGTTTGGTGAAAGGGTTTGAGGGGCCTGTGTTGTCCTTAGTTGCCGGCAGGAGTGTCTCGGAGAAGAAGGTCCTGCGTCCGCGAAATCGATCGCAGGAGGATATACGCAGCAGGCGGGAGCTAGGATGAATGAGAGCTCGGCTTGGGACAGCTCTAAACAGAGTATGGGACCACAGGGACATGCAGTCAGATGCTGATTGGCGCCAAGGGGGTCGAGGTGATATGCGGGCGGAGGACAAGAGAGTGTAGGGTGGGTGGTACGGGTCAAATATTTGTTAGGTACCGGGGCCTCAAAGGCTGGCAAAGAACGTCACAGCCTGTGTATACCGATGGTTGGCTTCGGCAAAAGCCGCTCACTTGCAGCTCGAGGACCCTGTGCACAAGGCTGGAGTGAGTAGCAGCCGGTGGTGAAGGAGGAAGTGATTTCCCAAGGGGTAACGGCGTGATGGACTGGACACCGTGAGACAGACAGAAAGAAAGAGAGATAGACTCTAGGTCAAGAAAATACCGGCAGAAGGCTCGTATGCTGGCAAAGAACCAGCTACGTCGAGATACGGCTAATGGCGAGGAAAATGGGGAGAGAAAGGCGGGCCACGAAAGATGAGAGAACGGATGACCAGACCAACACAATGTCACCGGGTTGAGTGATGAATTGATGTATGACGATGTTGTGCTGGTGTACCAGACCACCTAGGTACCTTGTAGCGTGTTGTTCCATGCAGGGCTCAGGTACAACATATGCAGAGCGAGAGACAGGGACAGGGACAGAGACAGGGAGAATCAGAGGGGGAGAGGCCGAGAGACAGCATGGACAAGGGCCTCGATGCATCTGCTGCAGCATGTGGCTGCACTGGCTGCACTGGCTGCACTGGCTGCACTGGCTGCACTTAGCTAAGCAAATTGCAGGACAGGAATGACAGAGGAGGCAAATGGGCAGTGGGAATTTGCGACAGCATGTTTGGATCGAGATGGGCCGGGAGACAGACGTCATTACAGAAGAGCACGAGGTGCGCACACGGCTGCTCTCTCGACTAGTAGGTATCATCTATCGCGCGGCTGGGCTGGGCTGGGCTGGGCTGAGCTGGGCTGGGCTGAGCTGAGCTGAGCTGGACTGAGCTTTGTGTCGTGCGGCGGAAGAGGGCGTCCCGGGAGGGAGCTAGGAAGAGTCCAGCGTGACCAGCAGACCAGGTGGACAAGATATGACACCGTAGACTTTGATGTCTAGAAAGCGGTAGGTAGGCCAGGGCAAACATGCATCGAATTTTGGACGCGAAAAACAGAGACGAAAGCAGTGGCCGTCGTAGCAATGACGTCGACTGTTGCCCCACCCCTGTCTGACTAGCGTGCGGCGGGCCCTGACGTGAATGGTGTCCTCCACCAACAACCGCTTCTGCGCAGGAGCTTTCTCTCCTTTGTGGGATCCACCCTCTCCATCTCATCTGTCCTGACGTGACGTGCCGCTGGGGTTCCATTCATTGTAGGGCGTCGTGCAGCGAGGTCATCACCACCACTGCATCATCTTCACGCGTGTCCCGGTTTTTTTTAAGGACACAAAACAATTCGTGGTTTTTTTTTTCTTTCTTTTCTCTCTCTCTCTAGATTTTGACATTATTATTTGTGATCCAGGATTTCAGATCTCGACGGTCCAAATCCCATGCCAGTCCTGGTTAGGCATGGTATTGTAGCCATGGCATTTTCATCCCCTTCCTGCAGATGCAAGATGCAAACGCAGGCAAGGCAGACTCGTCCGCCTGAGTCCACTCCCACTCTCACTCGGCCGAGTGAGTAGCACACAACCCCCTGCAACAACAGGGATAGGGGCTACGGTCAAGCGGTCTAGAGCAGTGTTCATCTTAAAACATCGATGCACGTCGAGTTCCAGGAGCGCCACCTACACACCATTACCACCAGCACCACCAGCACCACCAGCACCACCAGCGGACATGCATCGTCATTCAAAGCCGTGCAACGAAGGTTCAGTGGTGCACAGCGGGGCGGGCCGCAGGCACCACGTCATTGTGCCACTCCAACATGGAATTGTGCTGCTCGGGGGTTCCATTCCACCTAAAACCTCCCCCACGCGCAAGCTGTTTCCCATCACAATTGCTTCTCAACACCATGCATGGGCCAACATGCATCTTTGAGGGAGCCAATTGCAATGCATGTGCGCCAAAGCTGCCCCCATGGTGCAAGATGCTGTCTGGCTGGAACAGAATTTAGCTGAGGTGAACATTGCGATACGGGTTAGAGTAAGACAGCAGCGGCTACGCAGACAGCAGTTATTATTGACCGACTTGCAGCCGACGTTCTTACTAATTATTCTGTAAAGGTGGATCTGCATATGCGCGGCTCTCGCTGTTCTTATTAGCTGACAAGCGACCGTTGGTGCCCGGCGCCAAGTCCACATTGGTTAGCTTCAGATGTGCGGCCGCACCAAGAATTGATGACCAAGCACGCTGTTTGCCCATGGTCACACACACCCTTCCGAGGCCCTCTGGACGGTCAGATTCGGCACATCAAAAAGTGCGAGTATACCATAGCAGCACCGAAAAGTGCTAAAGGAGTCGGCGTTTTATTAATGCCAAGATCTAGTTCACAACCGGCCGCATATCAACACATTACCAACTGCGGGCGGATCATTAGACCGATCTGCAAGTGGAGAGAGAGAGTAGACATGAAGTTTTAAATCAACAATTGCGTTACTACTTAAGACATGGCACCTCTGCATAGCTACAGGCATGCTCAAGCGTGGCTCGTAGAAACCATATTCCGGCCCTTGAAGAACAAAGAATTCGAACAGGGAATATCGAAGTCGTTGAAGAATATATTGAAGGGTACAGCGAACTTACGCAATGTCTAAGCTCATTGTGGTTGTGGGAGTCACCGGCGCTCAGGTAAATTTAGAATGCCATCAAACAAACGCTACTTCGATATGTTCTGATCAGCTCATAGGGGGGATCTGTGGCCCGAACATTCTCCCAACTACCTGGCTGGCATGTCCGTGGCATCACACGAAACCCCTCAGGCCACGGAGCCCAAGCCCTGGCAGCCGAGGGAATAGAGATCGTCCAAGGTGACCTTGACGACAGGCAGTCCCTCGTCAGGGCCTTCGACGGCGCCACCGCCATCTTCTCCAACACCGACTTCTTCACGCACTTCTACGCCGCTTTCAGCGGCCCCTCCGTCGACAACCCCGGACAATACGCCTACCACCGTGAGGTCGAGCAGGGCATCAATATCGCCGCCGCCGCCGCGGATCCTTCCGTGATCAAGACGCTCGAGCGATTCGTAATGTCGAGCCTCTCCGACGCGACCAAGTGGAGCCGCGGCAAGTTCACGAAGATTTATCACTTCGACTCCAAGGCCGAGGTGATCCGCCTCACGAGGGAGCGGCACCCGGAGGTCGCGGCCCGCATGAGCACCCTCCAGATGGGCCACTACGTGACCAACTGGAGGCAGCTCGCGAAGCTGGCGCCACAGAAGCAGGCCGACGGGGCATTCGTCATGACACGGCCGACGTCTCCTGAGTTCAAGATGCCGCACGTCGTCGCCGAGAAAGACACGGGCGCCTTCGTCAAGGCGCTGGTGGTCGACCTCCCGCCTGGAAAGGACCTCCTTGGTGTGTCCGAGTGGATCACTTTCCCCGATTTCGTTGAAGTGTGGGGCCGCGTGTTGGGTGTGAAGACTGGCTACCGGCAGATATCGATGGACGAGATGTTCGAGGGCGTCCCTGCGCATATGGCACAGGAGATTGGGGACAGCTTTGAATACATTGAGGAGTTTGGATTTGATGGGGGAGACCCGGACGTCTTGGATCCGCGCAAGGTAAGACCGAAGACGTCCAAGTTTTGTGAGTTTCCGCTAACACTGTACAGGTCGACGTCGAGATCCCCGTGACATCGATGGAGGAATACATCATGAGCGAGGATTGGTCATCGATTCTGAGCGCTTGAGCATGGCATGCAACTAGGGTTAATGCATAGCGTAATCCACAAAATCGCTTTCAGGAAAGAAGACACTTTCTCAAATACCCCTGGCCCACTGCTTCAACAATCGATTGGGGTTCAAGAATTCTGAAAATTGTTTACAAAATTTGGTATCAAAAAGGCCGTATTTGCAAAATCCCAAATCTATATCATGCATTTACCTCCACGTTACCCTTGCCATCTACAAGCAGTCGAAGGTTAATGTTGAAATTCATCGTGTTGCCGCCTGGGTCGGTCCCACTCAGCTGAATAGGAATGGCTGTCGTGGTTCCCAGACGGCCGTCGTCGTCAGGGCCGACATTGATGTTTGTGATGTCGTTGATTCGATCACCTATCTCGATCACATTGCCGTCTCCCATGGTCGTATTGCCATCCCCTATGTCGAAGTCATCACCGGTATCTGCATAACAGACGTCAGCTTCCCTCTCAATCCTAGTATAGAGACTCACGGAACATACCTATGTCATTTCCAGTACCTGCAAAACCTACGCCGTTGCCATCTCCGAGCCCACCGGAATTTGTTATCGACCCAGAACTGTCTGTCTGGTTGCCATTGACGCCATCACCGACTTGACGGGGTGAAATTGTTGTTTTACTGTTCGGTTTGACAACACTCCCTTGAAAGAAAGGTAGGCTGGAAGTAGAAACGGCCAATAATAACAATGTGGCGAATTTGGTCATTATGGCTGGGGCGTGAATATAGATGGTATAACTTGTACTATGAGGCACCTGTCATTTGGATTGTGACTCAATGGGTATTTAGCGAGTCTTGGATTGGAAGGCATCAATCAGGAGCAATAATGAGTGACAGGTAGGCCGCAGGTAATAGATGGCCACAGGCTCGGGCCTCACTTTGAGTCACAGTAAGGAGCGAACAAATGAGGGTGGTGAATTGGATGCTGCTAGAGCCTTTATGTCTCGCCGCCTGGGTAAGTGAAAGTGCGACAGGAGGTCCTTTCGATATATACACGATAAAGCAATGTCAGCCGGTATGGGAAACCTGCTTTGCCGACCACACAACCTGACTTACCGCCCAATCCAGGAATACTCAGCTTCAATAAGATAGGCCTCGAGTTTGAAGTAAAGAATTCGACGTCATGGCCAAGACTGATAGCTTTAAAAGCTAGGTGTTATACACGCCCTTTAGGAAATCACCTTCCTGGGCTCACTATAAGTAGAAACTTCCCACTCCGAATCCTAGCCCTCCTTGCCGGCCAACGTTGAATCAGATGAATGCTGGATGAGTGTCGAAAAAGATCATTTGATGTAACGTCGGCTACTGATCCAAGCGGTACCAATCGCCCGGAGTCGCCGTTCTCTGATTCGGTGCATAAATCGTCTGAACACAGGAGGCCTGCATTGCCATTCCAACAACACGCGTTTTCGGTTGTCCTATACCGACAAGGCCCCCAGTGTTATTTCTAGACTCAAACGTCAGGTTTCCTATCGAAAATTTGACTCCACCCGCAACAGAACCGCGTTTCTCAGCTTCGAATCCTGCTACACGAATGCGATAACGACTAGTATGAGTGCGATGGGTCCTGGGGTTGACGGCTGCTTCGAGGAAGCTCAGCGGTGATGAAGCCTTCGCGGTCAGTCAGTACTATTGATTCGCAGGTCGCCTACAGGTCATAAATATATTGAAGATTCGTTGCTCGTAAATATACGAATTCATGTGGGGAATTGAAGAATACCGAGTTGGGGGTATTGGCGACGGGTGCTACAGCTGGGGGATGATTGGCCTAGCTTCTGCGGGACGTCCGAAGAACGGTGCAGCCGCGCAGGGATAGCTGCATAAAATGAACTACTTTTAGACACCGACCAAGATCTGTTCAAGCTCCCTTGGAGCGTAGACCGAGCCACGGAGCTCGAAATGATGACAATTCGAACATCCGTGACTATCGGATCGATCATCAGGCTCTGCCTTCCCCCGGCGGCCAAGCCTACCTACCTCAGGAGTACCTAGGTAGGTGAATTCCCTCAATCCTCATTGCATCAGGTTTGTGGACTGCGTAGTTGGATTAACTGTGAAATTTATGAAAAGAAAAGAGAAACAAAATCACGTGCACAAGAGCGGGCCCAGGGGTGCTGTTTTGCCCCATACTGAGAAGAGTTTCATTCGCATCCCGGTTAGACCTCCAGGCTTGCTCAAAAGTCCATGCATGCGACCGTTGAGCCCAGTCCAAATGTTTCTCCCACAATCCAGATATCAAGCCATAGCTCACATCGGGTTGAAAGTTCAGTACTTGTAGACACAGGGCAATTCTCAGGGATATCACCTGCAGAAACCGATACCCAGTATTTGTGTTCGGAATGCTGAAATGCGAAGCTGTCTGTTGCATTCACCTGTCACTGGTTGCTGTCATAAGCCCCCCACAAGAAATGGTATATGTAATAAATCTCTTCACACTATTAGCAAACGAGTGTTCACAAGAATACAAAGTTCCTGGCCCCTCAATCTGTCCCCGACTCGATCAGCCCATAATATGACTGCCAAAGACCAGACCAGGGTCCCTGACACTAGGCGGCCACAAAACTCACTGTCGTTTCAATCGAAATCTTCCTCCAAGCCATTTCTTCACCAAAATATGACTCTGCAGTGCATGAGCAGCTGACGAATTTAACAACCCGCAAGTATTTCTTCACACCGAACTTATGATGGAACCTCAACCTCTGATTCGTCCACTATATTTGACAGTATCTACTATTAGTGTCGGCATATGTGGCCAACACAAGTTGGTCGCTCGTCGAGTCGGATATTGTGACGTTCCAGAACCAGGTCTCTATCGTCGGAGAATTCACCGGGCCCTGGACCGAAAGAATGACAGCTTGGATTGCAGCCGGACCGAGCGGAAATCTTTCAGGCACAGTCATGCCCGCCAGTGTCGTAACATTCTGACCTCTTCCATCTCCTAGAATCGCTATTGGCTGCTTAGCCTATCTTGTCTGTTAAATCTGTGGCGTAGGTACTGTGAATTACTCACCCCGGAGATCGATTGACCCTAGGAGTGTCCCTCCCATATTTCCTGGCTCCGGCGCAATATTTGCTTCAGCGTCGTATCTATCGATGCCGAACAACATCGACACCTCTATCATGGGTATTCCAATGGCCTGTTTCACGGTGATGTTGAATTTCTCGCCTGGTTTTATCTCTTCTGGCAGACCTAATTCGAAGAGCCTGGCATTTGCCAATGTGGCCGCCAGCAAAGGAATTGCTCTTGTAATCCTATTGAGATGCATATTGAAATTCGTGCGTCTTGTGTGAAGTCAATGGGATGAGTAGAATCGTGTCTGGACTGCGTCTCGTGACTAAAACATTGGCAACTTGATTACGAATGAAATATGAGATACACTTTCAATCGGGTCCTCGAGAGATATATCATGGCGAGTTGAATTCTGCCGGACCAAGGTCTACGGGCTGGGTTTTATGGTCGAGGGATAGGCAGAAAAGGCCGGGTCATGTGCATATTTAGGCGCTGCTGTGCCGATCACCACAATTGGTCGGATCGTATGGTATTCGGCAAACGATTCCGACTACGTTGTGTTGCATGTAATAAATGAAGTCTGTGGTGCCACCGAACCTTGTAAGTTTATTGGGTGAACTTCATGTAACCCAAGCGTTTCGGCTATAATTCTGGGAGATACTTCCGCCATTTACTCGCATGTCAACCAGGAGGGAAACCCAAAGGAGTAAATGCTAGGTTCGAAAACGCAACTAAAGAATGCGACCGTCTAGTATGCAATATGACGGAACCGCTCATCACGTACACTTTGGGTATCAATATTCAATAGATCTTGAGAGTTATGTGCGGGAGAGCGTGAGCTTTCGCCGTCGGAGCCAGAAAATACTGACATCCAAGGGAGCAGAGAGATGTTCAAGTAATCTGCATTTACCGTGTTCTACAGCGCCTTAAGTGTCGCAAAGGCCGTCGGTAACAGTTTGGGGGTTGATGGAAGATGGACCAAGACCTTGAGATGGCCATGCGAATGCAAAAGACTTGCAGTCGACGGTCAGGTATACATTTCAATAACGCCCTTTCATTCACTCGCTTTAACCTTCACTCTGCATCTACTTTCTGTATCGATGAGCCTGAACTCTCAGCAAGACCATCCCCGAAGACCTTACACTGGGCTTGAGCAACTGAAGCTGGTGGCAACCCCTGAGCCAAAAGCACCGATAAGCTGGAGAATAGACGCGTAGCATCCTAGCCCACATGCTGCAAGCGTTCCCAGAAGATATATGAGATTCCAAACATGGAAGACTGGACGCTTCATAAACCCCCTGGCCAACCTCCTCCACCCATGGTCGACGCGGTTGCAGGTACGAGAGGTCTCGTCACAGGCCTCTGAATCCTTGACAATGGCGTCCTCACGGATGAAGTAACCCAATGCTCCCCAAGCAGGAAGAATGTAAGTAAAGCCCAGCCCAAACAATGCTCCGAACAGGCCTGATATAGATGCCAGTTGTGGGATAGCCGCAGCCAGGACAAAGCCGATAGCCCAGTAGATCGGGATCAAGCATGCCCACCAGACCTTACCCATTGATGAAGTCAGTGGAGGGAATCTCAACGGCTCCAGCACCTCCACGTATGCAATCTTCAGCCCAACGTTGCTGTAGAGACCAGTGGCTATCAGACCAGCAACCATCCCCAGGACGTTCAGACAAGTCTGCCATCCGTAGACTGAAATCCCCTGAGCTATGGGTATAAATGTGAACTGGCCCTGGAAGTGGTATACCACCATGCCAAAGATCAAATACACAGATGTGAGAAACGCCTGCGCGCAAATCATACCCTTCCAAAAATCCATCGGGTGTCGCATTTCCGCCATGAAGGCTGGAAACAGCATGGCTCCACCATAAGCAAATACTGCTTGCATAGCGCCGTTGACAGATGCGACGAACCCAGAGCCACCGGTGGCAAGACCGATAGGTGGTGTCCCAGCGAACGTCTGGATTGGTGCGGGTATGCCAAAGTTGGGCCCGAAAGACACTGACAGGGCTCCGAAGTTGGGCGGGTAGTGCGCCACCAGGCCCATAACGATAAATATGCTCAGCAAGTTAATCCAGACGGAGAAATTTGCTAGCCACGAGAATCGCTGCATTGTGCGGATTTGGCCGACGATCATGCCGGCCAATGCAAAGACGAGCACACACACGATGAAGCAGAGCCCCGGGCCGTTACCATTGACCTGAGAGATCTGACTGATGGCCTGGCCGTTGAGCAATATGAGGAAGGCGATGATCATCAAGAGTTGGACAGCCTGGGCGACGTGGACGAAGTACCCGGATGAGGGTCCGAAGCACCGGAAGAAGAGGTCGGCGTAGTTGCGCACGGGATAACGGTCCGAGTCGAGACCGAGAAACATCTTCCACAGGATCCAGCCTGAACTGCCTGTTTGTCAGGAAATCGGAAGTCGGAAGTACAGGCGATTACCAGTTTGACTTACTATGCGGAGAGAAGACCAAAAGCGACGTAAAGCGCGAAGCCTGCACCGTAGCCTGTCTGGGCAAAAGCCCATCTTGGTGGTTTTTACCCTAGTTAACCGCTGGGCTATGGTGTTGGGGCGAGTAGTCTGTACTTACGGGGTGTTTGAGGGGCCCAAGATATCTGTGGTGATAAGGTAGAATACGCTGCCCCAACCGGCTGTTCGAAGCGCCCTGGTTGCCGTGTGCAACTCATGGTTCTCTGTCGTGGCCTGTGACGAGCCCTGGGTGGATGATGATTTCTGAACATTTTTCTCGTCGATATGGTGGCTTGGGCCAATATTGTGTCCATTGGTTGTACGGGCGGCTTTATGGTCTCTTGGGGAGGTCAGGAATCGGTCCAGAAAGAGGGACTTCATGGTTGATGGGCCTCGTGTGTTTTTATATGTTTCGTTCGCAAGTTTCTCCTCGGCGCGTGTAATAGAGGCATAATATAGGTATTCCTCAAAGCTCACTTTTAGCTCGAGCTGCTTCCCGGCAGAAAGGTAGGTGTGAGCCGCGTCAGAAACTGTAGCAGGAGCCTCTTTGCCCTTGACATTCAAAGGCCCTCCTATAGTGGGTGTCGCCATGCTGACTTGGTGATGTTTGGCCGGTTCAACTTGGATGAGAGACTCCGTGATGGAAATTAGGTGGTCTCTCATTCAAATGTCCCGTGGAAGACGTCAGGGACTTTTAAGATCACCACTCTCCCTAGCGAATGATTTAGCGGCAAACGCCACATGGGTGAAGACTGATACCGCCCGCATTAGCAAGCGACACAAGCAATGCGATAGGGTTCCTCGCACTCGATCCTTTGCGTTAAAATCTGCAGCGCTACATACCCCATGCAACATGTATTTTTCCAATTGGCTCAGCTCCAGGCAGTAAGCTGACCAGATGAACGATTAAGGCCAGCTGCTAGCGTGGAACGGCCCGGGGTTGCCCATCAGCTCATTGCATCTCATGTTGCGCAAGTAGCGGCATTGAATCCCCACTCTCTATGATACTGTGACGTTCCAGACCAATTCTTCCTGAAAAATGTTGCTGAATTAAGGAAAAGCAGTCTGAACGCAGGTATATGATTCTTCTTGGTGCCGATACTCTTTTTTAGTTTCGCACATCCAGTTGGAGTCCTGCCATAAAGCTGGGACAAGGGGCCCGGGAGGAGGGCCCATCTACCTACCATTTTCGTATGAACCGTTGTCGTGTTAGCAATTTCCGGATACTACCGACAATAAGGGGAGTTGTAATGTGCAAACAATATTTGAGGCTTTTGATGCCAATTCCGGCGTCGCATCAGCACGGCTCTACATCACTGCTCGTGGGCTCTACACCACTGCTCTTGGGCTCTACATTCCAGAGCTCGATGGCGAGATAGTGGGTGCGTATACCTGGTATTAAGGCATGGGTGGAAAAAGGACGCGTGGTAATAAGGATAGTAGTCTATATGGTTGAGACCGCCGGGAGGGGGCAGTATAATTGACATGTATAGCGATATAATTTCAGAGGCTGCCAACCCTCACCACACATTACCACTGGCAGCCTAAACAACGTCGGACACTTTAATATGTCCGGGCGCTCTGTCCCGGCCGACTAAGGCATTAGAGAGAGTTACCCTCTGCTTGTTTGGTTTCTTTGCCTTGACCTGCTAATGTACCAGATTTTCGGTTCTATCTGACGCGCAAGATTTGAGTCTCTTGTTCACGTGTTCGTACCCTCGGGTAGTCGCGGGCGCTGCCCAGGTGAGCTTGATATTTTCTTTTGAAAATCCAGGAGTCAGCTAAGAAATGGGTGCAGATCTGTCTAATTCTCTAACAGATCACCAAGTCAACACAGGAACCTCGATCCGGGTCATCATGCAGACCATCCCCAAGGCGGACGATACGGGTCATGCTATGTCGAGAGACTGACTCCTTGTTCCGCCCAGGATACTTGGAGATGGCAACCGGCAAGACCGCTTTTCTTGGTCTTGTACTATCCCGTCTTTCTTGTATGATCAATTATGTCGAAGTTTGGGGCGTGTTGGTAGAAGAGCAGCCTAGTCTGTACAAGGTCGAGGTTGGCTCAGTTCTTGTGGGCCTCGGCAGACGGAAGATTCGGAGGATTAGTCCCACCAACGGCCGATAAACTCACACCCCCGAGTCCCAACCAACAGATATCTTTGTTGATCGACATCTGGGCGGCTCCTGAGTCTTGCACTGGCATGCAGCCATCATGATCGCGAATAATCAATCACGCGTTGGACTGACCTTCATTTCCACTGGGTCAGTCCAAATCAAGCTGCCTATGAAAAGTCAGCCCGTGCAAAATTACTGGGACCAATTTGTCGCCCTGCGCCGACTCCGCTGTATCGCCAATCAACAGTGGACCGACCCTATGCCTATCGGTGTCTTCCTCATATCCCATCCAAACGGTCCGGTTCTATTCGACACGGGGGAATCGCCATGTTTCAACGACACCGGCTACCTGCCGTACTACAGTCCAACGAAAATGTTCAGCAGCGTTGACATCAAGCCGGAGGACAAAATCGTCAGCCAGCTGAAAGAGCGGGGCGTGGAACCAGACCAGCTTCAGGCAATTGTCCTGAGCCACCTCCACGGCGATCACGCAGGTGGGCCCAAGGACCTGAGGGCGGCCGCGCCGGACGTCCCCGTCTTTGTGAGCGCCGAGCATTGGGCTGCTTTTGGCAATAGCCCGATCCACGCGACATTATCCGGCTGCGTCCCGCGGCACTGGCCACAAGGATTCCAACCAACCCTCATTGATTTCACAGGGAATGCCGTTGGTCCCTGGGCGAAGTAGGGCAAAATCACGGCAGATGAGAAAATCGTTGCGGTGCATACCCCTGGCCACGTCCCGGGCCACATTTCGCTGGTTGTGCATGGCGATAACGATGACAGCACCAGTACGACGTACTGCTTGCTTGGGGATGCGAGTTACGGATTGGATTTACTGGACAAGGAGGAGCCGGACGGTATGAACGACGACCCTATCTCGGCGTTGGAGAGTTTGAGGAAGATCAAGTCCTTTGCTCGTCAAACCGATGTAGTTGTCTTGCCAAGCCATCATCCGGACACCCCTCGCCTGCTTAGAGATCAAATACTGTACAAACCTGAAGAGCTATGACAAGGGAAACAATAGGTTAGGCCGGGTTGGCCAAGCGACACACCCAAATTAATGATCTTTCACTCTTGGGCTCGCCAATTGTACTGTTCAAATACAAAGGGGTATGGATTTAGATACATATCCAACAAGGTCATCTACAGGCTCACCCAAGGTTAAGCAGAGAATCAAACGTAGTGTTCTTTCTCACAAATTCTAGAAAGTCTTCTCACGAAGATTCATAAGATTTTGGAACAAAGGAACTGTGCCTCGGATGACACAAAATATGTGCACTGCCGCCTGTTGGTGATTTGAAAATCGACACAGTGAGGCCCAAGCGTCCTGCAGCTAACCTCAGGATGCTTGAGAATGCCGACTGTACACACCCTTTTCTGTTTGCATAGTTTCTGCATGTTATAACACGTCCACATTCTCAACCTGGCCTCCGTCTTTCGCTCGTGTGCACAACTCCTCCACAAGAATACCATACGAATGACGACACTTTCTCGCGATGTTCTCGCCAGATCCCAGTGGTGTCGCGGCTGGCACACCTCAGCCACCATCTGATACCGCGTCGAGGAAGCGTAGTGCTGATGGAGATTGTACTGCCGAGTCGACCGCGGCCAAGAAGGCTGCTATGAGCGCCCGAGGTGCGCCAACAATGCGTCGTTCTGGCACTCCAGCGGGTTTTCATGGATCAATGAGACCCAGCCTTGCAGCGGGCCATAGCTCGCCTTTTTCTCAGCGTGTCTCTCTTTCCCGACCTGTATCCGGACCGCTTTCCCAACCAACCCCGACCAACTTTGATATCCCGGCTGTGCAGTCGTCAATTAGCAGCGGCCACATTCTCTCGCCTGCCAGCTCTTCGGTGTCACCGTTTTCAAGCGCAACAACCTCGTCTGCTAATTTCCAGCCCTCCACTGAAGTCAGACAAAGCCTGAGCCATGCTACCGGTGAAGCTTCCGATAGCACACCACATTTGCCATTGAAAGTGTCGAGGCCTGTCGCCACCCGTACGTCGCAGCCGCCGTCGAAATTCATTCCTCAGTTTGGGCCCGCCCACAGACGACCTCCTCCACAGTCTGATGATGGGCAAAGCCAGAACTCTGATTCCGACGATCAGCCTCTTGCGCATGCGAAAAACCAAACTCTGAGCTTTGAAGACCGCGTTCGCAAAACTCAGGACAGTTCCGAGGTCTGGAACTATATCGTGGACAAACTCGAATTCGTCAACTTCACCTGCAAAAGTGACCGCGAGCGACAAGCCATGTTGGAGATACTGCGACTCCCCAAGCAGAACGAACTCGACGATAAGCCTATGAGGGAAACGGACAGACACCAACGACGATATAGTGTCATTATGGGCTCTCTCCTGCAAGTCGTTGGAGTCGCTGGCCATTGTGACGCTTGTAGTCTGCACAACCGGAAGAACTGGAAGCATAGGAAAGAGACCTGCATTGGTCTTCCCCAAGAAGCGACCGGTCCGGAGTATCAGGAACTCGTCGACTTTGTCGCGGGCCGCTGCAGCAACTGTATTCGAAGTAGCTACCGGTCAGCGTCGTGCCATTTTGCCGCGGGCGACGCCCCTGTCAATGCGCAAGCCAAGGGAAACGCCAATGCAGCTGCGAACCAGTCTTCAGGCAACGCGGCCCCACAGAATCGAGTACGTTCTAAAGATTCCCATGGTCGAATTCGACAAACCTTCTCTCAGCGTCAGGCCCTCGCCTCAGATCCTCAAGCCTGGGCTCCAACGGGATTCGAGAACTTCATCAGCGGCGGCGCGGAAGCCATAATTCGCGACACCATATCGGTCGGATTCCGTGCGAGCACTCAGCTCCAGCCACAAGAGCAGCCAGGGTTCCACAACTGGCTGACTGCGTTGCTCTCGTTCTCGTCATCGTCGCCGGACCTCGAGGACCAGGCGCTCGCGGCGCTCGCGCGTCTCCGGCAGTTGGAGCCTGGTCTCCAGGCTGATATTCGACGGCGGATCCTCCAGATGCTCCCTGGCGCTATGGGCAGGCCTGCGTGAGCCCCGCGGTACTCATGTTTGGTTGTGTCTCTGTGCAGTTGTGACGAAAAAAGGAGGAGTCCCGTCGGACACGCAGACGAGTCCGTTTGGAAGACCGCCCTGATAGTCTTCTCAAAGGATGATTCTTGCTTCTTTGCTTCGCATTCTGTCAGACGTCACGGGTTCCGGCGGCATTCTCTGGCGCAGAGGCTTGAGTTATGGGATCGATCGTCTGTGTTAAACAACTGGTGTGCTTAAGGCGGGTGTCACGTCTCAGGAATGCTGTTGTCCTGCCGTTGAAGCCATTTCTCCTGACTGACACGGGAGCCTGACGACTCCCTGGTATTGGAGTGTCTGTGGTTGTGAGCAGGGCTGCTGGTGCCGATTTCTGCGCTCGTCTGCGTGCCGAAGGCTCGCTCTAAGGTCGAGTCCCACTCTCTTTGTAGGTCTGTCACAAGTTGAGATTCGGTGTTCAGTCTTCTTGAGCGATTCGCGAAATCGAGGAGACGGTTTAGGATGGTGATTTCGCATTCTGTTCACATGTCAGAGTTCATAAATCCTTCTTGCACCAGGACCTCAGACGAATTCGTGGGTGAGAACCGAAAGTCACTGACGGAGTTTTACGCTGTAGACAAAGATCTTGTATCCCAGCTGAATTAGGTACAACCCAGCATACTGGTCCAGCGCTGTTAGTGGAGGTTCGTGCAAAGCTGGGAACCCTTTGGAGCGATCAGTATTTGATCAAAGCATGCTTACCTCCAGGACCAATATTGTGATGTCCAGAAACAAAATAATTAAATTCACGACTATGAGTTGGGTAAGAATGCTTTTCACCACTCGCAACGATGTGCTAGCTCTTGGGCTCGCGTATTGCCGGATACTAGGCTCCTCAACTGTCTTGGGTTTTGAATAGCGGCCGAGCAGGTCGCGAGACTTCCAGAGGTACAACCCCGATAAGACTGTTTCTTGTGCAAAGAACATCGTAATGTTGACTCTCTCGAATACGCTGTGTCAGGGCGGATGTCAACATGCGTCAGTGGACAAATGTGTTGGCACCTCGAACCTCCGGACACTGACCTGTAGGCTTCTGTGAAAGGTATCGACGTTGGGGGCTGCAACCGGGTACCGACTGTGAGGACAGTTCCTGTGATGTGAATCGTGATTCCATTGACGATGATCATACAAAGCACCAGGCGTAACACCCTCGGAGTAATGGCCAAGAGGTGAAGACGCGAGTACAGTACAACTGACTGTCCGGTGACCATGAAAACCCATCCAATGCAAGACAAAACCCCGTTGATCATCGAATTCACCTGGCTTTTGACGTCGTTAGTCCTGCTACGGGTCCTAAAGTGTTGCATTCTAGAACATTCCAAAACATGAAAGACGGGGATCCGTAACAGGTGAAAAGTGATGCGTACGGCGTTGCGACGCTGATGATCTGTGAAGCCGAGCAAATGAGTATCCCGGCGGTGGATAAAATCATGGCCCAGAAGTAGAGCGTCCACAGTCTCTTGAATGTCAGGAATATCATCGGGAACATGCCCACTGCATTCCATATCGCGGCACCGAGGAAGCATGCGACAAGGAAACGTTCTCCCAATGACATTTGTCTCGTGTCCACAATGTTGGTGGTGTCTACTCCTCGCCTCAGTAACACCTCCATCGCAGCCGGCCACCCCATCGCTTCTGAAGCCGGTGTTGGAAATATTGAACCCTGTGATGGTGGGTAGAAGAAAGGACTACAATCGAGGAAAATGACTCAGAGCTTCTGTTGCAGGCTTCAGGTGTTCTAGTGCTTCCATTGCCCATGCGCCTGCGTAATCGTCCAATTGGGGGGCTTTGGGGAACTCGCGATATCGAAACTCTATATGCATTAACTCTTGGTGATCACGAATCACACCTTGGACATGTATCACTGTGTTATGGGTAGCCCTGTGTGAGGGGACGGCCTGATCTAGGTAGCTTATTAGGTAATACTTAGAAAAGATTCCCCTACCTACGCTAAAGGCTTACTATACTAGCCCTATAAAATAGCTAAACTTTAGACTTCTTATTACTAAACTACTAATACCTATATATTACTTTTAAATAAATATTTAACCTTTAATTATAAGTTATAATTTTTATTATTTATATATTTATAGTTATAATCTTTATAATAGTATATTTAAAATTAGTTACTTTTAAAGAATATAAATAATAAGTTAAAATATTATATAAACTATCCTATTATATACTTATTAATTAATATAGATTATAATACCTTTACCTATAATATTTTCTAACTATAATAGCTATTTCCTTATACTTTTCTAACTTTACCTTTAAAGGAAATTACTTATTAAAGCCTCCCTTTTTTTTAAGATTATAATACTTTTATTAAAAAAATATTTTAAATTATTAAGGAGATCTTTAACTATAATTATATTTTTATTTTTAATATCTTTAAATAGTATAAGGTAAATAAAAGTATAATAAAAGTAATTAAAGATATTTTAATATTCTATAATAATTAGAAAGTTAAGTATATTCTTTAGTTTATTAACTATTTTAAAATTAATATTTTTAATAAAAAGTTTTTTAACTATATAGATATTAAGTATATAATTAAATTTATAATCTATGTATTTATTTTTATAAAGAATATAAAATAATAATAGAATTATAACTATTTTAACTATAAAGAATTAATATTTAAGTATATTATACTAAGTTTAAAGTTTATAAAGAAAGTATATATAAATTATTACTATTTAAACTTTAAAGTAAACTACTTTTTTTATTTAAATATATAGAATATATATATAAAGAAAAGGAACTAAGATACTAATAAATATAATATTTAAGAAGAAGGATTATAATATAAAGCTATAGAAGTATAAGTAAGCTTTTAAAGGCTTTATTATTATAAGAATAAGGGTAAGTATAATATAATTACTTATAAGGTTATATAACTAATCTATAAGTATATAGTAGAGATCTAGCTTTCTACCTTTTAAATATAAGCTCTTCCTCTTAATATACTAATTAACTAATATAACTATAACCCTTATATATATATAAAACCTATACTAATACTAATTAATACTTACTTTAGATAGTAAGTATAAATAGTAAGGTATAAAGAAATAGATAACTACTTTAATAGCTAGATTCTTTATAAATCCTTAAATAAAGTAATTATACTAATATTATAAGTTCTATTAAATTTATTATAACAGTAATACTATAATAAATTATATAATAATAATATAACTAAATATATATTAATAAAGTCTTTATATTAGAATTATATAAGTATTTATTATACTTTAAAGAACTATTAAATCTACTTAAACTTAAAATAAAAGTAGAACTTCTTATTACTAATCCCTCTTCCTATACTTTTAATAAATACCTTATAGAATACTATAGTTATTTATAGAATTTAAAATATATAGTATTCTCTTATTAATAAGCTTCTTTTATATTTAAAATAATATTTAGAATAGGTAATAATCTATAACTTTATTTTTAAAAACTAGTAATATAATAATAAATAATATATTTAACCTTACTAAACCCTTTAATTTATCTAACTTTAATATTAAAATAGGTATTTAAATATATTATAATAACTAATATACTACTTAGTAGAATTTAATTAGCTTACTAAAACTAAACTAACTACTATTATAACTATAACTATAGATTATAGCTATAATAATACTTTATTCTACTTTATTCCCCTTTACTCCTACTTTTAATAGTACTTATACTAATAATATAACTATAATACTAATAATATTAATATAACTAAATTTACCTTTAAATCCCCTTATACTATCTTTTATTAACTTATTTACCTTAATTATTTATAAGAGTATAGCTTTTAAATTAATTATTAATTATAATACTTTTTTATAAATTAATCTATAATAACTTATACTTTATTTATAATTAAATTAAATTTTATAATCTTAACTTATAAAGTAGTATATCTTTAATAAAAGATATAAATATAACTTATTTCTTTATATAAGTTATATTTTATATTAAAGTATACTTTAAAAACTTTAATAGATAGAATATAAAGATATTTTAAAGTATTAATAAGAATATCTTAAAGGAATTTAAAAAAATACTATAAATAAAGTAAATCTATACTAAGACTTATAATCTCCTATATATAACTATACTTATAAATATACTTACTATTTATTTATTCTTTAAAAAACTTAATAAAGTAATACTATTCTTTTAAAATAAAAATAAACTTTATTATAATAAAATAATTTATAAATCTTATAAAGAGCTTTTAAAGAAAGATATTATAAATTAACTTATTAATCTCTCTATTAATAGTATTATTAAAAAGGAAGAAGGTATTATTAAACTACCTAGTCTCTCTAATAATAAACCTCCTACTCTATCTAATAATAATAAAAGTACTTTTAAAAACTTTATTAACTTTAAATAACTTACTAAGTAACTTAAGAAGTATAATATATACTTTATACTTTTACTAATAAAAATATAGAATTTAATAATTAATATATAAATAATTATAAATTTTAATAAATATTATAAGAATAAAGATATATATATTAATAATTTATATAATATATTTAATAATAAAATAAGATTATTCTTTATTATTTATAAAAATATAAGTATTAGCTTATATTAATTTAAAGTAGCTTTCTTTTATATTTTAAAAGAAAGAGTAAAGATTTATTATATATAGTATATTAAATAAAATAACTTATTTTAAATAATATATTTAAAGATTAAAACTTATTTTAATAACTATATAAATTATTAGAACTACTATATAAATTAAACTATATTAATATTTATTAAGCTTTAATAAAAGTATTTTAATAAAAACTATATATAAGTTCTTTAGTTATTAATTAATAAGTTATCTATCTATTATTAAGCTTTTAAATATTAAACTTATAATAATTAGCTTATATAAAATAATATACTATATATAATTAAAGGTATACTAAAGTTTATTATAGCTTTATTTAAACTATTATAATTAACTAAGTAACTCTATTCTAATCTATATACTTTAATTTAAACTTATAAAAGTTAATAGTTAACTAAGTATTAAACTTTTTATATAGATAAAGTAAGTTATAATAAAGAGTATTAAAATAATAACTAGTATTTTTTAAACTATAAGTATTATAGTAACTATAGTAACTATAGATTTAATAATAACTAAAGCTAAGGTAGCTTTTATAATAATAGTAACTTCTATAATAATAGCTTTAATAATAAGCTAAATAATTATAATATATACTTCTTTAATTATAGTAAATATAATAACTATAGTAATAGCTATAAAAACTAGTTAAATAGCTATAGTAACTATTTAAATAGTAATAGTTTTAAAAAAAAATACTATTTTATTTATAATAAAGAAAGTTATTAATTAACTAAGTATATAGTTAAAAAGTACTAATATATATATAATTAATACTTTATAACTTAGTAAGATAAAGATAAATACCCTTTAAATATTAACTTTATAACTTTTATTTTTAATATAAAAGAGTTTTATATTAATAAAGTAAATAATAATAATAATAAAAACTTAATTAATCTTTAAAATAATAAAAATATTTAATTCTTATAAAATTAAGCTTTTAACTATAAGAATACTATATTTCTAATAAATTAAGTATTCCTTTACTTTATTAATTCTTTATTTAAAAGAACTATAAAAATAAGTATAAGCTTAATATAAGCTTTTATATTTAATAACTACTATTTTATTAGAAATTCTAAGGAATTATTCTAAATATAAAAGTAGCTAAATACTCTACTAATAACTATAACTAATTCTTTACTTTATAGAATATAAACTTATTTATAATATTAGATATATATTATAATATAAAATTATCTATTAAATTTAATTTAAAACCTAATATCTTCTTTATTAATATAATAATTATTTAAATATTAATTAATAAAGTAGTATTTTATATTATAAAAATACTAACCTCTTTTTTACTCTATATTTAAAATATAATAATATTAAATATCTTCTTTTAAAATATTATTAATAAAGTAATATATATTAAAAAATAGTTTTAAATTAATATTTCTAGTTATTTAAAAATAAAAATACTTATAGTTTATAATAAAAAATATATAAAGCTAATATTAAATATTCTTTATAATAGCTAAACTATAATAGCTTTATTAATAGTTTAAATATCCCTTTATTAATTAACTCTTTTATCTTCTTTATAATACTAATTATTTTAATAAACCTTTTATTTTAAAAGTAATTATTAAGTTTTATTATTATTATTAACTTTAGAATTCTATTTTTAAAAAGTTTAAGTTTAATTTATAAAATAACTATAACTTTAACTATAAAGTTATTATTAATATTATATATCTAATTTTACTTTCTATTTTATATATTATTAATTTAATAATTTCTTTTTAAAATAAATATTTTCTAATTTTTTTATCTATAAAGAATATATAAGAAGCTCTATAAATAATATAAATTAATATATACTTAGAACTATTAAACTATTTTATTTATAATATAAAAACTAACTTTATATTTATAAAATTTAAAAGTATTATATAAATTATAAGAATTACTTATAAATAAATACTTATAAAAGTATATTAGTTAATTAATAAAGTTAAATAATATTATATTCTACTTTAATATATATTTAAAATTTATATATTAAATTTAAAAATATTTTTAATAAAAATATAATATTATAAATAGCTTTTAAAGCTATTAATAATATTATAAAACCTAATAAACTAATTTTTATACTATTTATTTTTAAAGTATACCTTTAAATTATATAGAAATTACTATTAATATCTTTAACCTTAGTATAAATAGTAGTTATTTAAAAAATAATAAAAGTACTATAGATATTTATAGTATAATATAAAGTAAATAATACTTTAAATATATAAAATAGCTTAAATATTATAAATATTCTTACTTTTCTTTTTTTAAATAATATATATATATAGAAAGAGAAGAAAAGCTAGTAAAGTTTATATAAGTTAATTACTATTAATAAATATAATATTATATTTAATTTTAAAAATAAACTTATTATATTTTATTTTATATAAGTATAAAAGTATTATTATAAGCTTTTAAATAAAGAAGATAATAGAAATAATAAAACTTTATTAAAATTAATAGTATAGTTTATACTATTATTAATAAAAATTAATAATTTAATTAAGTTAATAATAATAATAATATTATAGTTATACTAATATAAATAGTTAAAAGATATAAAGAATAAGTTAAAGTTAGTAATATATTATACTTTATTTATTTTAATAATAAGGTTTTTAATAGAAAAAGAGAAGAAGAACTTTATACTTATATTAAAACTTTAATATAATAAAGTTATTTATATTTTAAATAACTTATTTAAAGAATTTAATAATATAGGAATTAGTAATTTAATTAAATTTAATATCTTTATTTTTAAACTATTTAATAAGAAGAAATATAATAAAATATATATCTTTAATACTTATATAATTTATAAGATTAAAAGTAAGAATATTAAGCTTTTTAAAAAGTTATAAATAATTCTTTAAAAATATAAAAATAAAAAGAAGAAAGGTATTCTTATATAATCTTTAATTATATAATATATTAGCTAATATCTTTTATTAATATTAATAACTATACTAATTATACTTTATAGTATAATTTTAAAACTTTATAATATTACTTAAATATACTTTTAGTTAAAGTTTAAACTAAAGTATATTATTTTAATATATCTATTATTTAAACTATAATATAAGTATTCTTTTAATACTATTATAAAAATTATTAAACTACTTTATAGTATTATTAAATTTAAAATCTATTAGTTTATAATATATTAAATATATTATATTAAAAATCTTTAAATAAAAACTTTTATATATAATCCTTACTTTATAATTATAAACTTTATATATAAGAAGAATAATTTTAGTTTAATAGCTATATAAGTTAATAATACTTTTAACTTTAATACTT